>CM051028.1:77865663-78468580 GCA_027627225.1 Congeria kusceri
AACTTATTATTAACTACTGTGTACTGAAATATAATGGAATTCACTAATTTATGTGTATTTAAAAAAAAATAACAGTACAAAAATTGGCACTTAAGTGAAAATATTTTTAATGCACACAAAGATCTAAGCCCCTGAATTAACTATCCCATTTACGATTGCCAATTATATTATTACTTGCAATATTGTACTTTCCACACTACAACATTTTATCCAGTTTGTATATCTGGGCCCAGTTGCTCAAAACTTGAACGGTCAATTAAGCTAACAGCCTGTTCACTTACGATTTAAATAAGACAAATACTACAAGCAAATTGTTTATCAAACATTTTTTTTTACATTATTAAGCATAACATTGTGTATAGAATAAACTCGTAGTTTAAAATTGTAACGTTTTAATAACATAAATAAATAAATCCATAATTTAACGGCTGTTAGCTTAACTCACCGTTAAAGTTGTAAGCAACTCGCCCCTGGAGATCTGGGCACATATCGACAGAGCTCCTAAATTATTTGCAGAGTTTTAACCATTTAAGACATGGTAAATTTTAAATGAACAAGCCACATATTTAAGGAATTTTATGAGTTTAAGAAATTTAATTAAGTTTCCTCTAAGGAGCTTTTTGCATATGGACGCAGCGGTTCGTATTATATAAACAATATTTTTGAGAAAATAAGGACAAACAAGAAAGAAATTACATTCAAACTATATGCGAACTCTTTAAAGGTTACGATTGTATGGTTGAGTTACTAGATGCGTATTTGTACTAGTAGCCTTTTATAATGAATCACAGGTCGGAATATATGAAGTGAGTTAATAAAATAAAAATCATTAAGTAGACATGAAACCATTCCAGCTAAGTGAGATGCCGTTTTTTTCTGAAAATTTAAATAAGGATCACATGTGTGCCTTACACTGGTTAGGCATCAGATTTTCAGTCACTTGTCGGGTGTATATCTTATTTGTTTAGTCATGGCATTTTTTGTACGCCCGGACCTTCAGCTGTACGCCTGAATACGCCACTGTCTAATGTAGAAATGCATATACATGTATTATTATTTGTACTAAATGTTTTTTTTTATAAAGACATAACATACGTTTTTCGAATTTTCATATATGATTCGTGAATTATTTGATATTGAAAAGGTTTTTATTTCATTTGAAGTATTAAATGTAATAACAAAAATGTAGAATCATGTATAAAACACTAATGTATTGATATATTCATTGCTTTTATTTAATAAAATTGACAAAAATATCACTTGACTCAATTCAATACGTATCTAAACTTAAAAGAACAGTTAAGGGAACTTAAGAAGAGAGCATCTCTATGGTTCGTAACGTATTTGATTTTCCAGTCGACTGGGAATTAGTTAACTTTTATCAGATGATCGACTTCCACGTAAATGTAAAGTTAATGTAATAGCGGTAAATAGATCTGGTCAATTGACGTCAATTCACTCAATTCATGGCAAAGTTATAGTCCGGACAAACAAATAGCAAACTTTGACCTTTGACCTCTAGGTGTAGCCTTGACCAATTACCTACGGACTAGATTCACGTGCACATCATGCCGTCTCGTTTAAGTTAACATTTGTGACCAGTAGTTTGAAATCCATGGTAAGTTAAAGCACATAAAAGCAAAGTGACAATTTTCACTTTTGACCTCTAGGTGTAACCTTGACCTTTGATCTAGGTAACTGATTCATGAGCAGTACACACTAGCTCATTGTAGCAAACAATTATGCCAAACAATTTAAAATCCCTCCACCCATGGTCAAGTTAAAGTCTGGACAGGCAAAAGTCCAATTTAAAATCAAAGGGTAACTACTTCTTCAAAATCATCGGACTTGAACAACCTGAAATATGCGCATGTGATCTTAAAAGGAATGCTGCATATAAAGTTTTATTAAATTTGATTTATTAGTTTCTGAGATCTCGCGCGGAAATGAAAACTATCTTATTCATATGTCATATTTATAAAAACAATGTGATGCAACGTAATGTAGCAAATTAGAAATGTAAATTGAATTAACTTAATAGGCTTCATATACGACAATGCACATATTTGTCGCATGTCTGACTAGACTAATGCATGCACGTAAGACACAAAATATAATCATAATAAAATATTGCACACTTAAATCATTCTATACTAATAATATTTTGTTGTTTTACGCAATAAAAAATAAAAGTTATCTTCGTATTCTTAAAAGGACTATGTCAAACAAATGGGCTTCAAGGGGGTAATTTCTTTTTAAAATCTGAAATTAATATATTAATAATACCATATAATAACGGTTAAAATAAGGTACATATAATGGGAAAGAGTTGTCGCATTCTGAAATCCATTTGTAATATGGGTCGTGTTTGTTTGGCCTTTTCATCTGTACATTTTGACGTCAGAATTGTGAGTATTTTACACACGTTTCCTTACAAAGCAGAACAGTGCAGTTGATAAAAGCGCTGTTTACTGTTATTTCCTCGTATTGCTCCTAAGTCGTGAGTTCGATACCCGCTTGTGGTTTTAATTGTTTCATACATTTGTGGTGATTTGTGTTTATCAAATATCTCATTATGCATTATATTATTTATTCTTAATTGAATGTACATGTCTTATTATAGCGTATTTCTATAATCTAATATTATTTATAGTGCAATAGGAAACCAATATTTCGTTAATAGCCTATTAAAGCATTCTCTAATATAAAAAAAAAAATTCAAGGGACAGTCAGCAAAATAGAAAATAATGCTTAATCAGTAATACAAAACTACATACAAGTACATTCTTTTGTAATGTACATTTATGAATATTAAGCAAACTTTCGAGAGTACGCATTTAAATGCGGTATATCGAAACAAATGACATGTATACATCGTTGCAAAACGGTTTTATTGCTTAATAACATGAAAATTGTATCTAGAGTTAAAGCCGCACAAAAGGGTAAAATGGCCTAATTCGGACTCTACAATAAAACGGTTATCTTGCTGTCTGTCTTAGCATGTGTTTGCGTTAATATATAATCTACGTCAGAAACTTTTGGTTTGCTAGATAATGTTTATTGAAAACCACTGATCCTCCAAGTTTACACAAACTAGCCTTATTTACTGCCGAATGTCGTAGCGGTGCGGATTAATCTTTAAAATTCGGCGGGCTGCACGATAACTACATAAACCACGAGGAACTTCGGCTAGTTTCGTAATGTTGAAAATGTAAACACCACACTGAACTTCAAACTGTTCAAATTCCATTTATTTTATGAAACTGTGTATAGTTTTTGAGCTCATAATGCATTATTTTGTTATCTCCACACTAATACGTTTAATGGTAAGTTAAACGCGCATCACCTTGTTAGTGCCTTTTAGTACATTGAGGTAAATATTAAGTATGTTTTCGTTCCAGATGGATCACTTTATTGCTCTTTCAAATCTTAGTTAAACTTTCAATAGCTTGACTGATCATGCAACACCTTTTGAGTAATTTTAAGAAACAGGAGAGAACACGTTTAAACTTAATTTTCTAAATAAATAATTTTAAAACTGACTAATGTATAACTTAGCAGGTTTTTTCTTATACTTCACTTATCCGCCACATTACTTACTAGATCCAAACTGCACACAGTACTCACATACTAAATCATACTTAACCTCTTCATAGCAGATCATTATATATTTTATTTTTATTTTACTTTATTTTTTTTAACACACAATACTTAGATACTAAATAAAACTAGTAGTTTACGCCTCCTAACCACCCCATTCTGTTTTGTTAGCTGCTACTAGTACCAAGTTATTAGACGCATTAGTCCGCTACTAGCGCTAACAAAAGGAGCCTTTTCCTCCTACGGTAAATTGCTGTTAGTGCTACTAACACTAACAAAAGATGGTGTCGCTAACAAAAGATTTTTGTTTTGGTCCACGGTCGTCTATACCGTCAATGATTATACGGAAACGTCCGATCGATGTCGAATAAAGAAACTCGTCATTGAGAGTCAGATTTAAACTAAAAAGTGTTAACGCGATAAAACTTTCATAAAAAATACATAGTTATTGCTCAACATAATTCGTTGCCGTGGTCGTCGTTGAATTCATGTATACACATTTAATTTTTAATCAGATTTCGCAAGCCTCGCCTGAACTGGAAGAATTATTGTAAATTGTAGACAGTCTAGTTTTTTTTTTCATAATGGCTAAATTCTTGGTAGAGCATCAAAAACTCGTCGGAGCTATACTGTAGTACTGACCAATGCTTCACAAACAATGTGTGTAGCATGTTTTGCTGGCAAAACGTATAATGAAATTTAATGAGAATAAATCTTATTCAAAACAGTTATCTCATTAGAGCCTCGCAAATGTTTGGAGGGTACCCTATAATAATCACACTGTCTGGCCGTCCGTCCACATGTTCATGGTTTTCCTTCATAACTTCAAAAGCATTTAAGATCAATCTCATTAGGGAGAGTACAGTGCACAAAAATCATTTCTCAACGCTTCAAAATTCGTGAGTTATTGCCCATTGTTAATTTTTCATACGTCATTTTGCCTGGAGCATAACTTTTACAACTATAAGAGGTATTAACTTGAAACTGCATAGGTGGATAGATCTCATTAAGTTATTGCCCTTTTTCATACTTTGATTTTGGAATGGAATATATAGTGAAAATTCCATGTAAACACAACTCCTCCTACAGGTTATAAAGGATTTTCTTGAAACTTTGGTTTATTGGTGATGTAAATATGTAGTTATGCAGAAAAGGAATAAACAATTTCTTCTTTATTCGCAAGTTATGGCACTTTGATTATTTCTTCTGTATGGAATATACAGGGAACATTCCTGGTGAACTCAAATCTTCTTACATTATTATACGGATTTCTTGAAAAGATTCTTCATTGTTGAGGGTAATGTGTAGTAAGTACATGTAAAGATGTGTTTTATTTTTTTCTCCTCCATTAGGAAGTTATGGCCCTTTGATTATTTTTCTCTATGGAATACCCGTACATAGGGAAAACGCCTTGTGAACGCAACTCCTCATAAGGATTTTCTTCAAACTTGTCTTCATTGTTGAACGTAGCATGTAACGTTAGTTATGCTTAAAGATGGGGTTTTCAATTTAAAAATAAAACAACAACATAAATTTTCATATCCTGGCTGACACATTCAAACATGCTATTATTCGGGGCCCGTTGTCACTCCTGTGACAAATTTCTTAGTCTAGACAAAATAATGATTGGTTTTATGAACACATATTCAATAGTTATTACAAATGCATTTTAATTTCTAATATAACATATGGTTGCATGTAACCCATGCATTTATAGGGGGGCGTTGGTTAATATATAATTATTTATATACGGGTAACTGCGGTTCAACAAATGGCGGCAGTGGATATGATAGATTGTAAAAAATAATAGACTAGTACATATTCGGAAAATAAGAACCTGAAAAAAAAAAAAAAATAATTCACGAAAATCTGTTTGGGATCATGCATCGAGGACTTTTACAGGAAAAATTTCAAAATTGTGTTCAGTTGATTTTTTTCTTGATTTACTTCCAGCTACACAAAGAGTCAAAGACTGCACAGAAGGGCCATCTTAAGACTTTTCAGACTTTCAGACAGCAAAGTATCTGTATACACATTGATTTTATTTAAAGGTAATTATTATGTAGCAGTATCATGAGATGAACAGTATCTTGAGAATAAGGGATACATGTAACTGAAACCACTACACATTTCATAATAGGTTTAAAAAATAAGCAAATATGTTTATTAAGTTTTATATAACAATCTGTTTTCAAGCCAGTTTTAATAATTTGATGAAAGTTTTAATAATTTTAGAAATGTGAATGAACAAAAACATATCATATAGGTATGCCCTAGTTTCAGGAGTCTGGACTGTAGCATCCTGTTTTCCCTCTCATTGGGCCTGGCAATATAATTTAAGGCTGCTGCGAGTAACTGAGTACTCGGATACTCACGATTCCGGGCTGGGAATTGAGTACGAATACTCATAATTGCCAAGATCGTTTAATTGTGATATTCAAAGTGTATATTTACCTTAAATAGTTTGTCCATAATATGAGTTAATTATTACGAAAAATAAATCCTTTTGAGACATTATATTGCATTTTAATGTGTATACACATCCTAATGTCATAGTTCATTTTAAACCTTTCAGTTTTTGCTATAATGTGACTCAAGGTGTGTATACAGACTCTTTACAATTTGCTCTGTTATGTCAAAATGAATATGTTGAATATGATAAATTTAAGTTGTTTGTCTTCATGAGAGTGTTTTCCTGTATCACAATTTGTAACTGTTGATAGGTGGTTCTATCTGTGAATTGTAAACCCCGACTCGTGGATCTGTTATGTCAAAATGAATTTGTTGAATATGATAAATTTAAGTTATATGTCTTCATGAGAGTGTTTTCCTGTATCACAATTTGTAACTGCTCATAGGTGGTTCTATCTGTGAATTGTAAACCCCGACTCGTGGATCGGATCGTCGCTTACCCAACGATCCACAGCCGTAATGTAATTTTACGACAAGACTTTGATTCTGTCACCAATTATTAAGTGCTGGGGTGTCACTCCATAATTAGTGTATTCCCTAGTATAAGTACTTTAACTGGTTTATTAATCCCTGGCTATATGGATTAAGAATTTGATTGGCTGGGACATAATTATTGTTTCTTTCAGGAAAAATGAACACAGGGTGAACTGGGCAACCTGAGAACCCAGGGCAAACAGGTTTTGAGGTATACAATAACACACAACAATGTTATTGTCGTCTTTAGAGGGACTAGGTCTACAAAAAGTTATCTCTGATAGCATTAATAATGATAATATAAAATGCTTGAAAAAAATGAACCGCCCATGGGTATCAAACACAATAGGTATGTGCCATAGGAATAACTGACAATTCCCAATTTAACTCTGTATTTAAAAAAACACACTTGCAAACTATGTTTATACAAGAAAGGTGTCAAACATACACAAGTTCAATTATATTGTTTTGGTTTTTAGACTGGGCGATAGCCGGAGTCTTAAGTACCGCAAATCGAAATCACGTGTGACTGTTGACATGGCAATTGCACAGTGATCTCCCCTGCTTCTCTACTTTCAATATCGTGGAACAGGGGACATCACTGATTGCACGCCAATCAGAACTGCGAAAGAATTCCTTGCTATCGGTGGATTTTTCCACTAAATACTATCAATACATTAATTCAGAGATTGCTATGGATAGATGACAAGAAATATATCCTATTTAAATCATTGCGAACAATCAATATACCCTTTTATTTTAAATTTAAAAGTACATAACCTATAATGCCAATTCAATATGTTTCATTGTGTGTGTTTACGAAGTTTATACGAACTATAATTTAAAATTTTGCAAGCCGCAGTCTTTCAGTGTTCAACGCTTTGATTTAGCATGCACTAACACTTTCCTATACTATTAAATTATATTATAATACCTTAATCATACTTTTACGTCAAAGGCATAGTCCTTTTATACATTCAGTGTAACATTAATCAAAACATGCTTACTGTGTTGCACACTATTAATCGACTGATACACAACCATAAGTTACACAACCAAAAGTTATTAAAGTGTCATGCAAAAATTTTTGGGCCAATATGGGCTTGCTTGCTGGGGAACTGTTCAATTACAATTTAAATTTCAATATCTATATCTTAATGATGATATATTTCTGTAAGTAGCAGTGTAAAATTATTAAAATTATCTGACTTAAATTTTAAGAGTAGATCTAAAGATTAATATTATTTTAAAGGGTGTATCTAAGGCAAAATCCAATGTACGCCCGAATGAAAAACACATAAAATAACGCATCTGGAACGACAACATACATGAAATTTCATTTTAAATTTGCATCAAATAAATTGTAATTAGCACTTAGTAGTAGTTTTATATGTAATATACATTTTAATTGAGCAATAAATCTGCCGGTTTCAAACGATGAATAGATATCATTTCTTTTAAATTTCCGCTTTTATATACGTACACTACATCAAACGCAGATGTATGTAACTTTAGATTAACTGATTAGACCAGGACTTTTTGATTTTACGGTTTACAAAACCGGCGAACGTAAATTTTCCGAAAGTGAAAAAAAAAAAATATAATTACGATTTTTTTTTTACCGATGGGGAACGAAACGTTAAAATTTTCGAAATATTTTGAGTACAAATATAATAATTTGCTCAGTAAGACCGTTTACTTCCGTGACACTGTTTTTGTTTTTGACGGTATCACACGATGATTGCCGATCGAGATCAACAAATTGTTCCGGGATTTCACGGACAATTTTTTAAGCAAGGCGTTCGCCGTTGTTTATGTACATGTATGCCATGTAAAACCCGTGTTATCTACAAAAAAGAGTGCGAAATGTCTGCTGAAACACGACGTCACGTTCCACGCATGGAAAGCGTGCGTGTACCGATTATATGCTTTACTAAATACAGGTCTTTAACATTTGACGCGCAGGCACGATGTGCACGAGGAAGATTTCCCGCCGTTTTTTGCAAGAACAAAGCATGTACATGTATATAATATAAACACATTTTAATCAAGATCATTACAATTCACCAATTATCCAGTCAGTACTATGTTCCACAGCTGTAACGATTTAAACAGTGTTAAAACACTAAATACATGCCCATATGAACATAATTAATTGAATACAAAAGGCTCCATCAGTAGTTTGAGTGTAACCTTAGGATTCGAGATCGACGAGAATGGTGGGTTTGGACATGACGTCACTGTGATGCACAATGGACATAAACATCCGGAAAGATTACTTTCAGTTTCGCATCAACAATAATGCTTTTGCTTTTAAAAGGCTAGAGGTATGCCGTTAAAACGGTGATGTTTCTTTTATTTCATTTTGTTTAAACTTATACAAACAATTGAAAACATCTTAGCCTTAATTTTAATAGCTAAAACGCACCAGATAACGTCATTTAACACATGCCGCAAACAAATTTGACGTACGAAGTGGAAACCCCTCCCTAACCGACCCCACTCGGGACGGGCACGCCTTAAAAAATCCGGTGGAAGGATCTGGATGTATATTTTCAGGCGGCATCGTAACACGTAATATCATTAGTTACAAGATCTTCTTGCGGGCAAATCCAAACGAGGATGTGGGGACAGACAGCTTTGTCCCGTATAAACTTAAAAGAGAAAATTATGGTTGCATTTTGTTGATGATATATATTTTCGCGACACAATGAGAATTTCTTATTTGCCTTGTATTTTGTGTCTGTCACAATTGTAATACAATAATTTAACACACCCTAGCAGTTCAGTTTATGTCTGATAAATTTCATATATACATGAAGATTTAGCATTTACACAGAGTTGAATATTTAAAAAAAATATTTACACTGGTTTCTCTTTTTAATAAGAATTAAGACTTAATAAGAATCCAAACAATTAACGTCATATTATTTGGACTTTTCTCTTGATAAAAAGAGTTAAATTTAATATGTATTTGGAGAGCTCACAGCAATTATTTTCAAACTTTGCGTTGTGTGGTTAGATTAAGCTCGTTTTGCAAGGTCTGTGTTCGGGCAATTGTGGATTCCAGTCCTGCACAGGTACACTCGTCTACTTTTAAAAAGGCATCTGACTTTACATTTTGTAAATCCATGCATGTATACAACTTTGTGGTAAACTCAATTTTAATGATGCCGTAAAATATATGCAGGCATCTATTACACTTATTTACTCTGTAAAATTCATAATTAAAAATGGTTAAACTGCATATAAAACATTGGTGTAATAAACAGTTTATACCATGTTTGACGTCTTATTCTAACTTCACATAATAGTGTGTTTTAATGTTGATATTGTTAGTAATTATAAATTGCTAACTGGAAATCGTTCGTTGTGTTAAGATTTGAACACTTTTTTTTTCGACCTGCCAGTGGACCACTGGACATGTTCCCCCAAAATTTGTGTAAACCAAAAAATAAAAAAGGACTGGCCTTACGCAGAATTTTCTGTTTTGCTGTTCGCCCGAATGAAAAACACATAAAATATATCTGGAACAACAACATACATAAAATTTTAATCAGATAAATTGTATTTAGCACTTAGTAAGTTTTATAATCATGTAATTTACATGTTATTGCGCAATAAATAAATCTGCCGGTTTCAAACGATGAATACGTTTCATTCCTTTGAAGTTGCCGCTTTTATAGGCGTACACTACATCAAACGCAAATGTATAGATTAACTGATTGCGCAGAATTTTCCATTTCGCAGATTTTCTCTTGAATTTAAATTTTATGCATTATCAATTTCAATACAATGATCACAGGAGTATACAAACACCACAAGCAAATATTGTGAACAAAATAAGAGCATGCCAAACTATATAATATATCTATGGTCATTTACAAACCAAACTATTATGAAGCTATGTCGCAGTTACAAAAGGTCAATACCAACTCCCACAAACTTTTATATTTATCTGGTAGTTGTGTGTGTTAGATAATTGCAAATGCTATTTTGCAACTAGTTTCAAGGCCGTTAATTGTTGGATTTACCATTTTATGTATTGGAATCAGTATTTGAACAAGAAAGAAAACAGACCACATAAATAGTGCAATATATTGGAATTGACATTCATATCGCGATACTTTTTTGCAGAATCAAATATTGCAATATACCAATATACCGCGACATCCCTAGAAGGATGATGTTAGAGATAGGGAGATTATGGTGGAGATAGGGAGGATGATGGTGGAGATAGGAATGATGATGACTTTACATACCGGTATTCAATGAACATATCTCACTTGGTGCACTATTTTTGGTTCATAACATGAGTCTGTTTTTGCACATGCCATGCCATAGTTGTGTCTCACAGTGTCTGTGCTAGATCAGTAGTTGAATGTCTTTCCATTTTCTTTCCGAAACTATAAATGGGGTAAGAAACTCTAGCTAGAAGTGTCTCACAACCATTATCCACTATATCCCCACCACCATCCTCCCTATCCCCACCATCAACCGAAGTAAGAAACTCCTAGCTAGAAGTGTCTCACAAACATCATCCCCTCTATCCCCACCATCATTCTCCCTATCCCCACCATTATCCTCGATTTCCCCATCATCATCCTCGCTATCCCCACCATCATCCCCGCTATCACCCCTATCATCCCTGCAATCCCCCCATCATCACCTCAATCCGCTCTATCATGCCCTCTATCCCCACCATCATCCTCCCTATCTCCCCATCATCCTTCGTATCCCTACCATCATCCTCCCAATCCCCACCACCATCCTCCCTATCTCCACCATCATCACCTCAATCCCATCCAACATCCCTTTTATCCCCACCATCATCCTCTCTATTTCCACCATCATCCTCCGTATGCCCACCATCATCCTGACCTGACCACGTGAACAAACATAGACCCGCGCACGAGGATTGCATTGTTCTCGCAGGTCGTTCCGAAAAATATAGACCCAAAATGAAACGAAGAAGTAGGTATGTAACATTGATTAAAGACGAGATAAGTTACTTAATATACATGGGTTTTGTCGGTCGGTGTTTACTCGGGAGATTAAGTGGACACAGCGTGTATCCGTTTGGATCTATATGTATATTTAAATGAAGGCTCGGTTAACTTGTATTTGTCTGAATATACGGCATGATTAAAAAGGTCAGGGCGGGATCAAAGGCGGGAGGGCAGGGGTCGGTGACGGCAGAGCGCTGCGCCCTGCCATTTAGGACTTGCTCGAGCACTGCCATCATGACAATGTTTCACGCGCAAGACCTAGGTCCATACCTCCAAGGCTACACTTGGAGGTCAAAGGTTAGAAACGGTGTCTGTTTTTCATGACCAGTCAATAACTCTGTCATTTCAGGATGGAATGTGAAATTACTTTGCAGAAATGTTCATTATCATGAGACGATGTGTCGCACGCAAAATGCAGGTCCCTACATGCAAGGTCAAGGTCACACTTAGAGGTCAAAGGTCAAACACGGGGTCTGTTTTCGTGTCTGGTCAATAACTCTGCCATTTCTGCATTGATTCTAAAATTACTTGGTAGAAATGTTCACCATTATGAGGTGATATGTTGTGAGCAAGACCCAGGTCTGTTCCGTGAAGGTCAAAGTCTCACTTAGAGTTCAAAGGTAAAACATGAGATCTTTTTTGTATCTGGTCAATAACTCTGTCATTTCTGCATGGAATTTGACATTTCTTGGTAGAAATGTTCACAATCATGAGACGATGTGTCACGCACGAGACCATGATCCATTTCTGTGTCCAGTCCCAATCAGTGGAGGCATTCGTGTCCTATAGACACATTTCTAGGTTTAGTTTAAGACTTTTGTTATAATTATATTCATATATCCTATATATTATTTCATTTTATTTTGATAAAATAAACATACAATATAATCATAATTGTACATTTTAATGCTCCCCGATGAGAGGAGCATATAGTTACCGCTTGGTCTGACCGTCCGAATGCTAATACGACCGCCATTCAGTTTGTCAAGTGTCAAATGCTCTTCCCTAAACAGTTTATCAATCATACTCAATGTTCTTCTGTCTGCCTTTCCATCATTCTATCAGTTTTTCATTTCTGCAGGAGATTTAAGGAACTCATAACTCGAATTAAATCAAATTTTATATTCCTACCAAGAGGAAATGCACATATTTGTCAGGAATGTTATGGAGTGAGCATTTTTCTGGGAGTAATTGCCCTCTGATTATAAATTGGATTATTGCTTGTCCACTTAGCCATTGATGGAGGGAATTTAAAATAACTTGGCACACATGTTTGCGGCAATAATATGGTATGTAGCGCTCATGATTCAGGTCCCTAGGTCAAAGGTCAAGGTCACACTCAGAGGTCAAATATCAAAATTGGCAATTAGCTTGTCCGTGCTTTAATTTGCCATGGATTTAAATACTGCTTGGCACAAATGCAAACCTATTATATGAGACGGCGTGAAGCGCACATAAACCAGTGCAAAGGTCAAGGTCACACTAAGAGGTCAAACATTGATTTTTGTTTTGCTGCTCTAGACTTTAACTTGGCCATGCATTGATACTGGGATCTCCAAATTACTTGGCACAAGTGTTTGCCTAATTTCAACAGAAAGTCACATACATGAACCAGGACTGTAGGTCAAAGGACAAAAACTGGTAACTTGATCATTAATGGATGAATTTCAAAATTACATTGCACAAATGTTGGCCTCAGCAAGGTCAAGGCCACATTTAGAGGTCAAAGCGGCAAGACAAGAGAAAAATGCGGAAACCGCATTAAAGCCGGATTTTTTATTTGACCAATGGGGGTACATGTACAAGTCAATGTTGGTGAAGAAGTATGGAAGTTTCATGTCGATGATCAAAAATGTATGCAGTTTGGTGAGACTTTGCAAACATTTGGTCTCAAAATAAAATGGGAAAAAGTGTGGACTAGAGAGATGGCATGAAATCACTGACATACTTATGTTTGTTTCTATGCAATGTTGCTTATTTGCATTTAAGAAAGTGTCCGTCAAAGGAACTTTTTTCCACTGGGCATGCTATCTTTTTTTTGGAAAATAATGATCAAATGCAAGATGGATGAAAATGTTACTTAAATGGTTACTCTTGGTTAAATATGAAATTGAAAATGTAAGATTTAAGATATTGTGTTGAATAATTTTGGTAGAGGACCACCAAACGAACATTTGTGTGAAATTATTAAAAAAACTAACCATAGGTTTAGAAGAAAAGGCTTTAGACATATTTCTAAACTGGCGTTTCGACATATTTCCGTTTTTAGCTCTGGCGGCCATCTTGTGCAGTGAGGCGGAAACATTTGAATAAGTTTGGTAGAGGACCACTAAAGGAACATTGGTGTGAAATTATTAAAAAATCTAGCCGTAGGTTTAGAAGAAATTGGTGTTTAGACATATTTCTATTTTTAGCTCTGGGGCCATCTTGTGCAGTGGAGCGGATCCATTTTCACAGGTTTGGTAGAGGACCATCCAATGAACATTTGTGTAAAGTTTCATTAAGATTAATCAAGAACTTTTGAAAATATGACGGGAATACGAAACTTTAACGCAAATTTTATTTTTAGCTCTAGTGGCCATTTTGTGAAGTGAGGCGGAACCTTTGAATAAGTTCGGTAGAGGAACACTAAACGAACATTTTTGTGTAAAATTATTTTAAAAACTAGCCATAGGTTCAGAAGAAAATGGCGTTTAGACATAATTATATTTTTAGCTCTGGCGGCCATCTTGTGCAGTAAAGCAGAACCACTTTCACAGGTTTGGTAGAGGACCATCCAAGGAATATTTCTGTAAAGTTTCATGAAGATTGACCAAGAACTTTTGAAAATATGACAGGAATACGAAACTTTAACGCAAATTGTTAACGACATCGCAACGCCCGCCTAACCGCCCGCCCGCCCGACCGCCTGCCCAACCGACAGGTTTTCGCTAATCTATAAGCCGAGACTATTCGTTTAAAAATCCGGCTAAAAAACATGAAAAACATGTTAATGAACAATGCATGTGAACATGGTAAGTAATGGTCTGAACTCATTACATACAAACATCTCTTTAATGTGTTTACAAAACCAGCCTAAATTAAAATCAGTCAGTTAATACTGAATTTTTGTAGCTTTCACACTCTAAAAGCTTTATTTTTCTCGAGCACGCTTGTGGTCAGTTCAACTTAGTTTTCACAATGGCGTTTTGGTGTATGTGCATGCGCGCATCTGTCCGTGCGCGCTTCCTTCTGATGAGGTCCAGACTTTGAGTTCATCATTCATCGGGATTTCAATATATCTTGCCATACATTTTCACCACCGCATTACCTGTGTCCCTAGCTTAAAGGTCAAGGCCACACCTAGAGGTCAAAGTTCAAATATGGTCATAATACAGCTTGTGCGGACTGTTAATTCATCATCCATAGCGATTTTTTTTAAATAACTTGCCACAACTGTTAACCATGTGGAGACGGTGTGTGACATACATGACCTGTGTCCCTAGCTGAAAGGTCAAGGTCACACGTAGAGGTCAAAGGTCAAATATGGGCATAATACAGCTTATCTGGACCATGAGTATTTCATTTGTGAGTTGAGTTGACATAGGTTTGCACAAATGTTCATCATTTTCTTGACAATAGGTTTGACATGTTGCCAACAGTTATCTAGTTTTCTGACAGATTGAAACTTCATCAGTTTGATGATCCCAAATGAAATTTGAATATGGATCATGTGAGTTGAACAGTTAGCCTAGAGCACTAGGTAAACTATATTTATATCATTTGTGTACACTCTACAAATAACATTTTTCATTAGATAAATTTAAAACTTGGTCAGATTGTTATCCTCTATGAATCTAAGTAAAATACAGGCCATCTGTGTTCAGGTCAGATCAATGAAATCTTAACCAAGTTCCAATATGGTTTGCCTTCCTTGCAAAACTGGATAACTATGTCAAATAATGTTAACAGTTGGATCCACACATTTGATCACTTCTGGTACATATCTAGGTCAAGTTTGAATATGATCAATGCGGTTTGAAAAACAACTAGGAAAATCTTCATTTTTCTTCTAATATAGTTTGTGAAATTGATTACCTTGATCAAACATGGGTCAGATTTGAATATGTGTCAAGTAGGGTTAAAAAGTAGTGTTCAAAAAGTAAATAGCATTCTAATGGATAATGTAGGCAAATGCAGGCATAATAACGATGATTGCAGGTGTTCATATTTGTTCTTTCTGTATCTGCTTAACATTTGCTTGCGATTGTTTAAGGGTGTTTAAGCTGAAAATGTTACAGCTACATCAACAGGGCATGGCATTGTGCAGCCGACAGGATACTTTGACTTTTCAATGATGAAAATCCGTTAATGGTGGGTTATCTATAGTTGTACTTCATAGTAGTGGGGTTATGTATAAGCAAAACTTTTTCACAACTGTATCTAAATACCTTCACAATCATGGCTATAACATTTCACGAAACAGCTTGAGATAAAACTAAAATGTAATTTTTAGGTCGACTTTTCGTAGAAAAAAAGTCTAGCTATTGTCGGCGCTCAGTCGTCTGCATCAGCGTCTACATTAGTTTTTTTTGTTAATTTTTTTTTTCAGAGTCCATTTCTCAAAAACTATTAAAGGTATCCATTTGAAACTTTCAATACTGGTTCACTATCAAAAGGGTTGCCCATTACAACAAGGCAGGTAACCCTGTGATTCGTATTTCCATAGTCATCTGTCCTTGTTTGGACTTACACTTTACATATTTTGAAAAAATTTGTGGTAATTATAAAATTTCCAATAACTATTATAGACACTAAATTGGAACTCAAGTTTACTTGCTTATGGTGCTGACCTCTTTCTGCACACAAGAGGAAGTAACTCTTTCAAGGATTTTGTTAGAGTAATTACCTGTTTTATAACTTAAATTCTTGCTTCAGGTCAAATTTCGCAATACCCGTATATGGTATTGACTTGAAACTCAAGAGTACTTTATCATAGGTATGATTTTTTCTGTATACTAGAGGAGGTACCAGTAACTCTGTCAAGGATTCTGTTTGAGTAATTGCCCTTTTTGCAACTTAGAATTTTTGCTTTTTGTCAAATATCACAATATCTATAAGAGGTATTGACTTGAAACTCAAAATACTTGTGAAGTTATTGCCCTTTTTTCATCTTAGAATTTTTGCTTTAGGTCGAATTCTCAATATCTATAAGAGGTATTGCCTTGAAATTCAACATCCTTCATCACAGTGATGAACCTATTCTATGAACAAAATGCTAAAGTACTATCAAATACAAGAAAGCCGAGCGTCCAGAACCCATCGGCAAAGCTCTGTTGTATATTTTTATGTTGTTGTTTTTCAAGCATGTAAACCAATACCCGTAAATATAAACATAAGGAAACAGTCAAAATTGATGTGGTTGCTTATATTGATAGTGAAAAGACCATTTAAATGTCTCAGTTCTATACAGAAAAAATTGCCATGTAATATAACACTTAAAATTATAACACAACAATGTTTACAGATCCATGGATAAATAACCCAGAGCATAACCGGCTGAGAGAATGTGTAACCATTCAACACTCAAGTCAAAACAGTGGAGTAAGAAACAGTTGCGACAACAAACATACATTTGTGTGAAAATCGTTTTCTATGATAAGGACAAGAGTAGATAGATCTACCATTTGGTTTTGCTGTACCAATTGACTAGACAATATGGTGAAAATGAATGCATGTAGCTGCTTAAGCATTTATACTGATGTATGATAACAACATGGAACTGTGAGTCTGTTCCCAGCAGTGAAAAAGCAACCACAGATACCTGTTGTATTTTTTTAAAGTGATCCTATATTATTCAACCGGTAATTCCGAATCAGGGCATATGCATTACTCTTCATGCTGTCAGTATACAACTAATAAGATTAAATCAGATTTAAATATTCAACACTGAAAGTATTAATTTATCATCTGCCACACAGTCAGAGTGAGTTTCAAAGAATATTGTTTATACTGGCCACACAATGAAACAGCATTTTATGTGACTTCAATAAAGCAGCAACACTGTTAATTACTATATAATTGACATGTTCAGCTCTGGGCATGAGATGAGTGTGGTTTGAATCTGAATACATACAACAACTGGGCTTTCAAATTATATTTGTTACCCTGTAAGTACAATTTTTGCAATTAAGTCCCTGTTCTGTTGGCATAATGCTAAGCAAAGTATGCAGTTGTATGTTTATATTTTATTTAGAGGTGCATATATTGTTCAATATTAAAAGCGCAAGTAAATACTAAGCATGTTTCTGCTTGTATCTGCATAATTTGCATGTAGGGTTGTATGTCATGCATTATGTATAATTGAGGTAACTGATTTGGTATTGTAGTTCAAAGAGTTTTATGTATCAAAACACTCTCTGCTCCACTTGTCTTAGTATTTGAAATCATAAATCAGTTGTTATTCGTGCTATGCTGTCTTACTTTTTTATATTATTTTTTCGACTGATTTTATTGAACATGCGTGTTTTGAAGACGTCTACAACTACACGCAGAAATCCCTAAACACTTTACAAGAAGTGGTGTTTTGCACTTTTTAAAAATTGAAATCGTATTAACGCTGGTGTAAATGTATGTTTGTGAAATGTAATGCTGCTTTATTATTGGGTTGTGTTAACCAGAAAGTAAAAAAAAAGAGTTGTATTAATGTAGTACTGTATGTCTCCCATCGAAGATGGCAGGGTACATTGGTTTGCTTATGTATGTCGGTTGGTCGTTTTACCACTGTCGTTTCCGCTCTCTAAGTTCAACAGTTTTCATCTAATCTTCACCAAACATCAGGAAAATATCTGGGGCGATAAGTTCAATAATCAGCCAAATCGCCCCAGTAACTGTGGAGTTATGGCCCTTGATAATATAAAATAAGCCTTTTTAGCTATTTTAACCTAGACGGGGCTTAACCGTTTTACAATTGGCTCTTGTTATTGTATGTAGCAATTCTTTTATTAAGATCCGGTACTTAAAATGTACCAGTACTTAAATGTGTTATCAGGGTTTTCTTTTAAGTTAAATTTTTGAAAATAAGGTCAATACAAATTCATTGAAATGAAATCTCATTTCTGTTTTTATTGAATTTGAATGCACATTATGCAAAAACTCGTTTCTATGAAAGCTATTTATTATATAGTAACTTAAACATTTACTGATTGCCGCATTTGGTTGTGGTCAGTTTAATCTTAATAATACAAAAGATGCATAAGAGCAATGTTTGGAAAGGCGTCGATTTTGTGAAAATTAATTGTTGTTCTTTCCCGCAATATTTGTATTACGTGGACCATTAGAAAATTTAAAGCTTAAAAATGTTACATGTTCCAAATAGAAAACAACATTTATGAAGCAACAAAATAAAACGCATGGTACAGAATGTATACTATATTGGAAATATACCCGTTATTGCTGATTACAAGTCGAAATCATTTCTGAAATACACATTTTATTTTTGTGATACAGCAAATTTATATATATTTGTTTGGTTCATGTGCTTTAGTTTTGGCAGCTGTCATGTTTCATTATTGTTTTCGAAAACATTTCGTGTTTTGAGCGTGAAACTGTTGTATCTGCTGATTATTTATATATCTGATACATTAGTTTCGATAGAGTACAGTCATTCGTAATATAACAGGTTCTAAACATGTTTATGAATGCTGTTTATCCAAAATTTCACATTTCCAAATGTAATGTTTTATACTATCAAGTTTTAGCATTTATCTTGTTCTTTTTATCAGAGAATGCGTTTATATAATATCATGATGGTGTATTGAATTTGCCTGTATCTTGTTTGCCAAAATATTGTTTGGAGTAATTGAAGTGTGATGTTATATATTAATAATTTATAATTTGAATTTATTTATTATTTGCCTTTTGTTGTTTAGACATAATATAAGAAATGCACTGTAATTGTAAACTTCATATTTAAATGCGACAGTGCATGTTATTTGTTAATTGTTCGTATGCTATTGATTTCATAGCATAAAGCACGGACTGTATGCATATTTTTGTATACAGTCAATAAACAATTGTACAGCCTTTGTTTTTATTTTGTGTATCTGTTTTCGAAATAAATGTTATGCTCAAGCGTACGAGGTTATATATGTATATACATGCATAAGTGCGTCCATACACACATACATGCATACATGCGTCCATACACAGCGGGGATATCTATCTACTAGGCATAATGCATTGTACTGCGTATCTGTTCAGTATAAGGCGTGTAGCGGGGTTATCTATCTACTAGGCATTATCCATTCCACTGAGTATCTGTTCAGTGTTCAGTAGTTCCGCCGATGGTCAGGTCGCGGGGATATCCAACGAAATATTAACCTGTGTATCTGTTCAGTACAATGTAAGATAGTCGTATATAGCGGGTATATCCATCTTCTAGTCATTATCCATTGCACTGAGTATCTGTGCAGTACCATGTAAGATAGTCGTGTAGCGGGTATGTCCATCTACTAGGCATCTACTAGGCATTATTCATTTCACTTTGCATCTGTTACGCAGTACAGCTGATAGTCGTGTAGCGGGGATATCTATCTACACTGCATTATCCATTTTACTGCGTATCTGATCAGTGATATGTGAGATGGTTGTGTAGCGGGGATAACTGTCAACTAGTCATTATCCATTGCACTTAGTAACTGTTTCAGTATAACGTAAGATTGTCGTGTAGCGGGTATATCCATCTACTAGGCATTATTCATTGCACTGCATTTCTGTTCAGTAGGCTTAAATGGGAGACTCTCGTATATCTACTAGACATTTTATCCATAACCTTTTAGTACAGTATATTTTCATTGCGCTACGTACTGTCTTAGTTATATGCAGAAAAGTCGTGTATCGACCTTGTCATTCCAGGAAAACACCGTCGACAAGTGTTTTCTAGAAGCCAAGACACTCTACAGACTGGATATTATCATAACGTTTACAGGGGTACCTTGTAAGATAGTTCTTCAAGTAATTGTATGATGGTTTGAAATATTTTGGAAAATGCAACCGTCCTAGCTGTTCATAATTATACTCCATGAGCACTTAACAATTTAGTGTATTGTAACCGTCATGTGAAATTGACATATTATTAAACAGTTACACCAAATGAACGTCTTATTTTCCCTTCACGTAATGAAGAGTAACAATTAATTGGGTTATTATTTGTAATTTTATCAATATTTGTTTGTTGTTTGTAAACTGCTCTTTAAGTATTAATTTAATTCGGATATTGTTATAGAATACACAAGATGTATCACTCTGGGTATAAGGCGATTCTTAAAATAAATCGCCTATGGCACATCATGCGACATTTTGGACTACTTTCAGTACAGTAGTAGCGTGGTACCAGTTCTCGAACCCCTAAGGGTTTAGCATGACCTACGAATGTTGTTGCAATAGTAGATATGTAAACAACAATGAAGTTGCATATTTTAGTCACTGATGAACCAAAATATAATTTTATATCAGCACAGATTCTGTCTATTGAAAGAAAGTTTACTTCATACATGAAGTCACCCTATACTGTAAACTGTTATGGCGGCCTAAAAAAATGACCTAATCTCGAACCCAAAATATAATTACAGTCAACTTCATATAATATGTTCCAAACATTTTTCATAACAATGTAAACTTACAAACAAAACAACAAACATTGATGATGCTTGAAATAAAAAAGTGTTCTATTCTTTAGTGTTATGGTCATGACACGGGCAGATGAAACGGTCATGCAGTCGAATTACAGTCTGTGGGTAACAGTACTTTTAGTGGACCCAGTGATTACAGGCTGGATCACAACACTTGGCCCATTTGGTGAACACTAATGAGACACAGTTGTTGAGTTCCTTTGGCTGGAAACGCTTGCAGACACAGCACTTTTCATCATCAGTAATTTCGTCAACGGAACTGGAATCTGGATCATGTACAAGACTGATATGTGAAGGACCTGGAAGGGGCTCTTGGTTTGGTAACTGCTTTGATTTTGATTTCACTGTTTTCAGACTTGGTTGTTTGGTTGAAACCTCTTCTATTTCATTTGATTTTCTTTTCTTAGATGACTTCTGAGCTTCATTTAAGTTTGACATGGCTTTCTCTCTGATTTCTTTTTCTACAGCTGGATCTGTAATTTTCTTTCCTGACACAAAGTTTCTCATTGTGTTCTTTTTCTTACTTTGGTTGAACATTTTTTTCTGTTTTATTACTTTTTCAGCTGACTGAAAGAATGTATCTGGGGTTTCTTCTTGTTCAAATTTAAGTAAAGGTGTTTCATAATTTGAAGGAGTGGAATAAGGTTCTGATGGAGCAAACTGATCTTGGCTTATTACATTAATATCAAATGGGAATATTCCTGTTTTCTTGAAGGCTGATCGCAGATTATCATTAGACAAGGCAGTTACATATGATGCTGAGCCAAGAGATGCAACATTGAATATTGTGATTCTTGATGGAGGATTTTCCCGCAGAAAGCGACGACACCGGCCACAGTAAATTTTCTGTAAGGGCCCAAAACAGCCAACGTCCAGCGGCTGCAGTACAAGGCTGGTATGCGTTGGCAATATGAACATGATGATGTTGTTTTTCTTGGCCCAGTCCAACACCGGAACATTGAAGTGAGTTTTATGGCCATCTAAGATGACTAGTACTGGTTGACTCTGATTTTCTCGGTGTATATACTTGACGAAGTGTGTTTCCATATTGTTCAAGAACACAGCGGAGTTTGACCAGCCACTGTCTGACATACAGCCATTAGAACCAGGCGTTGAACCATCCAAAATGTCATTATTCATGCGTTTGCCCTTGAACACAAACAAGGCGGCATTTGAGTGCCTAGAGCATTGCCACATCCGAGTATAGTGGTAACAGCAGACCGAGATTATGTGATGGCTGGGGTTTTGGCGTTGCCAGTGACAATATAGGGGATGTATGTTCCGTTTGCATACCCCTTTCATCTAAATTGTAGATGCAGTGTGGCTTGTCCATCAAATTATTTGCCTCAATCACAGCCTGCAAGTTGGTGAAGTACTCATCAACAGCTGCTGTGTTGTTGACTCTGCCCTGTTGTTTGACAATGCTCTTGGCTTAACAACCATTAACTCAGGCCACCTTTGTTTGAAACCCTTGAACCACTTGACACTAAGGGGCTTATCACATGATATTTTACCCAGACATTGTGCATGGTTGCTGGCCCTGTCAACTATTTAATTCACAGTGTAGCCATAACCTAGTTTAGACATGGTCTTGATATGCTCCACAAATTTGGCCTCTTCTTCTTGACTGAAAAGTGGTGCAGGACCTGGCTTCAAAGTTTCCGATTCAATCCGCCCTTTCACACGGTCTCGAAGTGTAGAGTGTGGCACCCCATACTGCCTGGCTGCTGTCTTGATAGGGATTCAAGTTTCCTTCACCAACATATATGCATTATAAAGTGATGAAGGTGAGTAGCCATGACCTTTAATGCGTCTCTTTCATGGGTGAGGCTGAAAAAGATAAACAAAGAAATCATGTGTTAGGGTTTATAAGAATTTAGCGGAACAGACATTTTGAACTGAACTGTAAATATTTTCTACAGCTAAACATAACCATCACGTGATGTGTCACATGTTTGTCACGTGACATGCAGATGCAGCCGACAGGGGATCTCTTACCAGTAAATTCTTAATTGCACAAAGTATTTGAAATGCATAAAAAGTATAAGCGTTTTTCACAAAATTTCGTTGCAAAGCAAAAATATTATGTTTGTAAATACCTGGCGCATTTTACGGAAACATTTGCGTGTAGCGCATAGATTGTTTACCACAGCACACAATTTGATGACGTAGTACGCACTACGGTTATATGTAAATATCGCGTGAACGAAAGGTTCGAAAATAGGTGTGGTTCGATAAAAGGTACCTACACGATAAAACGCAATGCCAGTCCTTATTGTGTAGATATTTTTATTATCTTTTTTTGATTCTTCCTCAAAACCTTGCTTTATCAGTATAATTTAACTTAAAATCTGTTTCACAAGTAGGTCTGGTTTCGCTTTCAGTTTTGACAGTTTGTTAACACTAGAATCAGTTTCGATATCGGAATATAATTTCTCAAAATTATGTTTGCAAAGTAAGCCTTTTGGATAAAAGGTCCAGATGCCTATAAAACATACATCTACTTTTCTTCTTTTATCATCGTTTCGACATAAAATGTGGAGCAATTTCAACGCGCGTCGTGTATAGCCTTAATAAACAGGCGGATCACGCGTTGGGTGTATCACGCCAAAGATGGCTCCATGATAGACACGAGATCTATCTTACGGAGCATTCCGGAGTTAGTCGATGTATAACGATTGAAGATGTATGATAAGAGAACGTAATATGAATACATGTGTTCGCTTTTCGGAACGAAAAGTAACATGTTATACAAATAAATTTAGGCCTCATAATAAGTGTAATTACGCTTTTGAATGATTACAGATTGGAGTTCGTAAAGAAAATGTATTCATCAATCATAATCAAAGCACTGAAATGCTTAACAGATTTTCACCGCATTGTAAGGATTGCGTGCATTCGTACATGTGTAAGTATGCGAAGCACGCACATAAACATGTATTGTAATGGGAATGGACCAATCAGCATACCATAACAAGAGGGCCATGATTGCCCAAGGTGCTCACCTGAAAACTGGTACAGATGAAGACAATACTGTTGTGACAGATTTGAAAATAAAGGCATCTGAACAATACGCAAAGATAGATATGATCTATTTGATTTCAAACAGCAGTTAGTGCAATGCGCTAACTAAGGTATGAGTTAGGTAGTGGATGTGCGGTGTTCTTGCTAATGGTTCTCAAATCATTTTTATCGATTTTCCTAACTGACCCTTTTTCATTAAGTCATCGACAATTCTGGAAAATGCATAAACAGTAGATTTTAATGTCTTTTTCGCAAAGAGTTTTGGAAAACTAGTTGCAATGCGATAATTGCGATGGCTGTGCTATAAGGTAAGGTTTTGCTTTTTCTTTGATAATTTTATTTCCAATGATGATAAATGATGTTAATGCAGGCTCTGAAAACATAAAGTTGCATGTACAAATAACTGCATGCAAGTCTTGCAACAGTTGGAAATCAAATTTTATCAATCAATTTTATGGTCATGCGCGAACTGTGTAAGTTTGGTCAACACTGAATCAAAAATCGTGCGTGCAAGCCAATCATTAATAACTTGTTGATGATTTTTTCCAAAAAGAAGGGGCAATAACTCTGGTGTTTCTGGCCCGATCATGCTTATATTTGACTTCATCTATAGTCTTACGTTCATAGACAAACTGTACACGATTGGTGAAGATTGGATGAAAAATGAGGTCTCTATGCTGAATAATGTCCATTTTTGCAGATTTTTTTCACAAACAAAGGGCAATAACTTTGGTGTTTCTGGTCCAATCTTGCTTATATTAAACTTCACCTTTAATATTATGGTCATAGACAAACTGTGCAAGATTGGTGAAGATTGGATGCAAGATGAAGTCTCTATCCTGTATAATGTTCATTTTTGCATATTTTTTTCACAAAGGGCAATCACATTGGTGTTTCTGGTTCGATATTGCTTACATATTCGACTTCAACGGTAATCTCATGGTAATAGACCAACTGTGCAAGATTGGTGAAGATTGGATGAAAAATGTCTTTCTCTATCCTGAATAATGTCCATTTTTGTATATTTTTCTCATAAACAAAGGGCAATAACTTTGGTGTTTGAAACACAATCTGGCCCATTTTTGGCATCTGCTGAAGTCTAATGGTCATATACAAACTGTGAAAGTTTGGTTAAGATTGGATGGAAAGTATTTGTATCTTACATTTCAAAATTACAGTGGCATAATGGAATAACATTAATATATGGGTTTATAAATTCGTCATCTTTACTAAATATTTTCCGCATAGGCAATAAGCCATTGACTTTCAACACAATAAACAGTTTAAACATGTTGCGACAGGTGTTTTTTGCAGAACTTTGCTTGGATTAATTTGCACATAGACGTTGTAACGATAGTAGAGCAGTTAAAGTAAAAACAACAAGAACGAGAACAGATTGCATCGAAGGTTAAAGCCCCCAAAGCCGCATTGGAAGACATTATTTTTCTTTGTACAAAGTAAAAAAAAAAGCTCTGACACTGTATCGTTTTCATACAGGGCCTACAATATATTAAAAACGTTTTTTTAATTCGAAAAAAAGTGCTGTCAATCACGTAAACTTTCATTAACGCAGTATGTTTGCCTATCTGAATAGTGTATAAGCCTGCTAAGCGGTCCGATTCGGAAAACACGCGTATTATGTGTTGTGTTTCATATCATGTAACTTAAGTAACATGTTTGGACGTTACAAAACCAACATATTCGGATATATTTCACTAAATCGAGGTTAGAATTCCGTAGCAAGATCATTCACAATCTTAACAATCATACATTTCTGAAAATGTAAACTACTATTATATTCGAAATTGTGTTAATGCAAAGCGGACACTCTGCTTATAAAATTGTCCAAGGTGTGATTAAATTTTTGTTATTGACTAACAAGCAGTGTTCCACCGATCATCCTTGTAAACATTTGGGTAAGTTCAATTGACTAAATCAATTTATAAAGTTTAATCATTACAAGAAAAGAACAAATCGAGTAAAAGCATATACATGAATTTACTTGAAAAAAGGGAAATATTGTCTAAGTATTTTTCAAATACGTTTTAGACAGCAAGAATTCTGGTTGTTAATATTCGAAGGTCATTTGTAATACGCTAAACATTATGTGCAGTGGTCATTGTAAAAACTCAATTTTCAACATATGTCTGATGCAAGGAAATGAAATTCTATATTCAATAGTGTTGTAGTAGTGTAACTTGATACTAGTATCCCAGCATGCCTGAGCTACCTGCGCGTAGCAGCATTCGGCGACTAGCCTCTGTACATTAAACACCTTAAACATCAGCATCGTTTGTCTTCATTAATACTACATGGTGGCAGCGTGTCAGTGAACCCAAAACAGACTGAAATTTATTATTACATTTATTGAGTGACAGAAAAATGGCGAGTTTTAATTTTACTCATCCTGAGAATTTTCAGTTTAATAAACCGGAACAATGGGAAAAGTGGTTTAAAATATTTGAATGTTTTCGCATGGCATAGGGATTAATGGAAAAACCGGAGGAAGTACAAGTTAATACGCTATTGTATTCAATGGGTCCGGCATCAGAAGAAATATTGTCTTCATTTGGCCTGAAAAACGATGAGTGCAAATCGTGGGACATAGTGTCACGGCGTTTTATGCAACAAATCGTGACAAAAAAGAACGTCATATTTGAAAAGGCGAAATTCAACAACAGACTGCAAAACGAACACAAAAATGTGGATGCCTTTATTACCAACTTGTTCCATCTGGCAGAAAACTGCGTATTCCATCTGGCAGAAAACTGCGTATCTCAAGGTTACACGATGAACTCATTCGTGACAGAATTGTCGTAGGCTTGAAAGACTACAGGTTGTAAGAGAAAATTACAGTTAGACCCTGACATTACCCTCCAAAAGGTGCTAAGAGGAGAAAAAACACGTTCCGAAGAACAGATCGAGCAGTCGTCAGAATCAGGGAGCCGGGGTTGCGCAGACGTCAACGAAGGGCAGACGCCAGCAAGACAGTGGCTCAGAGTGCCAGCATTGTGGCACTAGACCCGACCACCCAAGAGCACGATGTTCGACGAGAGACAGCACGTGTCACCATTGCAAGAAGGGGGGACATTTCAAAAAGAAGTGCAGGTCACGTGTGACCGAGATAACCGGAGACGAGGAATGTGATCATGATTTCCTAGGCACAGTGAGGACCAGAGATTCACAGGCGAGGCGAAAAACGCCAAACGCCAACGAGGTGCAGCTTACATCAAAATAGATACTGGAGCTGACGTCACAGTGATACCGGAACACCGATTCCAACGTTTGAAAGCAGTTGACTTGCGTAAGACAGACAACAACTGTTTGGAGCAGGAGAGACACACTAAACGTGACTGGAAAGTTTGAATGTGTACTTGAATCCAATGACAAAATGTGTATTTCTGAGATTTATGTTGTTAAGGGTTTGAAGCATGCGCTCCTGGGTCGACCGGGAATAGAGGCACTTTCCTTAATTAAGGTAAAGATTTCCAAAATATTTCTTACGTCGATGACACCTCGTATGACCAGATTCGCGACAAATTTCCTAAACAATTTAACGGGCTAGGGGAAACTGATTGGCAGTACACCATTAAATTAAGTCAGGATGCGCGACCGTATTCTGTCGCAACGCCGCGGCGAATCCCTGTAACGTTAATGGGGCAAAGTGAAAGCGGAACTAGAGGAAATGGAGAGTATAGGCGTAATTTCCAAGGTTCAAGAACCTACGGAATGGTGCTCTCCTATGGTTAATGCTCCCAAATCAAACGGGCAGATACGAATCTGTGTCGATTTATCGAAGTTAAACGCGTCCGTTAAACGCGAACGGTATTAAATGCCTTCCGTAGATGAATCTCTTGCGCAATTAGCCGGCGGCCGATACTTTTAAAAAATCGATGCGTGTCAGGGGTTTTGGCGAATTAAACTTTCTGAGGAGTCACGCCACCTCACAACGTTCATAACACCGTTTGCAAGGTATTGTTTGAACGTAGTGCCGTTTGGTATTTGCTCCGCTCCTGAATAATTCCAATGTAAAATGTCCGAACTGTTGAACGGGATGCCAGGGGTCATTTGCAAAATGGATGATGTGTTGGTTTGGGGACGCACAAAGGCAGAGCATGACGAAAGGCTTTTTTAATACCCTCAACGTAATCGAACAGGCAGGTGTTAAACTTAACAGACAAATGTGGGATTTCGGAAAAAACGCGCCTTACTTTCCTGGGTCATGTGTTGGGTGCGGGCACAATAGAGGCTGACCCGGTCAAGATCCAGGCAATTAAAGAAATGCCGACCCCACAAACTGTTTCAAATGTTCGCCGATTTCTAGGCATGTGTACTCAATTGTCAAAGTTTTCCCACAAACTGGCGGAAATAGACCATATCAGCAAAGAAAGTCACATGATCTTATCTAGGTTAACACGCTGCCCAAGGCAACTCTTTATTTACAGTTGAAATACACAAGTCCAGTCTGTAGTTGTTATGATAACAGGGTAGTAATGGTGTTTAATGCTGCATTGTAAGGGTTCTGGTTATGAAGATGGCGTATCAATGCATCAATTTACAAGTGTTTTAAAACAATGGAAGGTAACAAAAACAGTCTAAATTGGGACTGTTGTTGTTACCGTCCATTGTTTTACAACAAATAATCCGCTGGAATAATCCGCCAGTTGTGGGAAAACAAAAGTTTTTTTCTGCCGCTTATGTTCAAGATACACATATCATTGCGAAACACCGGAAACACGTTGAAAGAGCGAATTTGCATGTTTTCGAAAAAAACTTTCCAATAAAAACTGTTGGTGTTGCAATTAAATTTGGACTATGTGCTGCCTTCTTTCCAACATTGAAGATCCAATTATTGCTGCTGCATTGGAAGGACCTGATTAGTGTTGTCAGTACCTTTCACGCATATATTATACTGCATCATTTATGTAAGATTGTACCAATATTTCAAACATGATTTGCCATACAACTTTATAAAATAAATTCGTTCCACAAATAGTCCTGTGTTTGTAAATACCACAAAGTCACACCAATTCGCCCCAGCAAGTGCCCTTTGACCAGTTATCTGGTAATAATAATTATTACTTTCTAAAGTAACTGTCCATCTAAACAGAAGTCGTAATTATTTGCTGCTTCTGTTGGAGTCAAATTCCTATACATTTAGGGATACTTTATAATTTCGTAATGTTTTGTAAAGTCCGTAATAATCATAATTTTTCCATCTTCGTATGCACCTAGGTATATAGCACGGGTTGATAAATAAGCCGGTTTCAAATACCGTGGCATTGTGCTTGAGTTCCATGAGAAGTGTCCTCCTTGTCAGTGACATGAGAAACGGATAATACACTAGTAAATGTTTTAGTTTCTTAAGTATGCCTCACTTGTTCGGTTCATAATGTCTCCAAACCATGACGCTGTCTGTCTGTTTTGCGCATGTCATGCAGTAGTTGTGTCAGTGCTTGATCAATAGTTGATTGTTTAATTGCTTTCAATTTTCTTTCGGAAACTGTCAATGAAGTAAGAAAGTCCCTGCTGGAAGTGTCCTTGTTATTAACGTTTTATATTCTAATTTGGCTGTGGAACGGGTTTTCAGTAAAAATAAAAAATTCTTCTAATATGATGTTTGTGGTGGTAAGTAGGTAGGCTGTAAATACTGTGTTTGAGCTGTGATAGTCACTCAACTGGTAGCTCAGTATTGTGCCAATAGGAATTTCACTAAATACAGTAAGGTTTAATTTACAGCTGATACCTGTCCCTTTGACAAATAATTAATTTGGATTTCTTCAACCAAGGACATCAGTGACTGCTTCAATAACTTCCTTCCATGAGGATTTTCTATGTTGTTTTTAATCTAGCATCGTACAAAAAGCACTGTACTGCTACCTGTTTCGAAGTTGTCTGTCAGTTGTAGCCTCCTAAAAGTCAACTTCATCACTGGTTCAGCTTCAATTTTGCCCCCTCCCCCCCATTGGGCTTAGGCCACGTTTGCCCAACCTCCGTACAAGACATGTATGTTGGTATTTCCGAGATCTTTTTGCTGATCGGTCACCCAATGGTTAGCTGTGTAGTGGAGGGCAATTCAGATGGTTACACACACCACTAGTGAAGATGTTGTTTAAATATAATAATGCATTTAAATATAATTATATCATGAACATTTTGTTTAGTTTAATGTCTTAGCTGTTGTAATATATACACTATGAATAGTATTAACGTCATTTGGTATACAAACTATCAATGTTAAATAACTATTAATGTTATGACATACCACGCAATACTGCTGCATTGTCCAATGACGACTGCCCGTCTGACAAATAAATCGCCGTTGACAATTCATGTGTTTTCTCATTTTTTCTTTGACTTCTCCAACACTGACAAACAAAAACTTTGTGTCCGTAACTGTTCACAAATAAATTACACATTTTATTGAACGGTCTATTTTGTGTATTTTGTTTTATGTAGTCAACAATTTAATTTGAATGATAGAGAATAACTTGGGAATCCCATTTAGTTTTTGAGTCCGCTCTGCAGAACTTTAAGATGCCATTTCGACTTTAGTTTAAGACCGAATTGCAGTGTATTAATGCACAGAGTATTGAACAGTGAATACTTATGTGTTACAAATTCATTTTGGTATGCTAATTGTTTAATTATAAGGATCTTTATCTGGGCCTATCAGTGCTAATTACCAGCAAAGCCTTCCCATGAAAACTGGTCAGTGTATTGCTATTGAAAACACGTACAGAGTTCGGCTGCAAGATAGCATGTTTACCTAGAACAGACCATGTGACCACTTGTCGATATGGTCTATATCGCAGCCGTTGATGGATTTGCTGAAGGGGGACAACTCTTGGTTCTGGGGCGCTTCAAGATCACGCGTTTGAAGGTCTAATTACCCCAAAACGGAAGTCACATCCTCAGGGTTACAGTTAGCTCTGAGTTAAATAATAAGCACATATGGTTGAGTGCAGGATGCATATAATTTGTAAAATACAGTTTAAATGATATGTTTAGGTATCATTTAAAGGCAGCGTGTTATGTAAAAAAAAACACGACGATACCTGGCAACCTGTTGCGTTTGCATCACGTTCCTTAAATGAAACCGAGCTGAGGTATGCACAGATTGAAAAGGAATGTCTAGCATTGACATGGGTTTGCGAACAATTCCAAAATTACTTGATAGGGTCAAGATTTGTATTGGAAACGGATCATAGGCCGTTAGTTCCACTGTTAAGTACTAAAGATCTGACCGAGTTGTCACCTAGAATACAAAGATTTCACAGGAGACTAACGCGATATGACTTACGACATTGTTTACACAATGGGAAGCAAAATAGTTACAGCTGACTGCTTGTCACGTGCGCCACGGGTCGCAACGTCCGATACGGAAAGTGATGAAATGCTCGCGAAATCAGGCGCTTTTGTTCAAATGGTAAGTAGCGGTCTACCGGCGTGTGGTAACCGACTTGAACAAATTAAGTCGCACTATGAGCAGGATGCGGTATGTTCTCAATTAGTGGAGTTCTGTAAACACGGTCGGCCTGAGAAATCCGCACGAAAAGGTCAAATACAACGGTACTGTGAATACAGTGGGGATATAATGTTACTGAAGGGTCTGTTACGGAAGGGTATTCGTCTAATTATCCGGGAAATACTACAATCGGAAATTATTGATAGGGTACACGAGGGTCACCAATGTATCACAACATGTAGGGAGCGTGCGAAACAATCCATTTAGTGGGTGGGAAATAGTACAGCACTGGAGAAAGCTGTTCGAACGTGTCAAAAGTGTATCGAAAACGCGAGCAAGCAAGCGGAACCGCTAATTCCACAAGAATTTCCGGAGGCTCCATTTCTGCGCGTAGCAACGGACCTAATTGACTTCAAAGGACGTCCTTATATCTTACTGGTGGATTACTTTTCGCGATATTCCGAGATGGCACAAATGTCAAACTCCAAACCCGATACAGTTATAAATCATATGAAGTCACTATTTGCGAGACATGGTATCCCGGAAGTAGTTAAGTCCGACAACGGGCCGTTTTATAGTTCGGTTACCTTCAAACAATTCAGTCCAGAATACGGATTCGAGCATCGGACTAGTAGCCCCAAAATGCCTCAGAGCAACGGACAAGCAGAGCGTTCTGTTATAACAATAATTGACATATTAAAAAAGGCCGACGATCCCTATTTAGCGCTACTAGCTACACCATTACATAATGGTTACAGTCCCGCAGAACTACTTATGGGTAGGAAACTGCAATCGTCAGTCCCTGTTAAGCCAGAATCTTTGCACCGCAAATGGCCGAACTTAAAATCAGTCAGGCAGCTCGAAGGTCAAAATAAAATAAAGCAGAAACGTGTTTTTGACTCGCGGCATAAAGCTAAACCGAAACAAAATTTGCCTGATCGCTCTCGCGTGTTCATTAAAGATCAAAAGAAATACGACATTGTTGAATCGAGCGCTGGATTCCCGAGGTCATACAAGGTTGAAACAGAGGACGGAATGATACGCCGCAATAGGCGTCATTTATTAAGTAATCCTTTATCGGAAACAGTTGAGCAGAACTACTAGGGAATTAATTCCCAAACGCAACAGGTAGCGGAAAGCGATAGTGCTGTGTTTCAGAGGTCAACTCAAGGCAGAGACGATAACGAACATTACATAACACGGTTGGGTCGAGTTTCAAAACCTCCCGATTGATTAACTCTCTATTCAAGTAGTAGCTTACCTTGGAAGGGCGATGTTGTAGTAGTGTAACTTGATACTAGTATCCCAGCATGCATGAGCTACCTGCGCGTAGCAGCGTTCGGCGACTAGCCTCTGTACAATAAACACCTTAAACATCAGCATCGTTTGTCTTCATTAATACAACAAATAGAACTCAAACATAATAACATCAACAACAAATTTATTTCTTTTCAGCATGCAGATCATTGTAACACACAGGTGACTGGCTTCTCGTAAACTGCAAACACCCGTCGCAAACAACACTGAAAGAAAAACATATATACGTAGCACTTTATTTGTTGTAATAAAATGTTATTTATATCGCAATTATATCGTAAATCACATACATAAACACACAGCAACAATGCAAATAATCAATGTAATTGACAACTAATATATTCAAGACATGCAGATTAATTAAAATGTCATACACAATTGCTTATGCATGAAAGCTATAAACAAATTGTGAGGGTAGTAGCAGACACCGCCGATGCCTTTTTAAGGTCAAGGTAACATTTGACGTTTTCTGTGAAATGCTTAAATATTCGTGCTATACACAACGGGAAATTCAACCTTTGAATGGTGTATATTATTTCCCTGACTACTCAGTAATAACTTGTAACAGGAGCATCTGGCTTGGGGTAAAGAAGTAAACAATACATTTGTTCTAATTGCTTTCATTATTTTCGATTTTACAGAAGTTGCCATGTCTCATTACATCTTATAATATTAAAAAGATCACCCTCACCCAGGTCTAGAGTGGCTCTTCTTTTATAAATAAGGCAAGAAATATAGTAGTTAGAAACGTGGTAGAGTTGAGGTTAACACGAACATCGTGTCTTTTCATTTTATACATTAGCTTCACACAGTATTTTACAAGTTTTCAATAAAGCCCTAGTACATGTTTCTTGAAACAGCCCCGTCCACTGGAGACTATGTTATGGGATCAAAGTGATTGAAATGGATTTGGTAGAGGTTCATACAAGGCACATGTGTGGAAATCTGACCAGTGGTTCCTTACAAGCTCAGCTTTTATTTATCATAACAACTTGAGTTTTCCATATATTACACGGAACTGAAAAAACCTGGTAACACACCATGCAAGGAACAATCATACAAAGTTTTATTAAATTTTCCCCTAGTAAAATCATATGAACTGTAAAACTTCGACAAGAACAAAACATAATTTGGAAATATTGCAATTTTTTAATCAGCAAGTGTAATTCTTTGACCTAGGATTTTGCTAGTTACTCTACACAAAAAGTTGATCATATTCAGACCATCCAACACTGAACAACGTTGTACCATACAACAGACATACATGCATTTAATTCTTAAGGCAATGGTTTGTACTGAAAAACAATGTTCGTGCCAAAGAACAAGATGCCCAGGGGCAACACAAATAACATATATATTGTTATATTATTTAAGATAAAGCTGGCATTTTGTTAGCAATTTACAGCCATATCCATGATGAACATTTGTGACCAGTATTCCTAAATCTTTCTGGAAGCTGTTTTTCTCCCTAAGAAGAAGAAAACGTAAAACTGGCTTAACACTTCCTGTCAAAATTTTTGAAGGCGCAGCAGAATAAGCACACGCACTGTCCTATGAAATGTTAACATATGGGCCATTGAAAATCTTGAACTATATGAGTTGAAACACAAGATTCTGTCCCACTTTCAATAGGAACAGATCTTGGGTTAAAAGAAAACCCCATTGTGGTTTTACATATTAGCATATGGGGAGCCATAATCATTTTGGCATTAGCAACTCAGTGCTATGTCATAGCTTATTACATGTAGAAATGGATAATTTTAAAGATTGTCCATGTGTTTTTTTTTTTCAGCTTTTCGTCAGTTTGAACTTTTTCTACTTGTTGTCATAACCCATCTACCTAATAAAATTTATAAACCCTAGCCTAAGAGTTCTAATAGGTATTGCCTGGACAATGTTTGACAACCATTGATCAGTTTGACCTTGGCCTTTGACCCTAGGACACAATCATCAATAGGGATCTTTTGTCAAGACCAGCCTACCTAACAAGTTTAAAGAACCTAAGCGTAAGAGTTCTGTATTTTTTGCCTGGTGAATGTAATGCATCTATTGATCAGTTTTTACATATGTTTGTCAGTTTTCACAATGTCTGTCATTTTGACATTGGCGTTTGACCCTATTTACCCAATAGTCAAATGGGATCATCTGCTAGTAATTACCAATCAATGACCAAATAATTTAGGCCCAAGTGCCAGGCCAAGCTATTACAATTATGAAATGATTTTGACACTGACCTTTGACCTTAGAAGCCCAAAATCAATAGAGAATCTCTACATGTCATGACCAACCTACCTACCTAGGTATGAAGAACCTTGGCCAAGGTTTCTGTAGTTATTGCCCGTACAATGTTTTACAATTATTCAATGTTGTTTTTTATAATCTTTGGTCGGTTTGACCTTGACTTTTGACCCCAAAACCCAATAATCAATAGAGATACTCTACTGTCTTTACTCTTTATCATATTTTGGTCAGTTTGACCATGACCTTTGACCTAAGGACCCCAAAATCAATAGGGACCTTTTACTATTCATGACCAACCTACCTACCAAGTGTAAGAACCAAGTCTTAAAGGTTGCTAAGTTATTGCCCCGCCAAGCTTTTACGCTTGTATTGGTCATTAATTTTGTTTAAACTTTTTATCAATTTGATCTTGACCTTAGCCCCACTGAAGCAAAAATCAATAGGGAACCTCTACAAGTCATAACCAAACTTCTTTGCAAGTTTCAAAGACTTAGGCCTAAGGGTTCTATAGTTATTGCCTGGACAACATATTGCTAGGTCTATTGACAGGCGGACCAACGGACACACCGACCGACATTTGCAAAGCAATATACTCCCGCTTTTTTGAAAGGGGCATAATAATCAAGTGATTTCAGTGTTGACCAGCCCATACCTTGGTGCAGGACACTGTCAATGTAGTCTGCCCTTGACCTTCTTCTGCCCAGTCACTGCAAACACATGTGTAAAAATATTTGCATTTTCTCCCCCAAAATTGATTAAAAGCATACTAGTGAAAGATAAATGAACACTTCATCATATATAAGGTGAACTCTTGGATAAATGAGCAGGCTGCATTTATTACAGTTAAATAGTTGTACCTATAAATATGTCATAGTGCTTCAACCACATAGGCTATTCAGAAGGAAAAGATTAAGAGCGGAATAGCAGGGTGCTGCACTCTGCTCCTTTTTGGACTCCCCCTCCTCTGCTGCCCCTCTGGGCTGGTAAACACAGAAATGTTGAATGTCTTCTGAACTTCAATATATTGTTGCAAATGTTGACAGACAAATTAATAGACTATGCTTGCACATTTTAATTGCTAGCATTAGACTCATAATGACCCTGGGTTTCATCAATTATTTGATCATGTCAACCAACTGGGCCGGTTTTCAACCCTTCTGGTTTTTAGCAGCGCCATGTACCTTTTTTGATCCTAGATAAATTCTTATAGTATAAGAAATTCAGTCATTGAAGCTTAAAGTTACACAAGATACTCAAATTTCACATCTGCTGAACATGTGAAAAACAAAACACATCTAATGATCAAATAATAAATAACTCTAAGTGGGTCAAAAAATAAACACTATATTTCTTAGATGAGGCATAATGAGTAATCTGATTGAATCAGCAAGTATCACCAATAATAAAACAAATCTAACTAAATTTTGATGCTGATACAAGTATGGCTTAACATACCTTCAGCAACTATGATAAACATGGTTGTTTTAGCGGGGGTTCTTTAGGGTCAACCGCTTATATGGATTTTCAGTAAATCAACAACGTGTTATTCTTTTAATAAGACAAAATTAGACAAAGTCACAATTAACATAATTTTCAATGATACATGTGACATGTCAGTGCTATGTCAATAGTAGATACTGTCCTGTTTCTAACTGCAACTATTGATCAGTTGCAGGTACCCCAATTTATCAAAATGATGCAGGTTAGTATTCATACATATTCATGGTATATGTACATTTAACACATTTTAAAATACAGCCTTTAAAATATATATTCTAATATCAAATTTATATTAAGTTGGTTATACTTGCATACATACATAAAATGAATTATATATAACAGGTAAAAAAGAGAAAACACACTTTGTAAAAAAAACACCATCATGTACATGTATAATATTTTTGAGAGAGAGACAAATGTGTAGCCGAAGGTTAATATCAGTAATGCTGTTAGCCAGTAACACCCCAGTGCTGGAATATGTTCAGACTGAAGTTGCCAGAACAAACAATTGTTCATGTATCAAACATTATCTACCAGTATTATGCCCATTAACCCGGAAGCAACAAATTATAGCAATTTTAAAGATATCATGACTGATGCTCCTTGGGTATTAACAAGTCTTTCATGTTAAATCACCCAGTAACATAGTTTTCACCCCACATAATTTATTCTCAAACCTAACCAAGATTCAGTTAAGGTCTTCAGTCTGATAAAGTTTGGAGCTGAATTCTGATTTAAAATGAAGCTGCTAGGTACTGAAGAAGCTTTTTCAAGTTTGACCTACTGAGTTATGTTTTCAAAAATACTTGACCAGTGATTAAAGGTCCTCAAGATACTATCTAAGCAATGAATTAGGATTTGAGTTAATCAATTGAAAACATGAGGGCTCAATAGTGTTAAAGAGGCACATCAATGGTAGTTCGACAATAACATTTTCAAAACACTGTTCATTTACAGTGCATTTGTAACAAACATTGGTAAACATAATAATATTTTTAAATAAACAATGGTAAAATATATATGCGGCATATTGTTGTCACATTTAACTATTAAAGAAGTGGGAAATAAGAAAGGATGCTCAGAGACTGTTTACAGGATTTTCATATTATTTGACCAAGTGACCACTTTGAGAAAACTTGACCAATTAACTTGTTAAATGAAATAGGTCTGTTTTGGACCCAAACCTGACACAATTTTAAGTTTACCGTATGAACATTTTGTGCAGTTACAAAAAGAGCATGAGTGTTTTGACAAGCATAAGGGTGCTAAGCGTTTACATAATCTTTTATGAAGCACATAGCACATTTTTGCCAGCTTACCCTATGTGTCACCTCTAAGGCTCTTTCATGTTTCTTTTCTGCATCTGTGTTCCATGGGACAACCTAAGATTGACACAATATATTGAAATAATCTGCTTAAAACCAATTGTGAAAAAAAAAAACTTAATAAGAACTGTTGGTAAAACAGGTATGCGCCCCCCTTTAGGTCCAAATAATGTCTCAGTCTGTACAAAATTGTAAAAATGACACATACATTATTATACAAGTATAATGAAACAAGTTTTAATAAACTATTTGTCAGTTTTACCTCAGCCTTTGACCATATGACTCAATAATCAATAGAGATACTTGTATTCATAACCAGCCTACCTATGATATTTTACGAACCTAGGTATAAGGGTTCTCTCGGTATTGCCCAAAGAAAGTTTGGGATCTATTGGTAAGTTTTTAATCTTTTGATCACTTTGGCCTTCATCTTCGACCCAATGGTCAATTGGGATCCTCTGCTAGTAATTATCAAGCAATATACCAAGTTTAATTAACTTAGGCCTAAATGTTGCACAGTTATTGCCCGGACAACCTTTAATCATTATTGGGTGTGTTTTTTATTATCTTTTGGCTGGTTTGACTTTGACCTTTGACCCAAGAACCCCAACAATAGGTATCATCAACATGACTTGAACACCCAGTTTGAAGAACCAAAGCCAAATGGTTTTGTAGTTACTGCCTTGACAAGGTTTGACAAGAATTCAATATTAGGAGTTTACAAAAAATAAATAAATTGAGATATTAAAATAGTTAACAAATGTTTAACTATAACATTTAACTGTTATAATTAAATTATATTATCAATGTAGATCCTTCAAAATATATTGGTTACTGACATACTTTGCCTGTGACTGACGGAACTGTCCAAACATTACATCTCAAATAAATACATAGTGATTAACCATTTAACAATGATTGGTCGACTGTGATTATCAATGATTAAATTCACATCAAGACACACAGAGCGGTCTACATATTGACAATTGTAATAAATATGCAGTTTGTCCCAAAAACCTGTCTTTGGGAGGATGATACCCCCAGTTGTATCAATGAAACCCTCAGATTTTATGAAACAACCCATTTTAAATCAGATGTTACTTAAAATTTCCATATGGAACGGATGCACCCATATTTATAAAAAGTAGTGAAAATACTGAATACTGCAGTGCCTGACATTTAAGGATTGAATTTAATTTTGGTTGCGTTCATGCGATTATGAACACAATGGTCAAACTGGCAAATCCATGATGCGCGCTAGCGCTTCATGGGTAATTTGCCAGTTTACACTACATTAACAATATTTACATTATATTTGGGATGATTTCATAGCATTCCTTTGTATTATTTTTGTTTAACATGCATTTTATTGCCATTCTAAGAGAAATATCACGCACAGCAGTTTTCTTATCGGAACAGTGAAGTACCGCCACTTGTAACCGAACTACAAAAAATAGAAATCAAACTACGATTATTAAAAAAGTTCCCTACACAAATGTCATGTTTTTCATATTTTACATTCAATTTTCTGCGACAAATGAAATTTAATGTAAACATTATGAGTCATAACATTTTTATTTTCCTTTCATAAATCATATCGCTACAAAACTAAAATAGTAACTTAAACAAATTCAAAAATACATGTGACATCAAGAAGAACTGCTATTTTGGCCGGCATTGCCAACAAGCACCAACCATTATTAATGTTTTAGAAAGATTAATATAAAATAAGAGCTGCATTGTTAATAAGACAGTAAATCCACATCATGAAAACTTTTTTAGGAGAAATTAACAACTACGTCACTGATATCTGTCACTGATATCTGTTATGTGTACTAAGTGTGCACACCTTCCTGGAAGGTCGGACAAACAACTGTTAACTGGGGCTACTTCTGATAAGATATTTGCTGTAAAATTAACAGAAAATGATATACCTGGAGCAAAGTTTTGCTCATCTGAAATATCTGAGCATTCTATTGTTAAACTACATTAAGAATTTTCTCTTTTTGATTATTTGGCTAAGTATGCATTTTCTTATTTGTTCTCTAACCAAGTTCTTTGAGAAATTTATTTTAAGAAAATAATTAAAGAAAACATTCTGTATATAATGGAAGTTAGGAGTTGAAACTTAAAACAGACATTGGATCTAATAAATGGATATGAAAGTTATGACTTTTAACATAAAAATGACAGTTAAATCATTAAATCATTAACTTAAATAAATTTACTACGATCTAGACTCTATTTATTTTTCTCTGACAATGATACATATGTTGAAGTTATTTCTCTTAGTATTTCTCTAAGTATCATACTTTGTGATGATTTATCTAAGAATAATGTTGTTGTTTTTTGTCTTAAAAATTTGGGCAGCTTTGCACCCGTCTTAAAAGTTTAATGTTTTCTAAGACATTAATAATTAAGATTGCATTTGTAATTTTAATTTAATCTTATAAACATGATAAATTGGTGAAAATACACTTGCATGCGTTATAAATATTTTTGATATTTTGTATTTATTATTTTGTACACTCTCATCAATTTATTTAACTGAATATTTTAAAGTCGACAACTAGAATTAACTGACGTCAAAAGCATAATCTAATACAGAGTTTGAAAAAGATTTAATGACAAATTTTCATATTTTTGAAAAAATGTCCAACATTTTCTAATCTGAAAAAGTATGTCTGCCAATATATTTAAACTGTTCCTGTAAATGTTGTTTTATTGCAATTGACATATGTTTTATTCATATATTAGATACAATGTTTAGTATGTTATTTGCTAACCATTTCAATGACATATAAAATGTATTCTTGAACAAGCGTTTTTTTTTATTTTTTCTTAGACAAATGTTATCAAATTTTTTAAGAACCTATTTTAGATAAAAATTTAATGAATTATAAGGTAATTAACCTGACTTAAAGTAAGATTTCTAAGATAGTTTTAGAATACTGATCTTCTACAAATAACACAATTTATACACTTAAATTGTCTTAGAAAATTCTATTTAATAATGTAATTTTCTAAGACAATATAAGTGTATACATTTTGTAGAAGATCCGTTGAACACTGTTTAAAATTTGTAAGATAAAAAACAAACTAATTCTTAGATTTTTCTTGGACATTTTAACTGTTACAATAGTAAGAGTAAACACAGAAATTTCTTAAATTTCTACACTATTGACTAAATCTTATAGAACTAAAACATATTAAATCTAACTTAAAATAAATTTGAGTCTAAGAAAGTTTCAGAATACCAGCCCAGAACTAATTGACAGGTCACTGAGGTGAGGCAATTCTTAGTCACTAATGTTTAGGTAACAATTACTTTAAAGATTTAGACACAACAGATGGAGACTTAAATGCTTTTAAATGCTTTAAATCCACACCATATATCCAAATTTTCACTCGGCGAGAAAAATGCAAAACAATCCACAAATGACATCACGAAACAAGTGATTACGTGTAAGCTAGGTCATCGATCAATAGCATCCACACGGGCGTATCTAAGCTCTTTGCTTTGCCTAGGCATAACTTGTATTAGAAAGGATAACATTTTAATATATATCTCAAAATGCATTTTTTTCTTATTGTACATGTTAAACAATTCATCATTATTAACTGTGATATAAATGCACAATAAATTAGACGATCTAAATGCATCTAGCAAATAGACACATCAATGTGAAATCAAATCCATTTAAAAGCTACGTTCCTAAACCGATGTTACGTCATGCAGATTTTCTGTGGTCGCTTCTAAGAAAAGTAATGTTTACCTAAAATACCATAACATGTACATATGTGTTGCTAGCGAAATGGCTTTGTTTAATAATAACACTTGTAGACCTTGCATAATAGAATACTATCAAGCAAAAGTGAAAAAAATGTCAAATTGATTTTTGTAGAAGAAGAACTGGAACGAAATGTTCATGTATATCAATTATAAAAACATTTAATCAAACGTCAACAATAAATGCAAAAAAGAGTAACATTGAACAGTATAAGACATCTTAGTTCATGCAAATATTCTTGTAAAAATATAATTTGCATAAAAATAGGACACACATATATTACTACGCCGGTGATAAGGCATTGCGTTCATACGATTATGAATGCATACCCCTTCCATATTAAATATGCCTATGCAATGTAAATATACTTGTTTGTTTAGAAGACAATTGAAGCCAGCTCTGAATTGCTCACACAAAAATTGGTGAACCAACTTCCATCATCCTGAATCAATGACATACATGGTTTGTTAAACAGCAGAAATAAATTATTTACTGGTTTTTATTAAATTACCACCTCAGTTTATTGCTTTATTAAATCATAGTTATAATTTATTTCAACTCAAAATTGACTGAACATTTGTTGTGGATACTTGAATATAATTTTCCTGTAAGCATTACCAAAAGTGAAGTTAGTTTATTTTATCTTAATTAGCACTATAGTTGTTCACCATCTCATGTAGCTTATAATAAATGAAGACATCTAAGCTGCTACTGATCTAGCCTCAAATATATTAATTATTGGCAAAATAAACAATGGGAAATATTTGCTCAACTCATAAAATGCAATTCATATAATGCAAATAGGTCTTTTTGATATTTATATCAAGTATAATAAATGCTTGAAAATGGGATCATTAAACTTTGATATACATATAACAAGAGCTGTCAGAGGAAAGTGTGCTCATCTATTCGAAGTATTTCAGTTGGTACATATTTTGGAAAGATGAAGGGGCATAAATATGTTGAAATACAAAGCTGAGTTATGGCAATTATTGCATCAAATTATTAAAACTTTCAATTGAAACATTATATAGTTAATATGTGTAGTTTTGAAGTTATACGAGTTTTAAATATAAACTTTAACCAGAAAATCTATGTGAACAGGGGCCTAACTCTGTCAAATGCAAAACTGAGTTATAGGGAGGTTGCCCCATATACTGGTGTTGATGTCAAAGGTATGTCCTTATTTTCAAGTGAATAACTTATGTAGTTCCGAAGTTACCAAGGTTTTGAATGTAACCTTTAACCAGAAAATCTATGTGAAAAAGGGGCATAACTCTATCAAAATACAAACCAGAGCTATAGGGAATGTTGCCCCTGCCATCAGAGTTGTTGACAAACATATATTCCAAGTTTCAAGTGAATAACTTATGTAGTTTTGAAGCTACAACACTTTTGAATATAAACTTTAACCAGAAAATCTATGACAAAAAGGGGCATAACTCTTTCAAAATATAAAACAGGGTTATACGGAATGTTGCCTTTGATTCTGGATTTGATGACAAAGGTTCGTTACAAGTTTCAAGTGAATACCTTATGTTGTTTTGAAGTTAAGCCTTGTATAGTTTATAAATTTTTGGAACAAAAACTTTAACCACAAAGTCTAAGTGGGCTAACTCTGCCAAAGTACAAAACAGAATACAAAACAGAGTTATGGGTAATGTTGCCCCTGATACTAGAGTTGATGAAAAAGGTAAGTTTCAAGTGAATAACTTAAATATAAACTTTAACCAGAAAATCTAAGTGAAAAGGGGCATAACTTTGTCAAAATACAAAACAGAGTTTTGGGGAATGTTGCTCCTGACACTGGAGTGGATGACAAAGCTATATCCCAAGTTTCAAGTGAATAACTCATGTGGTTTTGAAGTTACTAGACTTTTGAAAAAAACTTTAACCAAATTCAGACGCGGACGCGGACGCCGACGCCGGGGGTAGTAGGTAAGCTCACCTATTCTTCGAATAGTCGAGCTAAATATCATCAGACCGGTAGGACCTGACAATATGCGCATGTCTGCCCTATAGGGATGCTGCATATAAAGTTTTATTAAATTTGAGTCATTATAGTTCCTGAGGTCTCGCGCGAAAACATAGTACCGTACGGACGGACGTACCGGACAGACGTACGTACGAAGGACAAGTGCAATGCTTAACGCCCCCCCACTTTGTGGGGGCAGAACATTAATCTGGACTTCAATACAAAAATGTATCCGCATCACAGTAAATTGTCAGTACACCAATGTGGAGACAAAAGGGCTTACAGACTGAAGTAAGAAAAACGGATGTAGGTGCACAGTCGAAAATACCGGTGTTTTCAGTTGGCGGATCGGTCAAACACGGACACCTAAACATTGTAGATTTTATCAGTAAAGGTAATATGGGTTAAGACAACATATGCATAATGTGTTAACAATGTTTTTTGTCTTTTCAACTCCCTTCAAAGTGGACAAAGCGACATTATTAAGTTTAACAAGGATCCAAAGGGCTCAATTTCCAAGAGTTACGTTCATGGTTTTCATGAAATTGACTTGTTACAACGCAGTAGTCAAGACAAACTTATTTAATAATCAAGAATCAACTGAAAAGGCATTACACTTTCAAGAAAATGTATCGGGTTTATTTTTCATTCATAATAAACATGGCCGGTTGTAGATACTGAGCGTTTGCAAGAATGGGCGTTTTTGCCTGCTAATACATGAAATAATACATTTCTTTATTTTGAAAACAACAACATTTTATTTACCATTCCATCAATGAAAAATGATATATTTTACCACATTTGTATAGAGATATCAATGTATTTTCTCTTCGGCCTTTAGCGGTCACCTCTTATTCTGCACTTTGTTGCTTTCCGCGCATTTATTATAGCGGAAGTATCGTCACGACTAGGTTGCACAACACTACCTACTGGAAGTCTGGTCGGCACTTCCGAATTAGTAAAATATTACAGTTAGGAAATTGGTCAACATACATTCAAGCTACGATAGTATATATTTCATGTGTCTTTATTTTAGGTATTTTGTGTGCGTTTTAGGTAACATAGTGCTCATATTTTCGCGGACAGTGTTTTATGCATGTAAAACACCTAATTGGACATGGCGCTAGCGGCTAAATCATTTCTTAAACGTTAGTGAACTTTGGTGAATTTAGACGATTATGAATGCAACTCTTCCCGCAACACAGTGAATATATGCCAGTATTTTGCAGACCTAATAGATAGCGGTTTGGCGCGCCAGATCGGGTTAAACCCCAGTGTTCTGCATTGACAATTCCCAGTTTTAATGTTTGTTTTGTTTGTGGGTGTTTCGAGTTTTCAATGTCGCTGTCAAGATACTGTGTCTATAGGCACTCGGTCATATGGCTTTCAATAACGGACCTTTTATTGTTTCCCTAGTGCTGATGCATCTTCAGTTTCATTCTCCAAAGATGTGTACTGATCATATGCGGATTTAGAGGAGGCGGAAGCGGCCTTGGTCCCTTCTAAAATTGTCCACATTCGATGTTTTAACGTCCACAATTAGTTATTTTTGAAACAAATTGCATATGCTTTAGTTATTGTCAATAACTATGTTTTTCATTCCAAAAGGTGTGTTCTTCAATCAATTCAGTGCATGAATCACGTTGTCTAGTACTTTCGTTAAATTGTTCCTTTTGGGTCGATATTGCACATTCCGATATACATCCCAACGTGTAAGAGAGACGAACAGCAGTTTGTTGGCAGTTATTGAATATGTCCGCCCCACTCTAACTCAATGATCCTCTTGATACGTCTCTACATTATCTTTTAGACAGTGAATAATAATTATACGTGTCAATGTTATATTTGTATTTGTAACATTTCAATCTTAAAATGAGTACAAAGACAAATAATACACTAGCAGAACTAAGTTTGTCTTCTTTGATACAGCTGTCGTTCATTGTCGTTGATTATTATGTTACAAACATATTTTACGTCATTATTTTGCATGAGCAATAATTGCGGCAAAAAATAACCTATAAAATGTATTACTAGTAGATTATTACTGGGAGATGACCTAGTCTATAAGCCGAATTGTGGCGTCGCTACTGTGAGTTACTAATTCAAATTACAAAACCATCAACAACGTTGCAAGACCGGCCCATCACAGCAGTGGTGCATTTCGTGTAAATACGTCATATGGGTGTTGTTGTTTGCTACAGGCAATCAAATCAGAGACTATGTATCCCGATGATTGATAATTGGTATAGCCCTTTTTATTTTTGTACTATTATATAAATCTGTGTTAATGCTTATTTAATAGCAAATTGAACGACCTTCCTTAGGAGATATTTGTCTGAATAAATTCGTGTTAACATGCCGTGTTTAGTTGGAGCAATTATCATATATTGTTCTCGCCACACGAGATTAAACAATGCTATTTATGTAACAGTCATTTATTAGCTTATGTTTTAGTGAACGTTTATGACAATGATAATAGATAAACTCGGAACGCTTTATCTACTACACTTATGTATATTGATATGATGAGAGTTGGAGACAGAAGCAAATTTTACAGACACCGTATTTGGTCATGAATCAACGTAAAGGCTTCAGCCGACGATCACTACACGGAATGCTTTGTAATACAGGTGCTGCTTGGCACTTTATAGGTTTTCAATAAGCTTTGTTCCTATCGATAAGATACAAGTATTTATTGTTTCACAAGAAGTCAAAGGCATTCCTTAGATCTATGAAAACAGGACAAGTTTGGTCTGAATGGTCTTCGGTCTAGTTCAGAGATTTTCTCTGGTTGAAACAATTCATTCAACAGTATTATAACAAGATATGTCTCAAGTTTAAACAAATTCACAGAGTACTACAATGATAATTATTAATATAATTGCTTATGTGGAAGTTGATTGGTGCCGCTTTTGTTGTGGAGGTTCCTTTTCGTTGATATTATAACGTGTGTTCGCTCGTGTCCAAGTCAGCACTTGTGTAGTATTGTAATTTCTTTAGTCTCTTCATATGATGTTATTTTTGTATAAACAAGTAATAAGTTTTCTTTATTTGTTGGCAACCTTTTGACTTCCCTGTAATTGATAGCAAGTTATGTGTATATGTTGACATTGAATTCCAGATGTTAAAGGCATTTATAAGCCAAACATGGAAAAGACAGTGTATAACTTTTGAAATTGTAAAAGGTTTTAAGCCTTAATAGGAATGCCCAATTATAAAACTGATCCGTCGCTTGTCCTGAAGCCGAAAAATGAACGTAAATGTTATGTCTAAGCATTTACACGTTACATAATCGTCTGCACATAGAGGAAAGTACCAGACTTAAGAATTAAATGTTTGCCAATCATCCTCTTTTCGCTCCATATTGGTATATTGTGCGCGCTTTAAATATCATTATAAAACTAGTTAGTGTATCCACCGTGAATATATCGGTAATTCATATAACAAGAGGGCCAAAAGGTACTAGGTCGCTAATCTGAGATGTTAAGGAATGAAACTGTTCTAAGCAAGTTTTGTGATGATTGGGCTATAAATGTAGCCTCAATAATGTTTTAAAGCTTTTAGTTCAATTTTGCCATGGTGACCTAGTTTTTACCCCACATGACCCAGTTTCGAACTTGTCCCAAGATATTTTTAACACAAATGTTCTGAGCAATTTTTAAGAAGATTAAACAACACTAGAGTTTTCACTTTTTTTCAATTTGACCTAGTGACCTAGTTTTTGATCACACATGAGCCATTTTCAAACTCTGCCGAGATATAATTGGAGCAAAGGATCTGAGCAAGATTCGTGAAGATTGGGCAATAAATGTGGCCTTTAGACTGTTCACAAGCTTTTTAAAGTTTTCATTATACCCATACAAGGAAAACTGCCCCGCCCCATGACGGCCACGTTTTTCAGCAGAGTGGAACCATTATCAAACAAAGCCAAGATATTATAAGAACAAAGGTTCTGAGCACGTTTCATGGCGATTTGGCAAAAACTCTGATTACTAGAATGTTCACAAGCTTTTTCAAAAGCCATATATGAAAAACTGCCCCGCCTCCGGCGGCCAAGTTTTTCAAGAGAGCGAACTCAGCCGAGATATCGTAAGAACAAAGGTTCTGAGAAAGTTCCATGTTGATTGGGCGAAAAATGCGACTTCCAGAGTGTAAACAAGCTTTCTATATGGCCAAATAAGGAAAACTGCCCCGCCCCCTGGCGGCCATGTTTTACAACGGAGCGAAACCATTTTCAAACTCGGCCGAGATATAATCAGAACAACTGTTCTGAACACGTTTCGTGTTGATTGGGCAAATTACGTGACTTCTAGATTGGTTCACAAGCTTCAATTTGACATACTGACCTAGGTTTTGACCCCACATGACCTAGATTCAAGCTTGGTTAAGCTATCATTAGTAAACATGTTCTGACCAAGTTTCATGAAGATGGAGCACACAATGTGACTTCTAGGGTGTTAACAAGCTTTTTATTCAACTTGATCTAGTGACCTAGTTTTTGACCCCACATGACCCTAATTCGAACTCGGCTGAGATATCATTGGGGCAAATGTTCTGACCACGTTTCGTGAAGATTGGCCAATAAATGTTGCCTCTAGAGTGTTAACGAGGTAAATGTTGACGACGCAAAAGCTTTTACTTCAATTTGACCTAGTAACCTTGTTTTTCACCCCTAGTAACCCAGATTCAAAATAGGCCGAGATATTATTAGAACAAATGTTCCGACTAGGTTTCATTAAGATTGGGCAAACAATGTGACTTCAAGAGTGTTAACAAGCTTTTTCTTTAATTTGACTTAGTGACCTTGTTTTTGTTCCCACATGACCTAGATTCAAACTAGTCCGAGATATCAATGGGACAAATGTTCTGATCACTTTTCATGATGATTGGCCTATAAATGTAGCCTCTAGAGTGTTAATGAGATAAATGTTGACGACGCAAAAGCTTTTTCTTCAATTTGACCTCATGACCTAGTTTTTGTACCCCACGTGACCCAGATTCGAACTCGGCCGAGATAACATTTGGACAAATGTTCTAACCAAGTTTCATGAAGATAAGACAAAAATGTGACTTCTAGTGTTGACAAGCTTTTTCTTCAATTTGACCTACTGACCAGTTTAAGACCCCATATGACCCAGTTTCGAATGCGGCTGAGATATCATTGGGACAAATGTTCTGAGCAGGTTTCATGAAGATTGCGCAAAATATGTGACTTCTAGAGTGTTTTTTTCTTCAATTCGACCTAGTGACCTAGTTTTTTCCCCACATGACCCAGATTCAAACTCGGCCGAGATATTATTGGGACAAATGTTCTGACCAAGTTTCATGAAAATTGGTCAATAAATATGGCCTCTAGAGTGTAAACGAGGTAAATGTTGATGTTGCACGTCGGACAAAAGGCATCACAAAAGCTCACCATGAGCACGTTGTGCTCAGGTGAGCTAAAAATGGCAATGCATTAAACATACGTTTAAAGTATTCTTCATACGTTTAGCGTGTTTCATTGTTAAAGATATGTACACTGAACTCTGGCCCCATGTACAACCATTTCTACACAAGTTAAGTGTCAAACAGTATGTCTTAACTTATACGAGTGTATTCATTCTGTAGCTAATACATTTTGATGTGTATACATCTTTGAGCGCATATAACTGTGATAATAAGCTCAACTACTTTTATTTTAAGGTACCTATCTAGTATCTGCCTTAAATTCGCTCATATATGGTCTTTTGACAGTAGACGTAAAGAGAAAAATAATAACAAACAGGCAGAGTGACAGATCGCATGTTTGGATTTATTAAATACATTGCATCATTGTAGTTTACATCTCATATCACGGCGCCACTTGGCATGGTACGCTATATAGTATGTACGTATGCACAAAGAAGACACGCACACAATACGTATTACTGAGAAGTACTAGACTAAAACATTATACATACAGAAACAAAGACTGACAAATATAAAATACTTTTTGCATATAAAAAGGGTGACCTTTGACATAGCAACACGGATACACAATACAGTTTTGTACTCGTATACAACAACAGAATATAAGTTTTAGTACATTTTATGTCTATTGGAAATTTGGCGACTGAAGATACAACATTCACGAACATTATATGTATATTAAAATAATGAATAGACTCTGTGGTGTTTGATCAAATGTAAACCGATTTTACTTGACACATAGTTAGATTATTCCATTGAGGCTCTGTGATATTCGTTCAAAAGTAAATTGATTTTACTTGACCTATAGTTCGATTATTCCATTGGGGCTCTGTGATATTTGTTCAAATGTAGACTGATTTTACTTGACCCATAATTTGATTATTCCATTGAGGCTCTGTAATATTTGTTCAAATGTAAACTGATTTTACTTGACACATAGTTCGATTATCCATTGAGGCTCTGTGATATTTGTTTAAATGTAAACTGATTTTACTTGACACATAGTTCGAGTATTTCATTGAGGCTCTGTGATATTTGTTTAACGCCCCAGTCCATAGAATATAATTCAATACATATTACATTAGCATTAGTTCTAATGAACGTTAATGACATTTATTTGACTGAATACAGTTTCTTATTTACAAAAGGCATTTTATAATGTTCGAAAACGCTTGGTACGAACAGAATTTACACTAATGTACTTTACTCCAGAGTCATCACCAGCTATCGCATACAGAAACTATACAATAAAAAGTCACCAAAACCGTTATTATTTAACTGATTTAAATGCGGTTGTTTGTATTTTGATGTTCATTATAAATTATTTTTGCAAAGTATAATTTGTATTAACATATTTTTGGACTGCTTCTTTAAGGGTTTAAATGGCATGTTTGGAACCCACTGAAGTTCACAATATCTCCAACACAAACCGTTTTGGGAGAATATAATTAGAAACTGTGAAAATGAAAAACAGAGGTACTGTAGTAATGTATACACACAAGCGTGTTAATCCGACAGTAAATATTCGTCAAACTTGTTTTTACCATGATCAGATTAGCAATATCTATAAGCAATAAATATATGGATCTTACAATTGCAATTTTTTTGTTCGAAAACAGTCTTTATTAAACAAATGATGTTTATTGTATTTATAATAGTCTCATGAATATAAATGCCCAGTAAGAAAATTGTTTAAAACCACTTATTTCAAATAAAATATATGCAAAATACAAACAATAAAGGAGTATTTTGTAAATGAAAACAAGTTTATAATATTGATAACAAGAGAGTAAAAAGATATGATGATATGAGATTTTTTATTATATGTGTATAAATGGCTTCAGTATAAAATCTTTATATAACACATTTTTGGATAGGTTTTCAATTCATATACAAAATAAACTACCTGCCTAAACGAAGTGATCCAGTCCACATGAGGTCCAATGAATATTGAACCAGCCTATATTAATTAATGAACATTTTGATTGATAATTGTGGACGTGGAGGCAATGATGATCTGAAAGCATGATGAGCATTAATAACCAACTTATATTCTAACATGACGCACGCATTTTCTATGGACAAAGAAGAAAAATGTCCGTTGTTAAATTGCCAATCAACCACTCGAAGAAGTACGCTAAAATAAAGTTCGCATTGTAATTGCAGAATATGTTGTCATGTCATGTAAGAATCGAAATAATTATCGCTTTATCGTTGTAAATCTGCAAACAAGCAATGATATTTCATTCTGATGCATGTATATTAAACCACTCCAGCTAAAGCCCTCATGGTTTAATTCCTACGCATCAGAACTCAAAAGCGCTGTTTATTTACAAATAAACAACTCAAAATCAAACTTATTTCTTAAGTAAACGACTTTTGTCAAAAATGACATGTTTCACTACAAATACACTGGTTTTCTAAGTAACAAAGTGGTCAATTAACTCAGGAGACATAAAACATAAAATCCACCAATTTAGAAATAATAATTAAGCCGTATTTTGACATAAACAAAAAATAACAACGAAAGAACATGACTCTTAGTCTAAATTCTAAAACACATAGATTTTGCAAATGGTGCGTTAAAAACCTAACTAGAGTACTCAACATCATATACAAACAATAAGAAATATGCAGAGAGTAATGACTAGCAATTGCACAGTTAATACAACATGAATTGTTCAATGCTTACATGTTACACATGTTACAATAGGCATAGACTGAGTATGCATGCATAGACATAGAAAATAATCAAGGAGAGATTCTCAGAACAAATATTCTATATTAAAAACAACAGTAAAATAATCCATGAAAGAGTAACATTATGCTAGATTTTTGACCTTTTTACAATGGCTGACAATGGAGGTGTGTTTTAATACTAAATTAAATTGATATCTGACTATCTTTTAATTACTTTTTATTTTTCCTATTGAAGATACAATCAAATAACTTGTTCTGGCAGAAAACTTATGTTATTTAAGATTGTAACAAAGTTCTGTTTCGAACAATCAATTTTGTTTATGTTGAAGATTTTAAAAGTTTAGTTTTCCACAAGCATATCTAATTTCCTTTAACAATGTCCTTGAAACTATTGTAAAATTCAAATAAATGCACAGATGTCATAGCATATTGCAGCAAGTCTAGATGCTTGCATTACTTTAAGTAAGACAAGAGGTCTTCATTGAAGCGAACCTAGATGCTCGATTATTTTTATTTGACAACATAGCCGTCAATATCTCCTCGTCATACGAGTATATGAACACGCTGGTTCGGCACGCTTTCTTGATCATGGAGGAGATTTTTTTCCAGCGGGACAAGCAGGGAGCGGTTCTTGAGCTCCTCTGTATACTCCTTGATCTGGTGGTCTATCTGAGACGCCTAAGAATGAGTGGCGTAAAATTATGAACTTGTATCAATTACTTTTAAAGATAATGAAAATCCACCTCAACAGCAATAGAAAAACACCTTTTATTCCATCATCTTGCCAGGGCCCATATCCACAAAGCTTCTTAGTGAAAACTTAGGTAAATTTCTTAAAATAAAAAAAATTCCTTCAGTCTGTGGCTGGTATATATCAAGTTTATCTTGTCTATAATTGTTTTAAACTGGTAAAGGTGCTTCATATTGTACCATAATTCAGATATAAAATATTGAGTTTCCCAAGGAAAAATTATTTGAAATTTTCCCTTAAATATGACATAAGTTAAGATTTCCCTTAGGATCTTTGTGGATATGGCCCCAGCATTGATGAAATAACACCCTGTGGAATAGCTTTGTTTTATTTCAACACTTTAAGCAAACTAATGATGTCATTTTGTTTATTTTCGTGTCATCATTTTAGGTATTTCGTAATATTGAGTATGTTTTTTTACATTTAGTTTAAAAACAGAGATAAAATAATGGGGTAAATATAATACCAGGTAAGTGTTGAACAAAGATAAGTTAATTTGCTCGGCATGAAAACGTGGACCACTCACACAGATTCGTGGTTCAGGTTTTCTAAGCCTGGCACGAGAAACTAATCTTTATTCAACACTTACCTAGTATTCTCTATAATAACATTTAAAGGTCCTTTATTTTAGGTGAGTGACCTATAGCAAATACAAGATACAGAGTCACACAGCATGAATAACTTGAAACAAACAAACAAAAACAACATTTGCACATATTACATTTTTTTTTACAAATCCATAGTTAACAAAATACAGCAATTTGTATCACAAAACCCCAGTGCACTCAAGCTTGTGAAGCAGTTGTGGAGGACGATCAATGAAAAATAATCCTTTAACAACAGATTGGACGGAGTTTTTTTTATTTTAGTGGCAGAAACTTGCAAGGTATATATAGAGAATATATGGTTGGTGCCGGGGTGGAGAAAGTTTATCCGGTGAGGCTTAGAAAATGAAAATCGGGCGAGCTTTAGCGAGCCCTATTTTTGTTTTCGGGCCGAACCGGATAAATTTTCTCCACCCCGGCACCAACCGTGTATTCTATTTATCCTGATTTCTATTCAATTAAATTTAAAAACACCAAACACTAAAGTTTAAAATTAAAAAAATAATTATAGACGGGCCTCGACCTAATAACTCGCTTGCATGAATGCGTACTACCGGGAAATAATAGTTTACTATTTCTTAATTACCTTTTTCAAAAAGCAAAAGTAAAATATTAATAAATCTTATTTGCTGATGTCAGTACGACACGAAAATGACGTAGTAAATCTGCTTTTGTTTTTAACCAGATTATATTGGTTTTTAAAGAGTTAAATTACGTTACACCAACTACGTCATTCATTTTGAGTTGTAAGTTTACACAATGTAGCCACACCAGAACGCGAGTGTTTTGCAGTTTAAAATACATGAAATCGGAATAAATATTTAGTGTTTCTGTGTTTTGGATGGATTATATTATGCAATAGCATTCAGATAAAAAGTGTATGGAATATTTGCCTCGAATGGAAACGGTGAGATTGATCCTTTTTCAATTTTCTAAGATTTACCCGGATAGTTGTGGGTGGAGGACAGTGTAACTGAAAGTGAAATAAATCATAAAATGTTAAGTTATACGTTAGATTTTGATAACTTTTTTTCATTTCTTTTCATCGGAAATTAATATAAAAGGTTATTTCTTTGAGGAATATGCTCTGTTGGTTGACCAAGGAAAGACTATCCACAAAGAATAACCCGCTTGCATCAGATTCAAGTGTGTTGAAATGGAATGGAACTGGAAGTTGTTGTTAACCAGTCAAATGGAATGTGAGGACAAACAACTCATTTGATGTTTAACTCGGTTAAACTAGACAACACAAAGTTTGTATCGATGAAAAACTCTGGTAAGTAGACTTTATGCTGTGTCATTCTCGACAATGTTGTTATCCGGCGCGTAGGAATACGCATTGACGGTATATCACAGTCACGTGATCTACTGCCAGATATCAACAAGTTTATACGGTCACCGCTTTATTAGGTCACTGTTTGAGTTAGTAGCAGGATAAAAGCCGTTAACCTGCCCCCCTGTGAAACCGACCTTGTTTGTTTGGAACATGTACTTGGTTCCCTTGGCAACGTCCCCAACAATGAGCATGATGCTGTTGATGGCAGGACTGGTTTCCAACGCGTCGTTGTAGGAGTACGACTGGAGGACCCGCTGTGGAGGAGACAAGCAACAATACAGGGCCCGTATTCACAAAGCTCCTTAGGGATAACTTAAGTTTATTTCTTAAATTCATAATATTCCTTATGTATGTGGTTGTTTCATGTATTGGTCTGTTTATTTTACACTGAGGTGCTATTTACTAGAACCTACTGCTTCGATATTCAACAAGTTGCCCTTTTAAGGAACAGAAATCATTGGATTTCATATAGAAAATTTTTGATTAGAAAAGTTCACTAAAGTAAAACTTAAGTTAAGATTTCCCTTTGTGAATTCCAGCCCTGGTCACCATACCATCAGGGCCTGTGTTCAACAACCCACTCTTCAACTTAGGAATAAAGAACAGACTTAAACTCAAGAAAAAATACTTCAGCGTTTGCAAACATGCTGGCTACCAATTTTCGCGGTCATGAAATTTGTGCTGTATTCCTGGTCACAATGATGCAAGCTGTCATATTTTATCAGTACATGTTTTCTCAATTAAGTTCTTGATTGGTTTCACACTATAATCTGTACTCAACCAAGTTGATAAGACGCATTAGCTTATGTTCTCACACCATGAAGATTGATTAGTGCATGCATAATTATCCAGTATAATCAATTTAATAAACGTGTGATAATTTGGGTAGCCTTTTAAAAACCGATACTTGACATAAAAATTACCGGATATACGGTATACCAGGTACCAGTATTTGAAAATTGTAACAAGAGATGTTTGTAAAACATGCATGCCCCCCGACTTGCAGCCTTTGTTCATTACAGAAGTGTACTGTTTCTGAAAAATCTAAGCTGAGACATGTTAACCATTACCTTGATATGTCTTCTCTGCAAGAGCATTCTTCCTATCTAATTTGACGACTCGACCCAAGTATTCAGTAATTATCACTATGTAATAGGTCATCTACTCAAACTGACCATTGAACATATATAGTTTGAGGACCATGTACCAATGATTCATCTGTTATTAAGTGCAAATGTTTTTTTTTACAAGCCCCTGTGACCTTGACCTTTGATCTCTTGATCTTAAAATCGATAGGGGTCTTCCTTCCCTCAAGACTAATCAGCATACTAATTTATATGATCCTAGATTAAAGCGTTCTCTAGATATTATGTGGAAACGGTTTTCAAGTAACAAGCCCTTGTGACCTTGAACTTTGACCTGTTGATCTCAAAATCGACAGGCTTTTTCCTTTCCTCCCGGGTAAACAGCATTCTAACTTGGATGATCATAGGTCAAAGCGTTCTCTAGATATCCTGCGGAAACAAAATGGTCCACGAAGAAAACAGTTTTCATGTTACAAGTACCTGTCACCTTGACCTTTGACTTGTTGACTTCAAAATTGATAGGCGTCTTCCTTTCCTCCCGATTAACCAGCATACCAACTTGGATGATCGTAGGTCAAAGCGTATTTTACATATCATGTGGACACGAAATGGTCTACAGAGGAAACAGTTTTCAAGTTACAAGCCTCTGTCACCTTGACCTTTGACCTGTTGACCTCAAAATTGATAGGCGTCTTCCTTTCCTCCCAAGTAACCAGCATACCAACTTAAATGATCGTAGGTCAAAGCGTTCTCTAGATATCGTACGGAAACGAATTTCATGTTACAAGCCCCTGTCACCTTGACCTTTGACCTGTTGACCTAAAAAGCAATCGGCGTCCTCCTTTCCTCCCAAGTAACCAGCATACCAACCTAAATGATCGTAGGTCAAAGCGTTCTCTAGATATCGTGCGGAAACGAAATGGCCTACGAACAGACCGACCGACCATCCGACCGACCGACGTACAAAGCAATATACCCCCACTTCTTCGAAAGGGGGCATAATTTCTTACAATTAATTTACCAGTACTGTTAGTAACATGTAAAACTTGCCGTGTTGTATAATTGTTTGTACTGTAAAATTTCCTCATGTTTTCATGTTATGCATAAAGTGAGAGATGTGATAAAAATAAATGGACTTGTTTCTTTGACTCAGATATTACATGTATTAATAACATATCAACATCACATCTTTCAATAGTCAATGTATGCCCACCATGTTCCAAAAAACTTCCCTGACATATAGTAAATGACGTGATTAGTTTCCTTAATTTTCTTTTTGTAACTATATTAATGATCTGCTAACAAAACAATTAAAAGTGCACTGGCTTACATTGTGAAGTAAACTGATTGACGGAAAATATTTAAAGTAATTAAAATGGAACACACTTAAATGGTTAAGAAATACCAATACTTAAGTAAAACATCAGAACTAAAATTATCACATAACACTTGTAAATGTAACTTAGGGTCTTAACGGTGTAGTGGATATTGTGTCCGCCGTGCGACCGGGAGATCCCAGGTTTGATCCCCACTCAGGGAGCGTTCTCAAGATTTTTCTAAAGACACCAAGTACTAGTTTTTCCCAGGAAACGGTTTTGAGAGTATCTCTATACGCCAAAGGCTTTCGATGCAATCGAACTTAAATAAACAGGTTTAAACTAAATGTAACTTACGAAAGTTTTTGGCTCCAGTAGATGGACACCACACTGTTCAACAGCCAAGAGGAGGGTCGTCTGAAGTAACGATGTGTAGGATTGCTAGGATATTGAATAAAACATAACGACTGGTAGTGTGTGATCTAGTATAAAGTGAAGATGTTTATTTGTTTGTTATTTTGCATTTTTCGCCGTTTTTAACAGTATTTCAGTCAAATCACGGCGGTCAGTTAACATACTCACACTTTTCTGGGCAAGCTTAGCCGATCTAAGCAGTTTACCAGTACTAAGTGCGCATACCTATGCCAGTAACTGAAAACTGCCCTACTTGAATCAGAAGTAGGGGGGAAATGGCCGTAGAAATGATTTCATGACCAATCCCCACACAAGTTATGTGGCCGGGCTGGGATTCGAACTCACGATCCCCGGATTGACTCTCCAGCGCTCTACCAACTGAGCTAGCCGGGCCAAAATATACAGACATTACAGACGTTATTTCAGCCATGTACACATGTCCGGAACAAACTTTACAAAATAAAAGTATTAATAAATACTGGTTTTCACACTCTGAAAGGTCAACTGCTGTAATTGTTTTCAAGATTTGTTCCGTACAAAATACCCTGAACCATCAAACCGTGGGCACACATCCAAAAAAGAAGAGATGCATAAAAGCGTACAGAAAACTAGAACTCCGCGAGTCGGATGTGTCGCCTGACGGGACAAAACTGTAGTACCAAAAGAGCAATTATTGCCGAAAACCAAACTTAACCTTGCTTTTATGCCTACTAACACTTCCCTAAAGTTATTGTCTCCACAAGCCTTACTTGAACTATTTTATTTTAAAGGGGGCATAAGTACGATAAGAGCAATTATGCTGAAAACCGAACTTACTCCTTCCTTTTATGCCTAGCTACACTTCCCTACAGTTTCATAATGATTGCACAAAACCTTCTTAAGTTATTGTCTGTACAAGCCTATTTTGAACTATTTTATAATTTCTACAAAATATAGTGGCATATTTACCGATATTTCAAACACTGTAGCACCGAACAGCGGCCATTGTTTCAGGACCTCTATAAACTGCAGTACAGTCTGTCCTGGCATAAGATCTGACATAGATTTGTGTAGGATCACAATATCCTCGAGTCTCACGTGTGGACGCATGTCCCGTGGAAGGATAAGCATCATTGAACTGGAAAATAGACCACAATATCTTATATATATGTTATCATTATTCTCTCTGACACTGTTAATAACACAGAGAATCCCATCACCTATATTGTCAAACAAAGCTATTTTTGCATGCCAACCAGTGGCAAACTGTTAATATTTATCCATGCACCCACAAGTCTGTAATTATACAGCATTAAGCATAATGGAATTTCAGATATACAACTTCGGACAAAAATGTTCATCCCACATTTGAAATCAAGGAGCTCTCCAACGAAATCCATGAAAATGTGTGACCGACAATTAAAACTGGCTTTACAGTATTTCTTATTATTGCCAATGCTGTTTTGTCAGAAACTAACACTATGCTTTATCTGTTGTTAAATGGCTAGGAATCAAGTCAACATTTTGTTCCCAATTGATATTTTAAGTGCCATTACATTTTCTTAGCGTGATGTATTTAACAAAATAAGGCATGTGGTGAAAAACCGGGCTCAATTCATGTGCGAAAAGTGTCGTCACGGATTCGCCTGTGCAGTCCGCACAAACTAATCCAGGACGGCACTTTCCGTTTACAATGGATTTATGTTTTGAAGTGACTTCCTTGAAACAGAAAATACCATAAATGCCGAATGTGACATTCCTGCAGGATTAGCCTGTGCGGACTGTACAGGCTAATCCGGGATGACACTTTACGGATATGCATTAAGCTCCAGTTTCCCACGACATGCCTCAAATGTGTTTTTCAGCTCACTGAATGTCATCTCTAGTTCAGGCAAGATTCAGACGCATTTAACTGGCCAGTGTAAGCACATTTGGCCCAATGAAACATCTCAGTCTCAAACATAATCTTAACTAAAATATTGGTAAATGAAAATGTTACAAATGATAATTACAAATGAACTTAAAGATATTAAAGAATGATCAAAAGTAAGATGAGATTTGAAACGTGCGTGTTCATTGGCCTGTAACAAACAGCAACACTGACCTGAAATCAATGGAACTTGTATGTTCATTGATCTGTGACAAACAGCAACACTCACCTGTAATCAATGTCACCGGGTTTGATTTCCTCACTCTCTGACTGGATGTTCAAATCGTATTTTAATTGCAAGAAAGACGTTCTAACATATTTCTACCTGGGAAATAGCACTTATTTGTGCCACCCAATCTGATTTAGGCAAACTAGTTCAAAATGACTACAACCAACACTCCTCCCCCCCCCCCCCCCCCACACACACACACCCGTCCGTCCGAAAAACAAAACAGCACGCCAATGGTTGTTAAGACACATGTTTAAACTATCAACAACTAACATAATCAAATAAATATGCAGATTTCAATTACAAGTAACTGGAATACATACTGCTTCCTGCGGAGTGATTGGCACGCGATTTTCAAACACGCCCTCTATCAGCTGATGGAAAATCAGGTCACACTCCACTGGGTCGATAGGGTTCAGATTCGGGTCAATGAACAGACGTTTCTGTAAATAACAACCACACACAATGTACGGTTACAACATATTTATGACCATATTCAGTTAAACAATTAGAACATTTAGTTGTATTAAGACTCAAAATGAACAATATCAAAGTTTCAATCCATTTACATTGTAAACATGCAAGTTTAAAGATGGAAGAAGTTGTTAAAGAGGCATATCGAAGGTATTTCTCATAATTATAGACACAATATATTTTCCTATTTTTCTCGAATATATTTTTCGAGTAGCAACAGTATATTAATGGAATCGCTAAGAAAAATATTAAATACAAAGAGAAAACAAGTATTTTTTTTATACACAGTTCCAGTATAATTTGAACTCACTCTTACAAAATTGTGCATTTCAATAGAATCTTCCCTATACTATGCAATGTTTATCAATAGCATGCATGCGCTAAACGGTACATCATGTACATTTTCATTTATACGAATTATACTAATACTACTTATTTTCCTCGCCTGCATGTGTCATCGATGACCACAGTTTATAACTTAAAATAATACTTAAAATAATACCTTAATATCAACTGAATTCTCTTTAAATGAACATTATTTTTGCAAATTTAACTATCAACCTACCGTCGATATACCCCTTTAAATGGAAACCAAAATAAGCGAGGCAAGAAGTTAATAAATGTGTACAACATATGTTTTAGTGACCAAATCTCCACCACTTAATGGTCATATAAAAACATGTACCTAAAATTCTTAAATCATTTTAAAATGAATACCTTGAACGCCAGTTTCATCTCTCTGGTTGAAGCACCTTTGGAAATCCTCTCCCACTTACTGAAGGTGTCTGACATACGCTCATCATGATTCATGCGCCGGTCTGAAGGAAAACACCATGAAAAATACAAAGAACATGCCAATGGTGAAAACAGGCATATAAACATTTTGCATATATCTAACAAGGCTACATGGGTGTTTATTTCAAACAAAGCCAATTAAAAGGTATTACAGCTATTAAGAAATTTCTGAATGATTAACGAGTAAAAATTAAAACATAATTTGCTATTCCTTGTATTATTTACGACACCCTAAGGCTGAACTGGAAATAGGACTCTAGGAAATTGGACAAATTGCTTAATTGAAAACTGCTGAACTGACCACACCTGAACCACTTTAATTTAAATACAAGATCTTAGCCTTATTGGGTTCCCTTAACTATCTAGGGTAATATTTATAACAAAGATGAGGTTAGTCTGCTTGCATGCACACCTGATGTGCCTGGCGTCACCTCGTAGGGAGCAAAACACTCGGCGTCCGACCTCATACCAATCTTGGCCTTTACTATCTTGATCAGCTGAAATAAGACCAGGCAGTTGGTATGGTCTACTAGAATAATGGATATTAATGATTTATTAAACATCCTATGTCATTATTTTCCTATTCAAAATTAGATCTACATTGATTAATGAAAAAAATATACAAATATTTTCATTCTCACATAAAAATATTTATTTTATAACTGCACTACAATTAAATTACCTGACTTGCTCACAATGAGAGATTACTGTCCCATGTTTTCAGATATTGAAAGACAACGAAGACACTGCCAACAAATTTTCATATGTTTAAAAATAACTTTTTCAACCACCTTAAATATAAATTGCGAAAAAAAAATCAAATACATGTTAACATTTATTATAATTCCATTTTTGCCAATTTTTAAACGTGCCTAAACATAATTATATAACAAAATCAAATTCCCATCTTGACAATCTTCATAATGTTACACAAGCATAAGTCTTCATGCTTGAGCTATCTTACCTCACCACATGTTGCTGCAGCATAAAACTCAATGATTCTGTGGTCCCACTTCAGGAAAAATACCTGCTCGTTGATTGCTTTGCGGGCTATGACACACTCGATTTCTTTGGCAGACGGCGGGAACTTTCTATTCTTTTTCTATTGTGTCCGTGTCAAACACTATGAAAATCATATTTTGCATGTATATAAAGTAATAATAATATAATACAATTTGAATATGAAATTCTACACTTGTTTGTAACATTAAGTACCTGAATAACAGGAGCTGTCGCAGGACAGCGTGCTCGACTATTCAATTGCTTTTTCAGAGTTATGGGCCTTTTTCACTACAAAAAGTGGCATAATTCTGCTATAATGCTGGTCACAGTTATGTGCTTTGGCCAGTGACCTTATATTGACCTTGATGACATGTGTGAAGTTTTAATTGAATATCTGTAGTAGATATAGAGATATGAAGTTGTTGCATGCAAACTTTAACCTGAACAAAAAGGAGCATAATTCTGCTCATTTGCAAGTCAAAGTTATGGGCCTTGGTCAGTGACCTTATATAATGACCCTGAAGACATGTTTGAAGTTTCAACTGAATATCTGTCGTAGTTATAGAGACATGGTGTTGTTGCACGCAAGCTTTAACCTGATTTTCTAAGTACGAAAGGGGCATAATTCTGCTAAATTGCATGTCAGAGTTATGGGCCATGGTCAGTTACCTATCATAATGACCCAAAAGACATGTGTGAACGTTAAATTGAATATCTGTAGTAGTTACAGAGATATGAACTTGTTGCACGCAAACCAGAGCATCACGCCGACAAACGGGTGAGTAGTATAGCTCAGACTACTCGGTGAATAGTCGAGCTAATATTTAGGTCACTAGAATAGGGCCTGTATCCTGCATGGCCGTTAGACACTGTTTGAGCGCCACCTTGCTGAACGACCAGTAGCTCACGTCAAACATACCGATGTTACCGCCGGCGTAGCAGCTTCGCAGACGCTCCATCTTTGACTTTGTAATCCTATGTCAAGATAAAAGGACAAATCATTTTAAAGATATTGAATTCGAGATGGGCATAAACATGTACATGTTTTTGTAGTTACGCTAAACGATAACAACATGCATAAAACCATCACTATTTGTATAGAACACTATCAAATACTGTCACAAACTTTATATTTCATTGAGAAATAGAAGTTGCATTAGCTCGCACTTTCCTTAAACCCGGTATTCCCGATTTAAAAATACTGCGGTTTTCCCCAATACACGCACCTGATTCAAGCGTGCGCATGAGCGACTCAAAACAAAAAAAAACACAATCAAGTGATTATCCTAAATATAAACGGTGCTATTTTTAAATTAGTCTATGGGTTATAGCGTCTTCAGACGCTATAAATTTTAGAACGATAAAAAGGACGACAACTATATAAAATCATTGTTTTTCAGATAAATAAAAACATAGGCGTCTAATTTGTTAATGTGTTCTATACCATTGTGTAAGATAATAGTGTATTTGTGACATTTTACTTTCGTTTTTACGATTGGACATCCGGAGTTCAGTCCCTTTAAGAGTAATTTGTATATGTGCAGTGGTCGAAATAAACACAAGCCTGCAGGCCTTCACTTGTAAATTCTGAGCTGGACTTGCACATATTTTCAGTTACATATAGTCCGGTTTGTAGCATTTTCTTGCTTTTAAATAATAATGTAAGAATATGGGCTTGCTTGCAGAAACTGCTTATTTTGATGACTGTTTTATTCCAACATCACATTAACAAGAGGGCCAAAGGCCCTAGGTCGCTCACCTGATATCTATGTATGAAGTGTCATTAAAATATCTCAATAGGTTTTCAAGTTATTTAGCAAAAAACTTTAGTAACAGTGACCTTAAGCTTGACCCCAACAACCACATACATAAAGCAAGGTCTCGATATAAGGTATCTACGTTTAAAGTTTCATTAAAATATCTCAATGCATTCTTAAGTTATTGAGCGTAAACAGTTTTTGTACTTTTAATAACAGTGACCTTGACCCCACCCACCCCATAAGCAAACCCCAGCGAGGTCTCGATATGTGTATTAAGTTTCATTAAAATATCGCAATGCTTTCTCAAGTTATTGAGCGGAAACCGTTTTTCTATATTCTGCAACAGTGACCTTGACCCCACCCACCCCATATGCTATCCCAAGCAATGTCTCGATATAATTTACTTATGTATTAAGTTTCATTGCAATATCTCAATGCGTTCTCAAGATCTTTAGCGGAAACGATTTTTCTATATTTAATAACGGTGACCTTCACCTTGACTCCACCCACCCCATATGCAATCCCAATCGAGGTCTCAGTAAAATGAATTTATGTATTAAGTTTCTTTAAAATATCTCAATGCGTTCCCAAGATATTGAGCGGAAACCGTGTTTCTATTTTTACTACCAGTGACCTTGACCCCTCACACACCATATACAATACCATATAAGGTGTCAATATAAGGTATATATGTATTAAGTTTCATTAAAATATCTCAATGTGGTATAAAGTTATTGAGCGGAATCCGTTTTTCTATTTTTAGTAACAGTGACCTTGACCTTGACCCCATATATCCCATATGCAATCCCAATCGAGGTCTCGATATAATGTTTTAACCAAATATGAAACCTTTGGGCCATGTGCTTTCAGAGAAGAATTTTAAAATCATTTGCTATTTAAGTCTATATAAACAAAGTGACCCCCGGGGTGTGGCCAGTTTTCACCCCAGGGGTATAATTTGAACAAACGCTGTAGAGGACCACTATACAATGTTACATACCTCTAGGCCTTTCGGTTTCAGAGAAGATTTTTAAAGTCATTTTGCTATTTTAATCTATATAAACCATGTGCACCATGCGGTTTGGCCAGTTTTGACCCCAGGGGCATCATTTGAATAATCTTTGTAGACACTGTTCAATGTTACATACCAAATATGTAATCTCTAGGCCTTTCGATTTCAGAGAAGATTTTAAAAGTCATTTTGCTATTCAATTCTATATAAACAATGTAACCGCCGGAATGTGGCCAGTTTTGACCCCAGGGACATCATTTGAACAATCTTTGTAGAGGACCACGATACAATGTTACATACCAAATATGACACCTCTGGGCCTTGCAGTTTCAGAGGAGAATATTTTAAAAGTCATTTTGCTATTCAAGTCTATATAAACTATGTGGCCCCGGGGTGTGGCCTGTTTTTACCCCAGGGGCATCATTTGAACAATCTTTGTAGAAGACCACTATAAAATGTTATATACGAAATATGAAACCTCTGGGCATTGCTGTTTCAGGAGAAGACTTTTAAAGTCATTTTGCAATTCAAGTCTATAAAACATGTGACCCCGGGGTGTGGCCAGATTTGACCCAGGGGCATCATTTGAACAATCTTTGTAGAGGACCAGTATACAATGTTACATACCAAATATGAAACCTCTGGGTCTTGCAGTTTCAGAGAAAAAGTTTTTAAAAATCCTTTTGCTATTTAAGTCTATATACACAATGTGAGCCACGGGGTGTTGACAGTTTTGACCCCAGGGGCATTTTTTGAACAATCTTTGTGGAGGACTACCAAACAATGTTACATACCAAATATGAAACCTCTGGGCCTTGCGGTTTCAGAAGAGAAGATCTTTAAAGTACCATTTGATCCCCGGGGTGTGTCCAGTTTTAATCCCAGGGGCATCATTTGAGCAACCTTTGTAGAGGACCAGAACAAAATACATACCAAATATGAAACCTCTAGGCCTTGCAGTTTGAGAGACGATATTTAAAGTCATTTTGCTATTTTAGTCCATATAAACCATGTGCACCAGGGCGTGTGGCTAGTTTTGACCCGAGGGGCATCATTTGATCAATTTTTGTAGAGGACCAGTATACAATGTTACATATCAAATATGAAAACATTGTGACTTGCGGTTTCAGAGGAGATGTTTGAATTCATTTTACTATTCAAGTCTATATAAACCATGTGACCCCCGGGGTGTGGCCAGTTTTGACCCCAGGGGCATCATTTGAACAATCTTTGTAGAGGACCACCATTCAATGTTACTTACCATATATGAATCCTCTGAGCCTTGCGGTTTCAGAGAAGAAGATTTTAAAAATCATTTGGCTATTTAAGTCTTTATAAACCATGTGAGCCACGGGGTGTGGCCAGTTTTGATCTTAGGGACATCATTTGAATAATCTTTGTACAGGACCACTATACAATGTAACATACCAAATATGAAACCTCTAGGCCTTGCAGTTTCAGAGGAGACGATTTTAAAAGTCATTGTGATATTCAAGTCTATATAAACGATGTGAGCCCCGGGTTGTGGCCAGTTTTCATCACAGGGGCATCATTTGAACAATCTTTGTAGAGGACCACTAAAAAAGATACATACGAAATATGAAACCTCTGGGCCTTGCGGTTTCAAAGAATATTTTTAAAGTTATTTTGCTATTCAAGTCTATATAAATCGAGTGACCCCCGGGGTGTGGCCAGTTTTCATCCCAGCGGCATCATTTGAACAATCTTTGTAGACGACAACTATAAAATGTTACATACCAAATATGAAACCTCTGGGCCTTGCGGTTTCAGAGAAGAAGATGTTTAAAATCATTTTGCTATTCAAGTCTATATAAACCATGTGACACCCGGAGTGTGGCCACTTTTGACCCCAGGTACATCATTTGAACAATCTTTGTAGAGGACCACTATACAATGTTACGTACCAAATATGAAACCTCTAGGCCTTGCGGTTTCAGAGAAGAAGATTTAAAAAGTCATTTGACTATTCAAGTCAATATATACCATATGACCCACTGGGCGTGGCCAGTTTCGATCCCAGGGGCATCATTTGAACAATCTTTGAAGAAGACCACTAGAGGATGTCACATATCAAATATGAAAGCTCCAAGCCTTGGGGTTTCAGAGAAGAATATTTTTTAAATGTTCAGTGTTGAAATCTATTTTTAGGTCCGCTTACCTACATATCGAGGGTTGAGCGTGAAAATGTTGTATCTGCTTAACATTTCAATATCAGATAGAATTGTTTTACACTCAACCCTCGATATGCAGCGGACCGGAGCTATTTGAACAATGTTGAAAGAGGGTCACCCAAGGCTCATTCCTGTGATTTTTCGTGAAATCTGCCCAGTGGTTTAGGAGGAGATGTTCTTTGAATGAAAAGCTTGACACAGGACGGACAACGCACGACGGACGACGGAAAATGGCGATCCTAAAAGCTCACCATGAGCACGTTGTGCTCAGGTGAGCTAAAAATACATATGGCTGTTAGGCCTTGGCTACATTAACACAATGTAACCTAATGAAACTAGAATTGTCACATGAGTGTCGGATATACCCCCACAATATGGCCTTGTCACAAAACTATGGCATCCATTCGAAAGACATGGATAGAGAGAGAATACTTTAATTTGTGAATGGTCAATAGTGTATTTGGAAAATTTTTATTTCAATAGAAGCCATATCTCTCTCAACATTTAATGGTTTGTAACCAAAGTTGAACTTGATCTGTATATTATGATGATACACCTATGTATGTACCAAAAATAATTTAAATATGTGAAGCCTTTCATGAGTTATTGTCCATGTTTTTCTGGAATTGAAGTCAAAAAGGGGCCATAACTGTGTCAAAATTTAGTGGTTTGTAACCAAAGTCGAACTTTACATGTATGTTATGGTGCTACACATGTGTACCAATAATAATTTAAATATGTCAAGCCATTGTTGAGTTATCGTCAGAAAACTAAGTTTTTAGGGAATTTAAGTCAAATAAAGGGCCATAACTCTGTCAAAATTTAGTGGTTTGTAACCAACATCTAACTTGACCTGTATTCTATAATGTTATACATGTGTACCAAAACTTATTTGAATACGTCAAACCTTTCTTGAGTTATCATCCGGAAACCATGTTTTTAGTGAATTTTAAGGCGAAAAGGGGCCATAACTCAGTCAAAATTTAGTGGTTTGTAACCAACATCAAACTTGACCTGTATTCTATGATGTTACACATGTGTAGCAAACATTATTTGAAGATGTCAAGCCTTTCTTGAGTTATCATCCGGAAACGAAAAACCAACAGACCGACGGACCGAGAAGCTCACTCCTATATATCCCCCCTACACTTCGTTTGTGGGGTGTATTACAAGAGGGCCATGATGGCCCAAAGGGCTCACCTTGGTACTGGCAAAGATGAAAGCCTTACTGTTGTGAAAGGCTTATGGGAATGTATGCCATAATGTCCTTAAATAATTTGTCTAGCTGATTTACTCTCATACATAGAGCAAGTAAGAACCTGGATATATCTTCTCTATTCTGGTATCCAACTTTTGCAGGCAATTTCGGATGAATAGTGTTAATGCTTCAGATCTGAAAGATAATGGCGACCGCAGCACAAAGGTCATGTCATGCTTGCCAGCTTGTTTCATAAGAGTAGAGTGTATTGCCATTTACCTGTCCTATATTCAAATTCCCATTAGATTTTATGGTCATAGACAAATTGTGCAAGTTTGGTCCAGACTGGTTGAAAACGAAGTCCCGTCTTGCAACAAATTCATGTTTGCATTAATTTTCACAATTAAGGGAATATAACTGCTGTGTTCATGGCCTGTCTTATTTGCTGCTTGTGTTGAGATCTTATGGCCATACAAAACATGTGAAAGTTTATCAAGATTGAATGAACAAGAGCTGTCAGAGGACAGCGAGCTCGACTTTTCGAAGTATTTCATTTGGTACATATTTTGGATAGTGAAAGGGGCATACATTTGTTAAAATACAATACTTTTAAGTGAAGCCTTGTATAATTTATAAATTTATGGAACAAAATTTTTTAACCACAAAGTCTATGTAAAAAGTGGGCTAACTCTTTCAAAATACAAAATAGTGTGATGGGTAATGTTGAACCTGGTACTAGAGTTGATGATAAAGGTTAGTTCCAAGTTTTAAGTGAATAACTTATGTAGTTTTGAAATTACAAAACTTTTGAATATAAACTTTAAACAGAAAATCTATGTGAAAATGGGACATAACTCTATCAAAATACAAAATAGAGTTATGGGGAATGTTCACCTCATACTGGAGTTGATGATAAAGGTATATTCCAAGTTTCAAGTGAATAGCTTTTGTAGTATTGAAGTTACACAACTTTTGAATATTAACTTTAACCAGAAAATCTATGTGAAAAAGGGGCATAACTCTGTCAAATACAAAACAGAGTTATGGGGAATGTTGCCCTTGATACTGGTGTTGATGACAAAGGTTACTTCCAAGTTTCAAGTGAATAACTTATGTAGTTTTGAAGTTACAAAACTTTTGAATATAAACTTTAACCAGAATATCTATGTGAAAAAGGGGCATAAATCTGTCAAAATACAAAACAGAGCTATGGGGAATGTTGCCCCTGACATTGGAGTTGATGACAACGGTATATTCCAAGTTTCAAGTGAATAATTTATGTAGTTTTTAAGTTACAAGACTTTTGAATAAAACCTTTAACCAAATTCAGACGCAGACGCGGACGCTGACGCCGGGGCTAATAGGAAAGCTCACCTATTCTTTGAATAGTCGAGCTAAAAATGAAATCTCGATGCACAAAAAGGCAATTTTGCAGTTTTTTCACTAACAAAGGGGCCATAACTCCAATATATGTTGCTCAATCTGACCCATTGTTGGCATATGCAGCAGTCGTATGATCACATACAAACTGTGGAAGTTTGGTCAAGATTGGAAGAAAAATAAAGTCTCTATGAACAAAAGAGGCAACTTTTCCCTTTTTTTCACATACAAGGGGCCATAACTCCAGTGTCTGTGGCCTAACCTTACCCATTTTCGGCTCCTGCTGAAATCTTTTGGCCACACACAAACTGTGGAAGTTTGGAAGAAAAAATAAGTCTTTAGGTAAAATGGCAATTTTTGCCTATTTTTCAACAAAAAAGGGGGCATAACTCTGGTGTTTGTGGCCCAATTCGGCCCAAGGTTGACTTCTACTTTGATCTTTTGATAATACTGTGGACATTTGGTGATGAATGGTAGAAAAATGAAGTCTCTATGAACAAAACAGGCAATTTTGCCACAAACAAGGGGACATCACTCTATAGTTACTGGTCCAATTTGGCCCATTATCAATACCGACTGAGATTTTATGGTCATACACAAACTGTGCAAGGTAGGTCAAGATTGAATAAAAAATGTAGTCTTTATCGCGATAACGGTCCAAATTCTTGACGGCATACGGTTGCCGCCGGAGAGTTCCCATATACCAATAGCTCACCGAGCATTTCGTACTCAGGTGAGCTAAAACCAAAATAGACCTTTCTAGTTTGTATCACTAGCTTTTTTTACTTAACGAGTTTCACTAGCGCTTGACAGGCTTTACTTTGTGCTCTTTAGTATAAACTAGTTTAACATACAATATCTGAGTGCAGTGACTGGATTACAGAGTAGATTGATTTGCATAAATCGATTGACGTTTCTGACTTAGAGAATGGAAACAAGGCCAAATCAAGGGCCATAACTCCACAATTCATGGGTCGATGAAAACTGTTAGACTTAAAAAAGCCAATTTTGGGTAACTCAATGGCCATAACTCCACAATTCCTGGGGCGATGAAAACTGTTTGACTTAAAAAGCGGAAATGGCTAAAAAGGCAAATTTTAGGTAACTCAACAGCAATAACTCCTCAATTCCTGGTGTGATTTAGCTGATTATTGAACTTGACCTAGATATTATGCCAACGAACATTTTCATGAGGTTTGGCGAAAATCGGATGAAAACAGTTGAACTTAGAGAGCGGAAACGAAAGTGGTCTACCGACAGACAGACCGACCGACATAAGCATACCAATATACCCCGCCATCTTTGATGGGGGGCATAATAAGAAAATATCCTACCTTCTAAGCGTGTTCTTGAAAAAGCTTGAGTCTCGGTCCTGTATGGGTCGGTTGAGTAACCGAGTCTCTGACAGAATGCGCCGGGCACTCACGAGATCCTCGTGATATTCAAAATATTGTATCATTAAGATTTGTGTACAGATGGGTTATGTATTCTTTGATCATCAATACAGCGCCCTACGTCACAGCTGTACGGTAACATAGGCGTGGTCAGTGGACTCCAACAGCTTTCTGAGGACGACATCTACGTTATTTGTCCGGATCAGTAATGAATCCTTGGGAAATGATGAAATAGTAACTTTCACCCGGTTACAATCCTTACAGACGACGTTTGGCCTTAATTTTATATGGGATGCGTATATGTAGCCTTAGTTGTAGTTACTTACTTGTATGTATCTGAGAGTCGTTAGAGTCGTTTAAAAATGTTCGATGTATTTTTTAAATTTATGTTGGTGATATGTGTATATACAACTTATTTTACATATACATTTGTTAATTGTGTACCATTATTTCATTCTTTTACATATACCTTTGTTGATTGTGTACAATTATTTCATTATTTTACATATACCTTTGTTGAGTGTGTACAATTATTTCATTCTTTTACATATACCTTTCTTGATGGTGTACAATTATTCCATTATTTTACATATACCTTTGTTGATTGTGCACAATTATTTCATTCTTTTACATATACCTGTGTTGAGTGTGTACAATAATTTCATTCTTTTACATATACCTTTGTTGATTGTGTACAATTATTTCATTCTTTCACATATACCTTTGTTGATTGTGTACAATTATTTCATTCTTTTACATATACCTTTGTTGATTGTGTACCATTATTTCATTCTTTTACCTATACCTTTGTTGATTGTGTACAATTATTTCATTCTTTTACATATACCTTTGTTGATTGTGTACAATTATTTTATTCTTTTACATATACCTTTGTTGATTGTGTACAATTATTTCATTCTTTTACATTTTTGTAATTACAAAACATCACTGTTATTATTTGAACACTGTATTATTTGATGTAAAGTCATGTCTGAATAGTTTCTCATAGGCAAAATAACAAATTTCACCAAGAGTTGCTATGTGTAAGATTTATAAAGACAATCGCCCATTTTCTTGAGTTGTTTCTACTGTATAAATTTCTCGTGTAGGCCTGACTGCAATGTCAGATTGGCGTATTAACAACAAAGTAAAGCAATACAACTTGCGAATATTCGAATGGAGTTTTAACTATTTGAACGTCAAGCATTCAATCGAAAAGTCGATAATACGAATAGTATAGACCTTTCAAGCTTTGCCACGAATAGTATAAACCGTTCAAGCTTTGCCACGAATAGTATAGACCTTTCAAGCTTTGCCACGAATAGTATAGACCTTTCAAGCTTTGCCACGAATAGTTTAAACCCCTCCTCAGCCATTGTTCAAGGATTATTTTCCACTTATCGAATATCACAAACATTACCACGTGCCAAGTTTAACCTGAAAAACTTGATATCCAAGTGCAATGATTGGATAAAACTGCCGATTAATTTGCATTTAATTGGCATTTGGTGTAAGGTCTATTTTATTTACATTTCCAACAATACCAATACTAGTTGTACAAATACCCACAGAAGATCTAGGTTTGTCTTAAGACAAATATAGTGGCAATTTTTGTTTAATTTGCCACCATTGCCTGTCATTTTTAAATATTTATCATAATCGTCAAATAATTTTCCAAATATAGGTATTTGCTTTTTGGAAATGCTTACAGTATGTATCATAGTACGTAATTCTTTTCGAATTTATAAGGACAACAAGTATGTCCAATGTTTGTTACTAAATGCCCATGTTAACTTCTGACTTTCCGAATGGTTAACTCGTGCATTATGGTGTGCCCACAGTTTATTGATAGCGTTTGCACTCGGTTTTGATACATGTACGTGCATTGCGCAGTGTATTGTCCGTTATGAATCTCGTGATACATTTGTTGAGGACAATCGGTTAAATTTGACCTTTAATGATAAAATTGAAAAGTACACTATATACGCGAAGTATTTGTTACAAATGTATTGTATAAACAAGCTTGTTATGAACATTTTTTAATATTCAGTGCTCGGCTTTGAATAGATGATGTTCGGTATAAATAAACATAAATAAATGATATGTCAAAACATTGTGGCATATTACATCCAATTTTGTTTTGGACAAAAGAAGAATGCAGTAGTGAAATAAAGGAACTGTTAATTATTAATCGATGTTAACCATTATAGTTATTAAAAACGGGAACTGTGTTCTCCCTACGGGTATTAATTAAACGACCTTATGTAATATTGAATTAAAATCTTGCTGATGGTTTGAGAAAAAGTAACATGTATAATAATTATCAATATCATAGTAGAAAAAACTTTATTTAGTTTCGGAATTCTGTCATTTATCCACCCAAATCTATTTCAAGACGTTTTACCAAACAAAGTAAATCAACCAAGTGTCCTTATTATATTGTTTGAACGTTGTGTAAACGATACGTCAGTAAGTTTCAAACACGTTCTTTATAAGTACTCATTTTAATAGTTAAGCATAAAGGGACTTAATTAGGCCTAAAGCGTTCAGGTCAAGATGAATGATCAGAGAAAGACTCTGAAATTGATCAAATGAAACACACGTAACGCCTGGACTGTAGAACAAATACCAATGAAATATTTCTTTCCTAGTGTTCTGATGCTAGGCGACAGTGTTGTTTATTTCTAGTGTGACCACAAGACGGCTTTTTGGCTGATAAAGGACATTGGTCAATTATCCGTTGAGTGTTTCAAATAGAGAATGAAAGAATATCGCTAAAACTACCGCGATATTTTGCAGAATATATATTAATCATGAACATACTGTTCGTTATCCTGGTGTTTTGGATCTTGTCGTCCAATACACGTAGACCGCAGGTCGCTCGGTCTGAAAACAAACACCACTGAAACGGGATCGGTTTCTAGTGATCCAAAGCTGAAAGACTTAGTATTTATTGATTTTTGACCTTCAGAAGCGACCTTTGGCTAAAGAACATTTTGATGCTCTGTCGTTTGTTTGAAATCAATACGTTGACACAATACAAATACCATGATATTTGCAGAATGTATGGTCCCATGAAAATCAAACAACGCAGAATCATACTCTCAGTGTAAATAAGATGTTGCATTATATTATTCAAGAATTGATATAACTGGCATATTAATATACATGTTAGATTGTGTAGCATAAACAGGGACGTATGCAAAGTCGTTCTGAGAATGCTATGCCTAATTATGAAATTGTTTTAATTCATAAACGCCAATAACTGAGTAATGTTCATTCTCCCTTATTTATGTAATTCAACATTCAACACACTGAATGTGAAAGCCTTACTATGAATATTATAATACAAGCCTGCGGGCCAACAGGTATGGTAGATCACTGAAATTTCTTGCGCAAGCTGCGGAAGGAGGTAGGAAAATCTATGTGAGAGATCTGTATCTGCCTTCCAAAAGTACGCATTAAAACAAACGCTTGTCCGTGAATACGTGTCTGGTATAATTTCTAAGCTTGTGTGATTATTATTGCACAGTTTTGTTGTTCCATACTTAAGTTACCACCCAATGTCACAGACATATGCAATGCTTTATTGATTTATCATATTCAAACTACGAAACTTGATCCAAGGTGAACAAAAGGCAACCAAGACTGCTTGCAATAAACCAATTTTCATGTATACACACATCATGTGTATTTCCTGTGTAATTGTGCTATGTTTTCCCCGATTAATTGTGAACATTTATGATTCAAGAGTAACAGGATCTGAAACCTTGAGAAATTTAACTTTTTTTTTTTTTTTATACAGCAATGGAAACTCGGTGGTGTTCATTTATCTAGGCTGAACCTGCATACCATCTCCATGACGTGAAAGTACAAGTAACATAATAATAGTGATAGCATAATAGATAATAAATTGCTGTCTTAAATAACCATTTTTTGATAACTGAAAAGAATTATCTGAAACTCCATTTTTCTACAATAAAAGCTATGTTTTTAAAAGTTTTAGTCAAAATGATACAAGTCTTTAAATTTTTCATCATTGAACATACTCCAAATAATTATTCAGACGCAATCGGTGGATTCTGAATTATTGTTTGTACGGAACAGAATCAACATTTGTATTGACAAAAATATAAAACACAAGAAATCATTAAAAACGAAAGTAAAATGATGGACAGCAAATCGGATTTCATATTTATAGGATTACATTAACCATGGCGATTTTACGGTTGTGGCAGTTTCGCAAAATTCACAATATTCAACCATCTCTCGTTCGACGATGCAAAGTTTGCCTTCCGTATTGGTTGAAATAAAATCACTTTGTAACCGAATAAAGTATTTTTTTGAATCTTGTGAGTCTCTCCTACCCAAACTCATATACCCGGAAAATATTCTCTACCGTACCGAAGAAAATGTGGTCTTATTGAGAGTATTTAGCTTTGGTCCATATAAAGGTAGTCTACATATTAAACACATTATATAAAAGACACAACATCCAGAGAAGACCATGTTCAATCGAATCACAGCATCTGCACAATTCTTAAAGACGTTCGCAACAAAAAGAAAATAATTGGGTTAATTTCTCCTTTTGCTTCATTATTTCTGTATTGTATATAGGTTAAAGTATATTAGTGTTAATCAATAAATATAAATTTTTGTAAGTTATTAAATTCCAGTCAATGGTTAAAGTTCATAAAGCATTACAATTATCAAAAACACACGTCTACAATTTATTGCCAAACAAATTAGTATAAAAAGATCCATCAAATATCTCCATTCCATTTTGGCAAACATGTGCGAAAAATTTAGGAAAATCTGTCGTTGGGAACAAAATATATTGATGCATAATAAATGACGTTTCAGAAGGTATTATTGAAACCCATTTGACCTATTTAAGTGTCCAGTCAAATTCATTATTTTAACATTAACTGTAGGTAAAGCGTGTTTTATTATCAAAATACACTTGTTTATTGCCTAACAATACATATATCAGCTGAAAGAACCATAACCTTGTTTGAAACAAGCTCTCCTATATACTTAAAACATGGATAAAATATCCAAACTGAAAAAAGGGGCTTCGACAGGTGCCGTATTCAAAACCAATATTTCCATAAAAAGGCCGGTGACCCCTATTTTGAACACTGTTTTACTTTCAGTGTACAATTACACATGAATATGGAATTTTTTAACAAAATCTGTCGTTTTGAACAAAAGATATTCATATATTTGATGAATCATTGATGTTTTCAAAGGCATATTAAATGCATGATTAACCTTATTAAGTGTCTATTAAAAGTCATTGATTAATTGGTAACTGCAGATAAAGAGCGTTTTATCATTAAACTGCACTTGTGTATTGCCAAACGAAACATTAAAAAATATGCATTTAAAAATATCCGTCCTTTTTTAATATGAACGCTGTATATAACTGAACACTGTTAGTCACACAAACTGAAAAAATGGTACCGTATTCTAACCCCAATATATCCGGAACAAGGCCGGTGACCCCTATTTTTTAAGATTGTTTTAGTTTTAGAATACATTGACACATGTTTGTGCATATTTTAAAGAAAATCTGTTGTTGGAAAAAATATGGAAAAAAAATATTGCAAACGTCATTTACAACCCGACACCAACACACGTTCATGCTTAATAATTATACAGGCAAACATGCAATACCATCAAAGGCTTTGTACTATCTATGTAAGCTTCACGTGTCTCTATGCCTTTTCAACGCACCGAAACATTCACCATATATAGCATACCGTTTTGTTTCAGTATTGTTTCGATGCTTGAGTCATTTAAAGCTACACATTAACTGGAAACGGCTGAAAAACATTGCCTGCAAACAAAATAATCAAACGTACATTAGTTCAGCGATCGTGTCTTTATAGTATATCTTAATAGTATTTACACAACGTAACAATACATCATGTGTTGCACGGGCGCACATGATGTGCACGAACGTTTATTGTCCTGGTAAATGTCAACATAACAACAGGAAGAATTTGTTCGAGTGATGCATCGATACAAGTAAAGAAAAGATCCATTCAGCAGTTTACATGAATAATCTGCGAAAGTGTTGCAATGGCAGTGGGCACGTCGTGGTTTTTTCTCTTGTTGCCAGGTAATTTCTTTTAGTTCTGGTGCAATGAATTCTGGTGGGTGTGTTAGCCATGGCAAGGTGTTTCTATCCTTTGTTACGTGGGGATGATAAGAATGAATCATGCATGCCAAATCCAATAGAGTACGAGTGGAGAAGATATTTTCTCATTTATTTAATTCAAATGGGTTTGGCGCAATTAATATTTGAGAGTCAATAATAAAGATAAAATAGCACACAGTTAAAGTATGACTTCGTTGCAATATTTTACCTTGAGTGCATGTTAGTAAAGTGACAACGCTTGAATAGCAATCATTTTGAGTATACACATACATTTTCTTTGGCTTTTATAGTATCGGTCGCTTTGAAACCACCAAGCACACTGGGGAATTTGACAGTTATAAAACCATCATTTGCCGGGAGAGATGTGGTCCTGCAATTGTTTCTCGTAAGCGGGCTATCTTTCTCGAAGGAAAGCATGGAAATGATGGTCAGGTTTCACGAGGAACCGAACTTGTTAATGTAGTACTATCCTACCGAATTCAGAACGTGAGTGAGACAGCGGTGATTCTAGAATTGATAACAGTAAACAAGACTTTGAACAACGCGCACATCCAAATAAGAAGTTCAGGAATGATATCCAGTACAGTACAGTTAATCTTGCAAAGTTAGTATCTAAACCTTAACTTCCTAATGAAAGTATATTTTCGCTGTTCTTATTTGATGCCATTCGGAATTTCGGCAAATCGATGTTATCATTCCTGTTTTGTTTACAACTTCTTCCATTCAAACCGTTGTTTTATTGTTTCCAAAGATGTAACAAACAACCAACAAAGCCTAGTGTAAAATAAGTTTAAATAAGTAGTTTTATATAAAAAAAGGCCAACACCAACTCCGTTCTATGTTCTGTACAGCCTCATAGTTTCTAATTGACTAATGATGCCAATGTGTTTAATATATAACTACCACGCATATAAAGTTGTTATACATTCAAGCATGTGTGTATAATGTTTAGGCATATACTTTTTACCATTTATTAGGCCAACCGGAACTCTCCGTCTGTCCATCGGGTGTCTGCACTGGCTGTCTGTGCGTCTACCCAGGAGATACAATCAGCCGTGTAACAACGGGCACGAACGTGTCGCTCTGGCTGGATGGGCATGCGGTTGACGTTAAGGGTACTGAGAATATCTACATACCACGTGATTTTGTTATCACAGGAAGAGATCACAAAAAGAAGTTGATTGCAAAGCCATTTTTACAGAGTGGGAAGCTACCTACTTTGCAACAGCTGTCATCTATGTTATCGGTATGACTGCTTTAGTTAAGCAAGTTAGCATTCATATGGCTATTGTGATGGTTGAAATGTTGATTTGATTTGTATCGAAAATTTAACAAGTATGCATGTAGTAATCAACTGTTGTAACACATGGACCTCTTGTTTCAATAAGTACCGCCCATCAATACCGCTCTGCACATCTCCAAGTTGAGAGAAGGGTCCGCTGCAAACGTATCGTGTATCGCCTACCACGGGAGACCGCCGCCGAGGCTCCGGATGTACTTGGCTGATGATGTGGTTACAGGTTCTCAATAGGTCGACAGATATGACGAGCAGTCACAGACCTACACCAGTATGCAAACGCACACGTCTGTGGACAGAACCTGGCATACGAAGGTTCTAAATTGCACGTGCTTGGTACTGGAAAAGTATATGGGATATGTAGCACATTCATCAGCGTCAGACATCGTGGATAACAAGTGTACGATTACTACTGTATAAACCAATTAAAAAGCAACAAAAAACAACACTTTATATATAAAAAATAAGGAGGCAAATAATAAACATTTACGACTTGTTAAAGCCACGAGCAATATTTTAGCTCCATAACTCATAAAGGGCCTTTAAGAAAACTTGATAAAGTAGACATTGAGAGAACATCGCAACATAGGAGTAAAAATGTAACTAATATTTTATTATATCATAACAAGACAAGTGTTGCGTCCAAGCTGCAATTGAATATATCGCCAGAGATGACTGGGCGGATAAGCTGCCATGTCCATTGCAAAGAGTTTGGTGTTACTATCAAAAAGATCTTATACTGGTGTGTCAGGTATGGACATTTTAAAAACGTTTTCTTTAATCGAAAAGTAAGAGCGGAACTAAGTATATTCCCATAAGCGGATAAATCGAAAAGCTTGCATGGAAATGTACAGTGCTACAACAATTGAACTCAACACTATGAGACTCATATGTAAATAACATTGTATCATATATCAGAATGCAACAAGTGCAATTAAAACCGATATTGACTCGACAACGCAAAGATACATTACATGTACATGTACCGTTTTCATGATAATATTATACTATTTTCATGGTAGTTATGCATAAAAAATAAATGCATTTTTTTTCTAGTACATGTATATTCTAATGATAGTCAATAAATCGTAAACTGAACATCAAACGACATCGACGAACGCAGAGTAATGTCATTGGTGTCTGATGTTTATTCCCAAGTAATTTCTCAAATATTTTTACTGAAGTGACAAATTTGAATGTATTGCCTTCGTTACAAAATGAACTAATGCGTATGTTGTTGATATTCCTCAGTTTACATTTTAATACTGATGTCATTTTAATATGTAAATAAGTACTGAAATGTTTTCATATGGAATGATACAGTTAAGGAAGTTTGCATATTTAAGGATAAGGATAAAACTTAACTTAAGATGCTTTGAGAATACCACCCCTAGGCACTGCCAAGTATGCTTTTTGTTTCAAACTATGTTGTAAATCATCTTGTCAACACAATTATAATACTCACCAAGGATTCTTGAAACAAAATTAGTGTTGTTTTGTTTGTCTTCAAATAGCAGTTCTGACTACGCTTTCCGAATGTGGTTGCTGTATACGCTTGCTGCAGGATCATTGACGTTGGTGTCGTGTGTTTTACTGGCTTAGTCTACCTTTGTCAGAGCCTTTTGCTTTCGACGTAAGTATCTTTGATATTTGTATTCCATTGTATTCATAGTAGTTGTATATTCTTTTAATTATTGTGAATTAAAAATGCTATGTTGTCTTTAACTAATAGTATGCATGATCGAAGTGTGAACCGTATATTGTAATTATGTGCCCATTGTAAATAAAGGCCAATTCTCTTTTCATTCTTTATATGAAACTTCGCCACTACACGTAAGTAAATACTATTTGGACCTTAGTAATACTTGAAATAAGCACACATTGCCAATGAAATGACAAGACATCACATCCGTACATCGCATTACAATTATTTCAGAAAAAACTCATATAGATAGTTTGTTTACGATGAACATATTTAAAATTAACAGACAACAATGCATGAATCTATGCAACATACAATTAAAAAAAAATATATATCATTCGCATGGATGGTATTTTATTCAATAAATTTCACTAGTATTTGTTCTACAAACACAAATGCAAATAGAAGTAAATTTCCTAGGGTAAATGTGTTTTGGTAATTCCATTGTGATAACTGATTGAATGGTAGAAAAGGCAAACAAACGCATGTCCCCTTATTACACAGAGCATATGACCAACCAGGAAGATATCAACCTGGAGTATCACGGGATCGAACAGAACGATCAATGGGCAGCGGGACCCAGCCAGGTTTGCAGACTTTCTGTAATTTCAACGTACTTTGTGGACATACTAATTTTACGATGATCACGAAGGAGCTATCACTCGCACAAACTTTAAATATTAATCATTTAACATGCGCTTGATTTTGAAGATTAAATAATTCTATTTTGCGGAAGTTATGATTTTTATTTATTTTCAAAAGTACATGTTTTGATCATTCAACTTTGAATTGTTTACCGTACAAGAGGGTTTGTTGCTGCATTTCTTGTTGAGAATGGTTGAGAATGGTTGTTTTTAAATTACTAGCAGGTACAAACGTCCGGGATAAACGATGCGAATATGTAAAAAAACTGTTGACATCAAACGTAAGTGAACACGACCTCACAATAACGATATTTATACCACATTGCAGAGTTTTCTCTTTTTTTGCGGTATTCAATAATTGTGATAATTGTCAGAGCAGTAACTGGTGGGCGGAGCCTAATATGCAAGCTTACCGTGCAATAAGTAGCGAGCGGTATATTGAAATTGAGTTTTTATTTATACGCACGCCCATGCGGGGTCGTTAACTAACTAACATATTTCGGTCAAAGAATGCTACAACTCTTACTTATATATAAATGTTTGATGTACTAAGTATTCATTGCCACTTGTCATCACATCTCAGTCATGGTAGTTCAGTCATTAGATTTGGAAATAAAACACACGCATATTAAATTGGTGCAAAAAATAAAATTCAAACTTATTAAAACTGCCTTATTAATATTTCAAGTATTCGTATACTGTTCATCTGTATTCTCGTGGTACTTAACCTTTAAGTAAATATTTGGAGCAAAAAACAACTAACACAACATTTCCTTTCAATAACATGCTATAAATTGAACCTTTTCACGAAAATAATAACTAGAAATTGTGTTTAAAAGTAAAGTATTCGTCCTTAAATTATTCTGTTTTTCAATGCACCATGCAGCCATCTTGAAAAATTACGTCATCGGTAATCTCGCGGTTAAACTTTTGTTTTGAAATAAGTTTGCTTTTAGTGTATAAACAAACACAAATACACATTAAATTGTTGAATTGTAATCTTAAACAAATATAACAAAACTATAATTTGAGTCTTCATTTATATTTACTCACGCAGACGAAAGTGTAGACATTGACCCCTAATGTCTACCGATAGACGCAAGCTGATACGAAAGTTATCTATATTTATGGTTTCAAATAATATTACTTGTTTAAATTCAAATGAATTAATTTTTAACTTATTATTTTCTTAAAGAAAACCAAAAATATGTTAGATGTTGACAATTAAGCATGAAAATCCGAAGATAAACAATTACCGCGAAAATAGAGATACCGCGACAATACCTATGCCGAGTATAGTATCCATTTTGCTTATCGCTTTACAAATGATATTACAACATCACAATGAACAGACGCAATGAATTAACATTTCGTATAATGGTTTGATATGTAACTTGTTCGAGATCCAATTCAAATAATTATGCATCATCAATTTTCCAGACGAACCCTCACGCTAGCACTTGAAATGCAAGATATAACTCAATCAGGTATAACGCTTTTTCATATGCCGGTATTTGCCATAAAGCAACTTTATAAAGTAGCTGATATCAACCAGCTAATTACATGTGTAATTGATTATTTTGGTTTTATTGATTTATTTTATCTAATGAGTATTATTTAAGAACTATAAATTGATCGCTTCAAAACGAAAACGTAAGTTAAATTATATAATTCCAGAATATTGGATGGAAAAAGACATCATTTTGAAACAGTTACTAATGACATTACATCTAATAAAAGCGTTTTTCATGCATGAATCTTCATTAATCTATGGTTTGAATAACGTTTAGCCGTGATATGTGTATGCACATTTTAACTTCAGGAAACATCGATGACATGTACACGAACGACCCACAGTATGTTGTTGTTGAGGAGGCTTCAGAGGATTACATGAACGATACACAGGTAGATTTCTACCTGAACTGATTTGTGTTCTGTGGACAATGTGATTTTTTTGTATTATCATTTGTGGATTATTAATCGATTAATATCGACGTTGTCTGACAAATACATTTATACAAAAAAGAAGAATTTTTTTTTTTAAGCCATATCCAAATAACACGACAAAGGATAGATAACTCTGTAAATGTATATTTGTAGTATACATGTATACACTTATGTATTATACGCATTGCTACAATCTTTTATATGATATATTATTATCGAGTCCGAATTGTGAACATTATTCCATTGATTTATATTAACATTGTTCCTTTGATCATCAATACAGCGTCCTAGGTCACAGCTGTACGGTAACATGGACGTGGTCGGTAGACTTTCTAACAGTGGACTTCAACAGCTTTCCGAAGACGACATCTTCGTCAATTGTCCGGATTAGAAATACATATAATATGGCAAATGATGGAATACTAGCTCTTTTCCTGTTACGGTTCTTGCAGACAACGTTAGGCATTAACAAAACAGGATGCAGTTATGCAGAACATTAATTGTAATAACTAATGTTCGTGTATCTTATACGATAGTATTTGAAGCATTAATGTTGGTTAGATGTATATATATAATCTTGGACTTCTTTTACACAAACACTTTGTTGATTTTGTACAATTATTTCATACTTTACATTTATTACAATCTGTCATCGTTTATCATGGTCAAAATACCCAATTTTACCAAGAATTGGTATATGTTAGATAAATGGATGGCAAATAAGTTGATTTTGTTAATTTATCTTGCTGTTTCTTAACGGCGATATAAACAATCGTATTATTTGCTGGCGCATTGCAAACAGGGAGAGGCGAAATAATCGCTTACAGAAGAGCCCGAATAGGTACATGACTGGGTCCAACCTTGAATAAATGTAATTAGGCGAGAAAGGAACGAGTAATTTGTTCTGTGCAACCTTATTACACCAGTAGTTTCTCTCTGGAACCATCAATACGTACTATTTCAATTTGATATGAAGCTGTTGTTTTGTATATGTTCTTGAAGATTTTAGCAAATAAACTGCTATGAGTCATGGACCAAACTGGCTATTCAACTCTCGTTACCATTCAGCAACTGCACGTTTGTCTTCAGAAATATGTTAAATAAATGCACATCACTCAAACAAGAAACATACTTCTCATTTCATAATGTTTTTCTCATCTCAACTGACCGGTGCATTCGTGGTAAGTTGTCACATCGATCGACTGCATGTTTCGTCTATCAGCAACTTTCCGCCTAGGCATGTAATACACCTCTACATACGGCATTATATGGTAATGACCTTCCAGATCCTCCACCCTTAAAAATATAATACAATTACGAAATGTGTGTAAAAATGGTAACCAAATACGATTTTATATATGATTTAGTATAGGACGTCAAAAATAAATCAAATATATAACTTAGATATAATTTGTAATAATTATTAACAAATGTTAAACTCCTCACATTGATTCCCGTATGCTTCGTCGCATTGATATCAATATTGCGTATCACTGTTAGGACTTTGCAAAAAATGCACAAACAACAAAACAACAGTAGTGTCGTTTTTTGAAGTCGGTTCAAATTGTGTTGATAATGAGGGAACAAACCATTAACTGAAAATACGGGGGTCGTGGTTTTCTGTTTATAAACATAAAAAAACGCTGCAAATTGTCTTTACTATATCAAATAAAAAGAGGTAATTAACAATGCTTGTCACAGGATGTGACGTATGCCCCCGAAGCATATGCTTGTCATAGGAAGGCAACACAATATCAGAAAAAAGTACACTATATGGCCTAGACAAGTCTTGACCTTTCAGTAACAGATCTGGTCGTTATGGGTGACACACTGCCTCATAATGATCATTATTCTAGGCAGATTATTTATAAATCATTCAATGTTAGCCAAAATTATGCTTGCTATAAAAAGTTTTTCTTACATTTGACCTTTAAGTATGACCTTGGACCCACAGACCTTGCTCTTGCCTAGGGAAGCTCTTTTTAATGATGGCTATCAATAAGTTCAGATTTATGGTAGAATTCCTCTTTGCAAGTATAATACATGACCCAGAGACAAATATTAAATCTTATATGTGACCGTTGACCTCTAAATGTGAACTTGACCTCTAAACTAAAGGCCTGGTTTTTGCATATGACAAACCAAATCATGATGGCGATCGTTTCTATTTCAGAGCTATGTTTTGTGAATCGTGACCTTGACCTTTAAGAGACCATCATATGTAATGTACGCATTACATCATTGGATAATGGGGAATAATAATCTGAAGTAATATTTAAATCTTACAGGCATTTAGAAATTATGGAGCAGGAAGAAAACTCCATGACCTTTAACCTTGCATTCTGACATTGACTTTTGAGAAAAAAGCATGGGTGATGTACACCATCGGGTCATGGGGAATAATCATCTAAAGTATTAATTAAATACTTCCAGGCATTTAAAAGTTATGGAGTAAAAATCAAAATCGGTGACCTTAAATTGTGACGTTGACATTGACAGACGAGCATGGTAGTTCTACGCGACACATCGTCTGGTCATGGGGATTAATAATCTGAAGTAATATTAAAATCCTTTCAGGCATTTAGAAGTTATGGAGCGGAAACAAGCCCACGAAATTGACTTAACTTGCATAAGCGAGTAAATGAATAGAATTAATTTGAAAATGCCATGCACGTGTTGCCCGGACGATAAAGAAAAACATGTATAGGCAAGCACATATTCATAACAGTTTGTGATGGAGTCGTATTTAACGTATCAGTACAGAAACCACATTCATTATACATGTACATAAAGTTAACATGTCAATAAATGAAATATTTAAATGAAACAAAACGAATTCTTAGAGAACAGTGCTTCACACACATTTACGAGAATGACAATTTTCTTGACGTTTAATAGTATGCAACTATATGGGGTGGTGTTATTATTCGACTATTTTAGAAGTGAGATCCTAAACCTCATTGCAGTTTATTCAACATTAACATTATCCAGAAAGCGCTATATGGGCAGTTTATTTTAGATTCGCCAGTGAACGATATCACAATTATCAAATCCAATAAATAGAAATCAATCAATAAATAAAAAAAGAAAACCCAAATGATTTATACAAAAGCCATTTATTCCGTGTTCAATTTAAGAGTTTACCAATGTCACCAAAGACTCGATACATGTACTTTGTATGTATATTCATCGTTGATTTGTCAAATGTATCAATCTTATTTTCTCAATGTGTCAGAGTTCTTAAAACGCCACCTTACCATACATCTTGTAAAATGCGCATGTCTAGAAGCAACTAATTGTACGTGTTCATCTTAACTTTAAAGAAATCTCTCCACAATGGGCGATGACGCCAGCATCGGAGGAACGAGGAAATATTTATCAATTAGATAACAATACCTTATAACGAGTTTCAAAACAAGAGCGAAGATTGATGTTGCATAACGAAAATGGATTTATTTGTTTATTCAAACATTCTGATAAGAATTTCGATACTCAATTGCAAATATATGTATTGGCGTGTGATTTTTGTAGTATTTGCTTTTAGACGATTTTCTTATATCTATTGATTTTTTTTGTAGTTGCACACTACAGAACAGAGGCGCTGGGTTTGGGTGAACTGTCTTTGGTCTAACCAGCGTTTGTTAACAGGGACATTACACTTCACTTGTTGACCTATTCAGCGACGAATGAAGAATTCCGCAAGGGAATAACATGGCATGTTAAGCTTGAACATGAAATATCATTCAGTGAAATCACATCTGGATATGAATATATAGATGACGAGTCTCGGAATAGGGTGTGGCTGGTACTGAAACGTGTCAACAAGAGCTGGGATAATGCGATCGTATTTGCCATGCATGATATCGCGATTTCAAACATCATTAAAATATTATTACAAGGTAAGTTGTATTCGTAATACTTTTCGTATTCCAAAAATGATGTAAAAATAAATATTTTGTGGATGAGTGCAAACAAAAATATTAATAGTACTTATATAAAAGATGAAATTGCGGTTTGTAGCTACATTGTTATTTGATTATAACAAATAGCAAACTAATGAACAATACACAGAAGCCTCTGAGTCTAGTAAACATACGATGTTGTAACATAATGTTGCACGTTGCATTATGTAAAAGTAAATCCATAAAAAGGAATGTAATTTATTAAAGGAATGCCCTTTCCTGCAGTGTATAAACAGTATGGCATTAATCTTAAACGCATTTTCTTTTCCTTATCGGTTTAATATTTGCTTTCAGAGTTTGACAACAAGTGTGGTTATGTGGAGACCCTGACATTGCCAGACAGATAGGGAGACAGTGCAACGATTGCATATTATCCGACTCAGGACATACTGGACCATCCTCAAGACTTCTACAGAGGTTGGCGCACAGATGACGGCCTTATCAAATTGGAACATAGAACTTACGAAGAAAAATATGAAATATTGAACAAACATCCAAACATCATGATCTAACTGTATACAATGTCCGTAGAACACATGAATTCTTCATGGAATGTAAAAGACTTCAAATGAATCCACGAACCAACACAGTTTCGGTCTTTGCAGGTAAGTAAATAATTACATAATTTACATCTTATGATTTACTAACTCAACACAACAGGGCATGGTGATAAATTGTGAAAGGAATCTAGAAAGAATAATAACAATTCTAACCTAACACGCTAAGATTGTTCTATAGACAAAAACTCAAACAAAATTACCGTTTTAAATATGCCATAAACAACGCAAAAATGTTGTTCCGATTCTGACGTCATTTGTTAAGATTTTAACAATAAAAAATGATGTCACTAAGAAGTATTAATGAATGATGTCACTGGTTAAAGGGGTGACGCGCGTTCGAACGTTTGCGAGGGAACATATGCGATGCATTCTAAAATGTAGTTCTCATTGAAATTGCATAAACATATTGATCAGAACATTTTAGAATCAAATAAATCTTCGGTTTAGCGTTGTCTATCGGGAGATAAACAACGATTTGTCGTTCTGATTCGAGTATAGGTAAAGCCCTCGCATCAGAACGACAAATCGTTGTTTGTTAGCCGATAAACAACGCTAAATCGAAGATTTTTTCTTAATTGAATAATGCAAACTCCAGTCATGCCTGCACCGCGACACAGATAAAGCATCTGTGTATATAATTTATAACAGTGTTCAAGTTGTTGTTTTTCTTTCACATACAAATCAGGCCACATGCATGTAGTACTTCTGTTTTTGTCAGGTAAACCAGCCCTAGATCCACTGTGCTCTGTAGACGAATGTGTCGACTGCGTTTGCGTTTCCCCTGGTGACAACGTTATTTGCACGTCATTCAGTGACAATGTTCGCATCAAAATCGGTAACAACAGTGCTCGTTTTGGCAGAGTCATTCAAACTGTTGTATTCGTGCACACGACCCAAGACTATAATAAAACAGATCATTTGAATACGTTCGAGTGTATCGACGAATTCGAAAACGACAGACGGGAGTTCAGATCAAACGCATCACTTTACGTTATAGGTAATGTATCTGCAATAACATTGTATATTATTAGGCCAATTTTGTGATTAGTGCATAAAGTACAAAAGAAAACTCTAAATATGTCTGATTGAACGCCTGTTGCTTGTCACCATTTGACACTCATGTACAAACCGCGAACCAAGGCAATGTTTATACGTTTGAAAGCGTTATAATAACACTTAAATGAACCATTTCACAGAACGGCAAATTAACAATTTATAATATATCCCGATACAACCTATTTTCGTACACAACCTATTTCCGTTTTTCGTACACAACCTATTTTTGTACACAACCTATTTTCGTGCATAACCTATTTTCGTGCACAACCTATTTTCAAACACTTCGTTAAACGATACAATTCGCATTCGTTCGCGATCGTAATTTCCGGAAATTCACTCGCAGTTTGTTAACCTTTATTACTGAAAAGATCTCAATATATTCAAATAAGAAAGGTTATAATTATGATTTTTGTAATCATTTATGAAATTTTATCAATTTATACTAATCCCGAATTTCGGCACGTGAAAACGAACATTTCCATGCAAAATTTCTGATGAAAAACGTGCAGTTTGACCTACGTCTATTGAATATGAACAATCATGCTCTGGCGTCAAACGGTCAGAGTATACAATGTGGTATTGAATTAATAATAGCCACTGTTGCTATTATACGGTTAATACATTACAGATACTTTAAACAATTAACTGGCGATTAAAATTCAGCAATATTTGTTTGTTATCGTTATTTTTAGAAATCTTTACAGACATTCAATGGATGGTTAATGACTCAGACAAACTTTTAGCCACTATCTAGGTACAAATAATTTGGGTGGTTACAAAGGAAAGTAAGATTCGACCAATTGATTGTTTTATTCCAAAGTTAAAAGTTCGGAGATGATAAGGCATCCACCTCTTCCATACACGTGATGCAAATTATGTAACAATTAAATATAAACAAATGATGAATTTGTTTATCAAATAAGAACTAATTACTTTTTGTGACATTTTGGAACATTCTTGACAAATAACAGCTTATAATAGGGTTTATAATGTTGAATATGTATATATCTATCTATAGATGTTCGAAAATAGGTTGTAAGGATTGAGCGTGACCTGTTTTAGTGCAGCCACTATCCAGCACACTACAAACAACATACGCAAGATAATTATATATTTTCTTTTCATATTTTAAGTAAATGTACACAGATTTTTCAAATATGTAAACAGCTATTGATTGTTTTAGTTTTATTTAAAATAAAACGTAATTCAATATTAAGTGACCGAAAACTGGTTGTACCGGGATATAGTTTATATTTGTAATAACGAAGTGTAACAAATGCTCGTAAATTATATGTTTAAGTACTGCTTTCATAGTTCTTCCTGCGGAGATTCAGTTGAGCTTCCCAACGCCGAGATCTGTTGAAGGTTACATTCACCGCATTCATGGTGAGACCACCACCTAATCTTCAGATGAGACTGGATGGCGAATTATTTGAGAATGCAGAATATATTCACATCCTGAATGATACAAGCAGACTTTACACGAGTTTTATATTAAACGAGATTCATTTGGACCGACGCATGAGCAACATAACTATAAACTGTACGTCTGAAGTACAGTCATGTACATTTCATCAACCGGATTCTGTCTTACAAATGTAAGTATGGTTTTGTATCTATTTGGCAGACTTATTTGGTCAATGTCATATGTACATATTTTGATAACCTGTTTTTTATTAACATCATTTATTAATGGTTATGTATGCTGTTCGTTGGAACTGGTTATGGTTATTCAGGACAGTGTAAATTATGTAAGTTTGGAAAAGGCTCATTGCATCGGTAAAAAACGACATGCAATAATTATTTTAAATGATTGAATGCTGTTTTCTCCAATTTAGATCCTCCGTCTCGGCTTGAGATGATAAAACCACCGAAACAAGAGCACATGAGCTCTTGGTACCAGTTTCATATTGGTTGTAAAGCATTAGACTCCACTGATATGTGCAACATAGCATGGTCTTCTGACATTGATGACCTGGACCTAAGCGTCAGAACAAATTCTAGACAGTCATTAGACATAGTATCGTGGATTTACGTCAACGTGTCACAGAACTCGAAACATGGTCGTATCAGCTGCCATGTTGTCTGCGAGGAGCCTACTGTGTTCATGCAGCAGGACTTTGTTATGGATTTTCCTAGTACGATTTGCTTGTAACTCATATAAAATACATAAACTTTCTTCCATTTAATGTAATTTTAAATTTTTTAAAAGTATTAGTGATTTTTAGTTCCTAATACGTGACTTATGTCCTTACTGGTAACTATAACTTATAAACTGGTGTCAGCATACATACACACTAATCCCATCATTTTATTTCATTTCGCTGAAATGTTTGACCGTTTCAAGTCGGTTTCCTCAAATTTAACTCTAGTGTTGTTTTTTTGTTGTTTTGCATATAATGTGATATATATTTCATTAAAATTTGCTTCACATTATTGACATTGTGTTGGTCAATAGAAATATCAAAAAATCGAAATCAATATTATTTAACCATATCATCGTATGACGAGTTTATATTGAATAATTAGTAAAACTTACCATCAACAGCTGTATTGCTCATTTTGCTTCACTAGCAATGAATCTTAATTGTAATGTTTTCAGTTCCCCCAGATATGATTGAACTGAATGTCCCTACACTGAAATACGGTGACCTGGTGAACATATCATGTTTCGCATACAACGGGAGACCACCTCCGAAGCTTCAAATTAGCTTGGCTGGTGAAATTATCAAGGACGGAGAGCAACATGACATGTATAATGGCTCAAGCAATACTTTCACCAGTAGACGTATGACCACCATTTCCGTCAATAGACATTTGAACAATAAGACAATTATCTGTACGGCTTTTGTGATAGAAAGCTCACGGAAACATACCGCGGTAAAGTCCCTCAGTCACACATTCAGTTTTAAATGTAAGTACAGTTATAGTCCTATATAATAAAATAATCTTATATACCAAACTTATTTATGTACATAAATGGTGACCTGAGATCTACGCCGTATATTGGACATTGCTTTATCCGCTGTCAAGTGATTTCAACTTTCTTAGGGTTTATACAATTTATGTTTTGCACTGTAAACGTTTCAGATCCTCCGTCAAAACTCGAGCTGATAAGACCTGTAGTAGAATTCAAAGGAAATATTTGGTACCCTCTTTTCATCCGCTGTGAAGCCGTCGATTCCAATGTTGAATGTAGCATTTCATGGAGTTCAGACATTAATACTGTAGAATTGAACAATACTGTAAACGTGCAACAGTCATTAGACATAGAATCTTGGATTCAAGTCAACGTGTCACAGAACTGGACAAATGGACGTATTAGTTGCTACGTTGAGTGCAAGGGGTTGACATTGGACATGAAGCAGGACTTTCTTTTCGATTTAACCAGTACGGCTTGTTTGCAGCAATCGCAAGAAAAAACTATACCAGAGTTAATCATTACAATTAATTGGCATTGAACCGATTAAGGCTCTCGAAAATCCTAGTATTTTGTTCGCTTTATGTAAACATTTGAAATTATAGACTAAGTTGCACATTTAATAAGAAACATGTTCTCAAGACTCTTTAAATTACTAGACCGCAAATAAAGATAAACATTATTTGTCCAAACATTTACGAGTAATTATCTACTGTTTTACATTGCAGAAGCGAATTTACTCAAAGACTGGTTATCAGCAATATTACACACCATTAAACAATAAAACAGAACATTGCAAGGATCACACAAACATATTCAGATTGTTTGAATAGTAAATATACAACATGTAATTGGTTGAGACTGAGGACTTGTGTATTGCCGGGCATGTTATTAATGAACTACCCATGCTGAGATTGTAATGTATCCTACATGTTTGGAATAGGATACAATAATTATAGGTTTTTCACTTAAACATTGCATTTACGTGTTTGTGTTTTCCTTTTCAGACACTAATTCTGCTGGTTCTTTCCATCTGGTATTGTTTACGAGTGTCACGGTACCGGTAGTGCTTCTTTGTTGCACTGTTGTGTCTTGGTGCATTTTTAAGAAGCGGCTTTGTCCAGGTAATGTGTGATTTTTAGCTGTTAACTATTATCATGTGAATTTGAATCTAATTTATAATGGGTTTAAACATTAATGCATGAAACTTGTAGTAATAGGTTCTGCTTTTATAAGCCTTTAATTAAAAGTGTTTCGTTTTATTGTGTTTTCTGTTAAGTAGATTTCAGCTTTCGATTTTAAGTACTTATTTTCGATTGCAGGAAGAACAGGCCAACAACATTACACGTAAGTGGAAAAGATTTCTAGTGTTGTGTTCATAAACAACCACTTGCAAACAACAATTAATCGTTTCAATTGGTTCTTTTATTTGGAAAATTATCAACGTTTAACGTTTTAAAAGCATCATTTCAGCGTGGTCAGGAGGAATTTAAGACACGTTTATCAAATAATAGTCGTTACAGAGGTTACAATTAGAAACTGATCATATCATTAATTAAGGCCGCCATTAGACGAGTTCGAACGAACGGAAGGAAGTAATGGATAGATTCAACGTATCCTCATTTTTATAAAACACGTAATACACTTCTTTGATATTTTGCATGTCAATGTACACAATTAATATTTCAGGTCCGTGATACAGGTTGACGGTATTCCCATGACCGTGCAAGCAACGGGTAATGCGCGATTATTCACTATTTAGACCGCGATATTCTCTGCTGTTTTGTAAAGTACAGTGTTTGCTTCCGAATTCAATTCTTAATATAATTCGTTTGATTGAACAAATTCGTATCACAGGTATGCCAAATTGATACGCATTAATTATTTAACCATGTAATATAAATTTGGTATTCTCTAAATAAAAGTTAGCATACTCGACATTAATGGCATTTATAAAAGAAAACGCCAACATCGATTTTCAATTTTGTTCAGAGCATATTTACAACATCACATCCAATTATGAAGAAATCGAGTAAAAACGACGCATCGGTAGAAGACATACAGGTTTGCAGTTAAGAAAAATACATTCAACGAACTTTAAAGCATTACACAAGACTACATTATCCTTGTGTGATTCATTATTTATTAAGTGGTAAGACGTACAAGCTATTAAATGCATTGGAAGAAAATGTTATTCATAAATGTCATTGTGAGGTTAGCATTTGTGTATGTATATTTTTGGCTTGAAACGCTATATACCTGTGTTTTTTTAAATAATAACTGTAGTATTTGAGGTAAGTTATTATGCTTTATACAAATAACAACATTCAATTTTAATTGCAGAAACTGCGTCAGAATCACAACTGTACTGAACCATGTTTGAAACACTGCAATGTTTCAGAAGAGGTCACCAAAACCACGGTGCATATGGTCACCGCATACTGCTGAAATACAATTGGAATGCACAGTATACTTCGTGGAAAAATTCGTTAAACAGGCACGATATATGTGTATTTAAATTCAAATATTTAATAATCCATATACGCTATGATAAAACCACAAGATGCACGGAACAAAATATGATTTAAGCCACATATGGACGTTCAATTTTAGTAAAATAGTACTAGCATGGCGAAGATCTCGGTCAAAAATATGTACCTGTATTGAAATTCGCATTAAACCTTAAGTTTCAATATAAAGTTTATAGTTCCAAACGTATTTATCACCAAAACCACAGTGATAAGATCACAGTAACTTAAATGAGCTTCTATCACACGAATTATAGCCAAAATGGAACAGAAATCTGAATATATATCTGAAAATTTATTTCATTAATAAAAGACATGGACACTTTGTCACTTCGTCCATGACGAGGGACGAATTTCAGGAAAATGTGTTGTAAGAATATATAGTAGCGATATCCACTGTGTTCCGTAGAACTAACATTATTGTCATATAATGATGAAAACCCGGAGCAATTAACATTTTTCTTGCACTTTTTTTTGTCCATAAGTATGCGGTGCCCATCCATTCATTCTAAAAGTAACGTAGTTATATTACATCAGTATACGGTGAACATACACACCGTGAAAACCCTGGACGCCAACTATATCAATGATTTACATTAATGCCGCTTCCGATCTATTGTAATTGTAATTTGAACGCGCAAACGACTTTCCCGTTTATAATGGTGGGCATAGATACATGTATATAACATTATTGTGATCAAATTCGTACAAATAATGAGGTATTTTGGTTTTAGATGTTTCTTTACATAGTTTTGAGTTGTCTTTGATAAGCATTTGCAAGTGTGTAACGTTGAAAATGATAGCTGATCCAACTAAGGTTGTTTGTTTGTTGTTGTATTGCCTTGTATTCACGTCATTTTTATGTATTTGTAAATATTATAGACAGCTTTGTTTTGTCTCCCGATAACTTTGATCGGGTATGCATACGACTGTTTATGTATTTTTTTCAATAATTAATTGTACAAAGATGCATTTTGAAGTTGATTTTCAATTGTAACAAAAAATACTTGTACTGCAAATGGGTTAAGTGCGTTAAGCACATCTACAAACGATGATTAGCTTTTGTAAATGTAGTATTTCCAGAAAGGTAGTTTGTATAAGAAAACGCGATATAAAATCCAAAAGTAAATTATTATATATTAATTTTGGAATCTATTAAGAATTATGAACCCATCTTAAGCGAGTTTTAATCCCTTAAACAGGATTGAATTGAACAGCCAAAGACAGTATTTGTATTTAAATTCAATCGAGTGTTGATTTGCTCTACATATTACAAATAAACGAAGCAAAAGTCGGCAAATTTGTTGGGTTTATTTTAAAAAGTAGATGAACACAAAAATCCAATAAATTGATATTTACTCGACATATCCTAGAATGAGTTGATGTTTCATAAACATTAGTCAGAGTACAATATAGAGCATAATGGACCACTTAATAAAATCTACACTAACTTTTAAATATCAGACTGAATATGCAAACTGTGATCCTCAACAGCCAACTTGCATTAAAATGATCGTAGAGTTTTTGACATGTTCATATTACGAATGCAACCCCTCACAACGCACACATACATATTCGAGTATTGGTCGCATGTGAGTCACACTATATGTGAAACTGATGCAAACTTTGTCTTGTATGTGTATTATATTTTCGCCTAACAGGAGTACTTGAGGAGTTTCAACGCGGATTTCAAACTGTTAGTTATTTATGATCGTGGCATTTACTCTCCTGGCTTAAACGAAACAACAACGAAAGTATCTGGCATATTTCGAACAAAGGTTTGTGCAAAGAAACATGTTTCCCGTTGTTATATTGTGAATAAAATTGCTTTAGTTTTCCGAGAATGGTGGACAATAATTATAAGACATATAGTTAATTGTCATGGTTTTATTTACACTTTCGATATCAACTTGAAGAGGTACATGATCGAGAGGTAATGAAACTAGGGCTATCACTAAAGGATATTAATACCCCCACATATCGCTTTGACACAGATGAAGAGGTTTGCAGTAGTAGTATTATTTTGACACAAACCAATGTTTTGTCTGACAAGAAGAACTACATAAGAGGTAAAATAGGCTTAAAATGTAAAAAGAAGAGTAGAATATATACCCTAGACAACAAGTTTGACCATTGACCTTGAAAAAGGACCTTGAACGTTCAGCTACAGACCAGGTTCTTACGTGTGTCTTAAAATGCTATCATATCTCCAGACAAGTTATATCAAAATCATTCCATGTTGGAATGTTGCTTCCTACAAAAACTTCATTCCTATATTTGACCTTAAAGTGTGACATTGGAACATACATTGTTCTTGCCTGGGACACATCCTCTCATGATGGTGAGCAATGTGTTCCAAGTTATAGCAGAATCCCTCTTTGATTGTACAATGCAACACAAAACACAAATAGAAACATTTCTTATATGTGAACTTTGACCTCTAAATATGACATTGACCTTTAAGCTACTGACCTGGCTCTTGCTTCCAGGATATCATTTCACGATTGCCATCATTTATACTAAGTTATTTGGAAATCTCTCCATGTCAGGAAAAACAAGCAGTATTATGACAAGAAGGTGCTCATTATTTTGACATTTGACCTCAAAGTATAACCTTGGCCATCTTGTTTTTGCGAGCGACACACCGGTTCATATAGGTTAATATTGTTCTGCCAAGTTATTTCAAAAGCCTTCAATGCATGGGGAAGTTAGAGCTCGGAATAGCGCTTTGTAGACAATACAGCATTTTGTTTTGATCTTTGACCTCAAAGTATGACCTTGACTTCTATGGTTGCCATTCAGTTCTTGTGAGCGACACACCACCTTGTCCAGTTTAACATTTGTGCCCAATATAGGAATTATGAAACTCCAGAGACATCATCAGGAGAGAAACCCTTATAACCATCCGCTGGTCCTTTATTTGAGGCAAGTGACTAATTGCCGATACAATACAGCACAATACACACAAAACATAAAAATGATTAAAACTGGGGTCACCGTCTTGGAACGGTCAATGCAAATCATTGGGTGTGTAAACCCGTTTAAAGGAATGTCGAACCTCACACTTACCCCAAGTTATTTCACAATTCTTCCATGCATTGGGAAGTTTGAGCCCTGACAAGCAGAATTTTGAAAAGAAGGCACTTTATTTTGACATTTGACCTCGTAGTATGACCTTAACCTTTAAGGTACCATCTGGTTTTTGCAAGCGACGCATTGTCACTGTCAAATTGATCTTTGTGCCAAGCTATTGTGGAATCCTTCAATGCAAGGGGATGTTAGAGCTCGGACAAGCGCTATTTTGACAAAAAGCACTTTATCTTGAAGTTTGACCCTAAAGAATGGCATTAGCTTAAACTGTTGCCGTATGGTTCTTGTGCGCGTCCCATCGTCTTAGCTAGGTTAACATCTGTGCCAAATTATTTTAGAATGCATTGCCATGCATTGGGAAATTAGAGCCCGGACAAACAATACTTTCACAATAAAGTGCTCAAGTTTGACCTCCAATCAGGTTCTTGTGTGCGACACACCATCTCATTTAGGGTAACATTAGTGCCAAGTAATGTGGAAATCCTTAATTGCTACGGTAGTTAGAGCCCGGACAATTTTCTGGACAGACGGACCGACCGATAAACCGACGGGACAAAGCGATTCGTATATAGCACCCCTCCCTACCTACATATACTGGTAGTGGGTGTATAACAAACAAGTAATGCTTACAGCGTGATCAACACTGTCCTTTCTTTTATGTGAAATACAACGACCCTTCCCTCCCCCCATCAATTAAACAAAATAAAAATTAATATTTGCCCGAACGAAACCGAAACCTATTGTGGTTAGCAGAGCTGTCCTGACCTCTGAAAATCTCATTGTCGAGTTGCTTGTTATACTGTCTTGAATATTAGTCATGTGGCACCTATTTACTAGCCACTTAAAACTGATGTAATAACATATTGCAAAATTGCAAAATTTATATTTCATACACAGAAATAAACAAGCACAATATTTTAATTCGGACAAACGCAAGTAACTAAACCAATCGATGAATCAAATTCACTTAAAAATCGTCCGCATGTTCAAAGAAATATTTTATTTGATAGAAACATTTTTTTGAAACTATAAGTATTTAAAGTCAAACTTTTACGATGATAACACTTTTATAATAGAAAAAACAAGCTAAATAATAAAAACAAAAATACAATCGAGAACATAGGACACGATATAACAATGTATAACATTGACACGACATCGGATGCAACGTGCATGTTGTAACAAAATACAATATCCAATAATAATAAGATGACCAAGATGGCATTTGGTCGCGAACCTGAGTTTAAGGTAACATGATGGCTTGTAAAAATGCAATAACGTGCACAGAGATGTTTGAAGTTAAATGTTGACAACAGATGACAACGGTGGCCCACTAACAGCCATGGTTTTAACCAATCATAATAAATTTAAGGAATTTTAGAGTCATCCCTGGATAATTTTTGTGACATTATTTCGAAATTCAAAAAGTGGTTTCAGACAAAAAGATTGTCAAAGTTTTCAGCCATATAAGGAAAACGGACTCACCCCTTGTCAGTTTTTTAACAGATCAAAAATGAATCGAATGAATTTCGTGAAGGGTCATCTAAAAACATTTCTGTAAAATTATTTCCACATCCAGCAAGTGGTTTCAGACAAGTTTTTAACATAGCCGAACAAGGAAAATTGCACAGAAAGAGCATTTACATGTCAAAGAAGCAATTTACACCGTATTGTCCAACACTCGAGAATCTAGCAGACATGTTAAACGGAATTGCACACGTTTACATAATATTTAATGTTCATCAACGTAATAAAATTAATTGGGAAAAAAAACAAGGAGACTCAGGAAAACTCATACACTATCCTCGAAATTCAACAATATGTGCAGTTTGCGAAAGAAGCTCCACAATTAAAAGAAAAAAAGAATGTTTATTGAGTTCGAGTTAATTAACATATGTGTTGAGATTTATTTTTGCAATACTATCACAAATTCTCTTAAGCCTAATTTTCTGTGATACAATAATTAATACGATTTTAAAGATAACCTTTTTTAAAATACTTTTATCACTACAAACATCTTGTGTATTTGTATTGTTTTCTTTCTTCAATGACAAGAACATTCATTTATCGGACATGTTTTACCATTTTCGTGATCCTGCAAATACAATCTTATAAAACTGGTGTATACATACACATCTGATAAGATGAAGGTCACTGGTCAGTTGTGTGTGTGTGTGTGTGATCTCCAAATCCAGACAGTAGTCTCCAACAAAAAGATGTTCAAAGTTGCCTTGGCGGCCAAGTTTTTAAACGATTCAATTTTGTTGTAATGAATTTGGTGGATGGTCGCCCAAGGAACATTTGCTGCGAAATTACTTCCATATCCAGGAAGTGGTTTATGATTGTTAAATTGTTGAAGTGCATATAAAGTCATATAAGGTTAATATTCCCCACCAACTGGCGGCCATGTTTTTAAGGAATCGAAATTATTTGTATGAATTGGGTAGAGGGTCACGCAAGGAACATTTATGTGATATTATTTCCGTATCCAGAAAATGGATTCTGATAAGAAGATTGTCGATTTTGCCTTTTAAGCCATATGAGAGCATACACTGCCTGGCGGACCTGTTTTGAACGAATACAAATTATTGGAAGGAAGTTTGTAGAGGGCCACCAAAGATAAATGGTTTTAATATACTTTTTTTCAACGCACGACGCACGACAGACGACGCAAGACGGACAAAAGGCATCACGAAAGCTCACCATGGGCACGTTGTGCTCAGGAGAGCTAAAAAAAAACCAAGCGAAATTCACTGTAAATGCCCCCATAGAGATGTGTTTTGAGGCATTTAAGGTTAACCAAAGGGCAATAACTAAATATTAAAAAAAGAGTAATGGTCCTTGCACTCTGAACATCCTCTTATAGGCCTTTATCATTATATAAAGTATCATTGAATCGCTTCAATACTTTGCGAGTTGTGCTTTGCACAAGAAAATTACACTGAAAGAAAGAGGAATGGTTCTTGTACTCTGCACTTCCTCTCAACGTCCTCTATCAATATGTGTGGTTTTATTATAAATCCCTTCAATACAATGGTGTAATGCTCCGCAAAAGAAAAATAACCAAAGGGCAATAACTCCGTAAATATTGAAGAAAGAGTTATGGTCCTTGTATTATGCACATCCTTCCAAAGCCGTCGTTTATTATTATTTGAAGTATCATTTGAATTTTTCAATACTTTTTGAGTTATTCTCCGCACAAGAAAATTACACTATGTAGTTATGCTCTGTACAAGAAATATAAGACATGACCAACAACCCCAAAACTATTGAAGAAGTTATGATTCTTGTACTTTGCACATCCTCTCAACGCCCTTTATCAATATATGTGGTTGTATTCTAAATCCCTTCAATACTAAAGAATGAATTATGGCCCTTTCACTCTGCACTTCCTCTCAAAGCCCCGTATTATTATACGAATTATCATTTGAATCCCTTCAATACTTTTCGAGTTCGAGTTTTATAATCTAAAAATATATAAGAATAAGAAGCGGGACGGACGTACGGACGGACGGACAGACGGATGGACGATGCGATCATTTTGTGCTCCGAAGATCCATTCGAGGGCATAAAAAATATCAACAACAACAACGCCACCACCTTAAAACAAATTTGCCCTGTGGAACACCAACACTTTCTTATAATGCCTTCTATATCGCAACCTAACAATAGTTTTTTTGATTTCTTGGTTCTCGGATTCGCCGACCCGATTTTTTCCGAAAAGCAAAAAAAATGCAGAATGTAACCGATATCGTATAAATCGTATAAATGACCTTGTAAAAGAGTTTCAACCTGTTACACGGAATGCGGAAAACGCTGAAGAAATGACTAAATTTTATGTAACATGCATTGTGACTGTATATTGCTGTATCATTCATATGATCTGATCTCTGTTATTTTATACATCATGCAACACTTAATGTCAGAAGAAAATACTTAGTAAAACAAATTAAGATCTTAGAATCATTGCATTAAATACATAATTATAATTTTATATCAATAATATAATTAACACATTTTATTGGTGTGTATTGATTTAATAATAAGATATATTTAGTTAGTTTTTACTTCATTTTTATACATGTAATAAATATGGTCCCTGTCCAGCGATATCCTAGCCAGCATGAATATATGGGACCCATATGGGTCCAATATGAGCTACCATATGGGGCCTGTATGGGCTAACCATATGGGACCAAGTGGGATTTTGCAAACTGTTTTTGTATGGGTCCCAGAAGGATTGCGATATGGGACCTATGTGGGTCCCATTTGGACCCAAGGTGGATCCTATATCGGCTACCGATATGGGTCCAATTTTGGCTTCGATATGGGTCCTTTATAGGCAACCCATATGGGGCCATGTGGGATTTTGCACACTATTTGTGCATGGGTCCCATATGGGTTGCATAATGGGATCCATGTGGGTCCTTTATGGATCCAAGATGGGCCCCATTATAGGCTACCCATATGGGACCCATGCAAAAGGGGTTTGCAAAATCCCACTTTGCCCCATATGAGCTGCCCAATTAGGACCCATCCAGGTTTCGATATGGGTCCTCTATGGGCATCCTATATGGGACCCAGTTAGGTTTTGCTTACACTGTTTGCATGGGTCCCATGTAGGTTTCGTTTATGTAAAGGTCCTGTTTGTTATTCATACATGATGCATTGCAAAATACAATAAACAATAACTATTCTATGAATGTTACTGACAAGCTGCGGAGCATATATATATATATATATATATATATATATATATATATATATATATATATATATATATATATATATATATATATATATATATATATATATATATATATATATATATATATATATATATATTTCATAATTAAAGTTCATTCTTTAATATAACAACACATTTAATCCTTTTTTTACTTTAATTGGATTGCTATTTGCAGAACATAACTTACTAGTAATTAACATATGTCTGGTGTCGTTAAAGAGTATTACATAGATGTGTTAGTTCCTTTATGCATAATGTTAATAGGACAATGCATTTATGTACTACATTTGTACAATCAATCACTTGTCTTCTTCATGTAAACAGGAAAAATAAAGAATCACACACTAGTCATGATGACATTTTGGCCTGTGTTACAAGTAAAAGGTATTTTTAAATATCCATGCCAAGTTTAAGCACACACTGGCAAATGTTGACATTTGTCCTCTGGGTGTAACCTTGACCTTGGACCCACGGGCTTGATTCATGAGCACAACACACTATCTAATTGCGGCAAACATTTGAGCCAATTTACTTTTAATCCCTTTATCAATGGCCAAGTTAACGTCCGGAGAAGTAAAAAGCTAATTTCAACATTTAGCCTCAGAGTGTAACGTTGGCCTTTGACCTGCAGACTTGGTTCATGTGGGCTTTACGCCGTCTTGTTGAGGTTAAGAGTGTCAAGTGGTTTTCAAATCCAAAGCACATTAAAGCACGGACAGGCCAATTTTGTCTTTATACCTTTTGGTGTGACCTTTGATCTATGGAGCTTATTCATAAGCGCAACACACTATCTCATTGCGGCAAACATTTGTGCCAAGACATTTTAAAATCTCTCCATCAATGGCTAAGTAAATAACACTATTAATGTTAACAACTTTCTGAAAAAATCATTAGACCCGAACGACCTGTCAAAATGCGCATGTCGTTGTGATAGGGATGCTACCTATAAAGTTTCATTAAATTCAAGTCATTAGTGCCCGAGATCTCGAGCGAAAACGAAAACTTCCAATTCAATGTTATATTTATAATATTAAAGGGCAATACCTCCCTGCAAAAATTATCAGTTCGGAACGACCTGACACTAAGCTAATGTCCTCTTGGCAGGGATGCTGGATATAAAGTTTCACGGAGTTCGAGTCATTACAGTTCCTAATATGCCAGACGGAAGGAAGAACGAACGGACGAACGGATATGAAGTATGATGGATAAAATCTTCGAGGAAGAGCATTTGACACCCGGACACATTGAATGGCAGTAAAATTAGAATTGGGACAGACGGACTAAGCTGCCACTATATACTCCTCCTTCGGGGATCATGCAAATAATGCAACTAACTTTGTATGCATAACATACCGTTAAAATTACATAAACGCACATAACTAGACACCATCATCAACAACAAAATCTTCCTAGATATATTTTTAATTCACTAAAGCCATTGGCAACGTTAACGAGCATGTTTTCAGTTCTAATAATACTGTGTGAGTTTCAAATTAGAAAGTTGCCATGTTTGCACCGTTGCTCCTTCAACAAATAAGATGGCACGCTTTCTAATGTATTTTGCCTGTTTTAAACGACATGATATATACGTGATGACCTTTTCCGGAACCATATGGAAAAACAGTAACAAGGTCAAGATAATGAAAAGTAAGTAACTATTTATTGTATAATTGGTACAAGTGTAAGTTATATAATAAAAAATTATCAAAACTGTTTTCGCCTTATTTTTGTGTTTGATGCGTCTTTACATACATATAGACTCTTCACAAAGGCCAGCTCTGTTATGAGCAAATATCAATTAAATGTGGTCAATTGAACCGATGCAAGGAACAAATAAACAAATAAACGTTAATATTAATTTAGTTTGTTCATAAATGACATAATGGACGGACAAAAACCTCCATACATGACATAATGGGTGTACAAAACCCGCCGATCGAAAAATGGCATTTTATTAAAATAGCCTTAAATAACCAAATACATTGTATAAATATAACAATTTGTAATGTACAATGAAAACACACGTTTTTCTATAATTGACATAATGGGCGGATAAAAACCGCCAATACACCGTATATGCATAAGAATTTGTAATAAACAATGTAAACATAAGTTAGGCCATAAATGACCGAAAATGAAAAAATAGGCAGACAAAGGCGCCGTATATATAAACTATATTATATCATGAAATATCAATTATTCAAAAATCGCATCAATTAATTGGCGTATATCAGCCGTGGCATAAAAGAACGATGAATGGAAATAAAGAGGTGGAGGTGTTGGTGGTCGTTGTTTTTAGAATTGCAAAATGTAAACAATGAGTTCTACGTATTCTTATTGGCTGACTAACAAACACTAGATAAAACACGTGTATACGATTGGGTATTGACTACTGGGCTAAGGTCAACTTGAACTAAACAATTTACGTGAATAATGAAATAATTTTTTTTCATGTGCTCATAAGCAATACCCCCACAATTGAAAGTGAAAAATGTTGAAAATTGAAAAAGTTGTAAAGATAATGAAGAAACATATTTTGCATTTTCTACAAGGCAAAACCTAAGCGTTGTTTGATGAAGAGATATGGCTTTGCAATGAAAGAAGCAACATTAACAGTGCAAAGGAATACAAATGCACATTGCTTAGAAGTATGAGCATAGTATGTCCATAGAATTAGCAATGAATACTATATGTGTTAGACTGATACAGAAGTAGGGGCTTAAGACTACAAACTCCAATCATACAGACATTACATTAAAAGATATACTGTTAATACTGACTAGGCAAAAAACAAAACCATACCATATGAAACTGACAATTTATACTCTGGCATAATTACAGAAAATATATGGAGAAAATTAAGCCGTATATACACATGTACCTATATTATATGTAAGATATTAAAAAATGTATAACTGACTACATATGAATATATCTGAATAGAAAGTAATAAAATTCGGGCCAAAAAAATTGATTATAAGTGACAAGGTGTAAATTCCAAGCAGACGATGAAATATATGCAAAATATTAGTTGCTGAATACCTTAGAAACGAATAAAAATAGAATGAAGTGTGATGAAAGTAATTAAAATTTAAATAAGTACATAGTAGGTCAGTGTAGTGTGACACTATAATAAGACCAGTCGCAATGATTAGTATTCCAAGCTGTGAAGCTCTGCAGCTCTATACTGACATACCATAATCTAAGGTGAAAACATCATATACGCTAAATTCATTCGCAAAACACAGTAAAATAAAACATGACCAAACTAGGAATGTGCGAGGTAACAATAAAATAACACATGTATGTGTACAGTAGCAACTGTAAAGATCAGCTCTGCAGTCTTAAACTGTCAGAGTTTAACAGAAGATGTTGACATGTGTATGCAACTGCATAGAATACTATCAAGCTCTGCAGCCTGAAACTGTCAAGAGCATTTCAGTAAATGCAAGGAAGCAAAAAAGGTTGCTGCAAAGCAGCAGTAATGCTATTTAATAAAACGGGAACATGTAAATAGACCCACATTAGTGGAAAGTAACCATTCAATACCATAATTATGTTTATAGTGGCAAGCATGAAATTCTGCAGCCTTAAACTGTCAGAACATGGTAGCATAATATATTGCTGAAACGCAGTTATAAAACTGTTCAATAAAACAAGTAAATGGGCCCCACAGTCGTAGAATGGAACCAGTGAAGAACATAATGATATGTATGTGTATAATAGAAAACGTTACTCTGTAGTCTTAAACTGTCAGAAGATGATAGCATAATAGGTTGCTACAAAGCAGTAATAACGTACATGTAAATAGACCCACAGTAGTGGAAGGTTACCATGCAATAACATAATTATATGTATAAAAACAAACATGTACTTCTGCAGCCTTAAACTGTCAGAATATGTTAGCATAAGATGTTAGTATAAAGCAGTTATAACACAGTTTCATAAAACAGGTAAATATACCCGCAGTAGTGGTAGGTAATGCATGCAATAACATAATTATATGTATAGAAACAAACATTCAATTATGCAGCCTTAAACTGTCAGTATATGTTAGCATAATGTGTTGGTATAAAGCAGTTAAAACACTGTTCCATAAAAAAGGTAAATAGACCCACAGAATTATATGGTAATGTTGAAGTAGAAAACATGTAACTCTGCAGCCTTGAACTGTCAGACCATGATAGGTTCGGACCTCAAAACTAACAGTACACTATGACATACAGAGGGCAGAGGCAAGAAGTAGATAAATAAGACATACGTGCGCGACACCAATAAAATAATAAATATATAAGTACATTGATGAAGCTCTGCGGCCTTTAACTGTCAGAACACCACCAAAGGCTTCCATATAAATGGATGGCCGACTAAAAGTACATCGTATATACTGCATGTAAATAAGATCAAGGAGATAAAGTGTAAAATGTCAAAACTAGAACATAAGAATATACATATAATAACATGCAACAATGAAATTGTGCAGCCATAAAATGTCAGAGCACAACTAATGTGTTCAAAGAAGTGAATTTATGCAATAAGGTGACATACAATATGCAAATAATAAATATATAAGTATATTAATGAATCTCTGCAGCTTTAAACTCTCAGAGCACCACCAAAGGCTTCCATAATATAAATGGATGGCCTACTAACAAAAATGTAAGACGACAGAACAAGACCATAAGAATGTATATATATCAACATTCAACAATGAAGCTCTGCAGCCTTAAACTGTCACTGTCCAACATAAGTTTTCAGAGAAATGAATTCATTAAATAAGGTTACAAAAAAAATCATGCAAATAAGACCAATGGAGGTAGTTTATAGAATTATGCCATAATTGATGGAATAATGCCGTATAAATTAAAAAAACTCAGCAGCCTTCAACTGTGTAAGTATAACACGTGTCAACATCGGCATTTGCATACTAACTTTCATTAAAGGATACAATATAAATATCCTTCCCCCCCAAAAAAAAAAAAGAAACAATAGTATTAATAAATTATGTTCAAAATTGACAAAGTTCTGCAGCCTTAGACTGTCGGACCATAAAATGTTCAACCTACATGTTGACATACAACTGTAAAGGAAACAATGTACATGAATCTAGAACGTACAATTACAATATTCTAACATAATTGTGCACACAAGTTATGAAGCTATGCAGTCTGCTACTGCCAGAGGATGACAAGTGAAACAATGTATGTTGGCAAACAAGCCATCAAGGAAACGTCGTTTAAGGTAGTTTGACTCTCACGGGAAGCTATTGTAAAGCAATGATATTGCGGCAAACATTTGTGCCAAGACATTTTAAAATCTCTCCATCAATGGCTAAGTAAATAACACTATTAATGTTAACAACTTTCTGAAAAAATCATTAGACCCGAACGACCTGTCAAAATGCGCATGTCGTTGTGATAGGGATGCTACCTATAAAGTTTCATTAAATTCAAGTCATTAGTGCCCGAGATCTCGAGCGAAAACGAAAACTTCCTATTCAATGTTATATTTATAATATTAAAGGGCAATACCTCCCTGCAAAAATTATCAGTTCCAAACGACCTGACACTAAGCTAATGTCCTCTTGGCAGGGATGCTGGATATAAAGTTTCACGGAGTTCGAGTCATTACAGTTCCTAATATGCCAGACGGAAGAAAGAACGAACGGACGAACGGATATGAAGTATGATGGATAAAATCTTCGAGGAAGAGCATTTGACACCCGGACACATTGAATGGCAGTAAAATTAGAATTGGGACGGACGGACTAAGCTGCCACTATATACTCCTCCTTCGGGGATCATGCAAATAATGCAACTAACTTTGTATGCATAACATACCGTTAAAATTACATAAACGCACATAACTAGACACCATCATCAACAACAAAATCTTCCTAGATATTTTTAATTCACTAAAGCCATTGGCAACGTTAACGAGCATGTTTTCAGTTCTAATAATACTGTGTGAGTTTCAAATTAGAAAGTTGCCATGTTTGCACCGTTGCTCCTTCAACAAATAAGATGGCACGCTTTCTAATGTATTTTGCCTGTTTTAAACGACATGATATATACGTGATGACCTTTTCCGGAACCATATGGAAAAACAGTAACAAGGTCAAGATAATGAAAAGTAAGTAATTATTTATTGAATAATTTTACAAGTGTAAGTTATATAATAAAAAATTATCAAAACTGTTTTCGCCTTATTTTTGTGTTTGATGCGTCTTTACATACATATAGACTCTTCACAAAGGCCAGCTCTGTTATGAGCAAATATCAATTAAATGGGGTCAATTGAACCGATGCAAGGAACAAATAAACAAATAAACGTTAATATTAATTTAGTTTGTTCATAAATGACATAATGGACGGACAAAAACCTCCATACATGACATAATGGGTGGACAAAACCCGCCGATCGAAAAAAGGCATTTTATTAAAATAGCATTGAATAACCAAATACATTGTATAAATATAACAATTTGAAATGTACAATGAAAACACACGTTTTTCTATAATTGACATAATGGGCGGATAAAAACCGCCAATACACCGTATATGCATAAGAATTTGTAATAAACAATGTAAACATAAGTTAGGCCATAAATGACCGAAAATGAAAAAATAGGCAGACAAAGGCGCCGTATATATAAACTATATTATATCATAAAATATCAATTATTCAAAAATCGCATCAAATTATTGGCGTATATCAGCCGTGGCATAAAAGAACGATGAATGGAAATAAAGAGGTGGAGGTGTTGGTGGTCGTTGGTTTTAGAATTGCAAAATGTTGAGGCATCCGCCTGCACCAAATATAATGTAAACAATGAGTTCTACGTATTCTTATTGGCTGACTAACAACACTTGATAAAACACGTGTATACGATTGGGTATTGACTACTGGGCTAAGTTTAACTTGAACTAAACAATTTACGTGAATAATGAAATAATTGTTTGTCATGTGCTCATAAGCAATACCCCCACAATTGAAAGTGTAAAAATGTTGAAAATTGAAAAAGTTGTAAAGATAATGAAGAAACATATTTTGCATGTTCTACAAGGCAAAACCTAAGCGTTGTTTGATGAAGAGATATGGCTTTGCAACGAAAGAAGCAACATTAACTGTGTAAAGGAATACTAATGCACATTGCTTAGAAGTATGAGCATAGTATGTCCATAGAATTAACAATGAATACTATAAATGTTAGACTGATACAGAAGTAGGGGCTTAAGACTTCAAACTCCAATCATACAGACATTACATTAAAAGATATACTGTTGATACTGACTAGGCAAAAAACAAAACCATACCAAATGAAACTGACAATTTATACTCTGGCATAATTACAGAAAATATATGGAGAAAATTAAGTCGTATATACACATGTACCTATATTATATGTAAGATATTAAAATGTATAACTGACTACATATGAATATATCTGAATAGAAAAAGTAATAAAATTCGGACCAAAATTTTTTATTATATGTGAGAAGGTGTAAATTCCAAGCAGACGATGAAATATATGCAAACTATTAGTTGCTGAATACCTTAGAAACAAATAAAAATAGAATGAAGTGTGATGAAAGTAATTAAAATTTAAATAAGTACATAGTAGGTCAGTGTAGTGTGACACTATAATAAGACCAGTCGCAATGATTAGTATTCCCAGCTGTGAAGCTCTGCAGCTCTATACTGACATAGCACAATCTAAGGTGAAAACATCATATACACTAAATTCATTCGCAAAACACAGTAAAATAAAACAGGACCACACTAGGAATGTGCGAGGTAAACAATAAAATAACAAATGTATGTGTGCAGTAGCAACTGTAAAGATCAGCTCTGCAGCCTTAAACTGTCAGAGTTTAACAGAAGATGTTGACATGTGTATGCAACTGCATAGAATACTATCAAGCTCTGCAGCCTGAAACTGTCAAGAGCATTTCAGTAAATACAAGGAAGCAAAAAAGGTTGCTGCAAAGCAGCAGTAATGCTATTTAATAAAACGGGAACATGTAAATAGACCCACATTAGTGGGCAGTAACCATTCAATACCATAATTATCTGAATAGTGGCAAGCATGAAATTCTGCAGCCTTAAACTGTCAGAACATGGTAGCATAATATATTGCTGAAACGCAGTTATAAAACTGTTCAATAAACAAGTAAATGGGCCCCACAGTCGTAGAATGGAACCAGTGAAGAACATAATGATATGTATGTGTATAATAGAAAACGTTACTCTGTAGTCTTAAACTGTCAGAAGATGATAGCATAATAGGTTGCTACAAAGCAGTAATAACGTACATGTAAATAGACCCACAGTAGTGGAAGGTTACCATGCAATAACATAATTATATGTATAAAAACAAACATGTACTTCTGCAGCCTTAAACTGTCAGAATATGTTAGCATAAGATGTTAGTATAAAGCAGTTATAACACAGTTTCATAAAACAGGTAAATATACCCGCAGTAGTGGTAGGTAATGCATGCAATAACATAATTATATGTATAGAAACAAACATTCAATTATGCAGCCTTAAACTGTCAGAATATGTTAGCATAATGTGTTGGTATAAAGCAGTTAAAACACTGTTCCATAAAAAAGGTAAATAGACCCACAGAATTATATGGTAATGTTGAAGTAGAAAACATGTAACTCTGCAGCCTTGAACTGTCAGACCATGAAAGGTTCGGACCTCAAAACTAACAGTACACTATGACATACAGAGGGCAGAGGCAAGAAGTAGATAAATAAGACATACGTTCGCGACACCAATAAAATAATAAATATATAAGTACATTGATGAAGCTCTGCGGCCTTTAACCGTCAGAACACCACCAAAGGCTTCCATATAAATGGATGGCCGACTAAAAGTACAACGTATATACTGCATGTAAATAAGATCAAGGAGGTAAAGTGTAAAATGTCAAAACTAGAACAAAAGAATATACATATAATAACATGCAACAATGAAATTGTGCAGCCATAAACTGTCAGAGTACATCTAATGTGTTCAAAGAAGTGAATTTATGAAATAAGGTGACATACAACATGCAAATAATAAATATATAAGTATATTGATTAAGCTCTGCAGCCTTAAACTGTCAGAGCACCACCAAAAGCTTCCATAATGTAAATGGATGGCCTACTAACAAACTTGTAAGACGACAGAACAAGACCATAAGAATGTATATATATCAACATTCAACAATGAAGCTCTGCAGCCTTAAACTGTCACTGTCCAACATAAGTTTTCAGAGAAGTGAATTCATTAAATAAGGTTACCAAAAAAATCATGCAAATAAGACCAATGGAGGTAGTTTATAGAATAATGCCATAATTGATGGAATAATGCCGTATACATTAATAAAACTCAGCAGCCTTCAACTGTGTAAGTATAACACGTGTCAACATCGGCATTTGCATACTAACTTTCATTAAAGGATACAATATAAATATCCCCCCCCAAAAAAAAAAAAATAAACAAAAGTATTAATAAATTATGTTCAAAATTGACAAAGTTCTGCAGCCTTAGACTGTCGGACCATAAAATGTTCAACCTACATGTTGACATACAACTGTTAAGGAAACAATGTACATGAATCTAGAACGTACAATTACAATATTCTAACATAATTATGTACACAAGTTAAGAATATCTGCAGTCTGCTAATGTCAGAGGATGACACGTGAAACAATGTATTGTTGGCAAACAAGCCATCAAGGAAACGTCGTTTAAGGTAGTTTGACTCTCACAGGAAGCTATTGTAAAGCAATGATATTAGAAAAATGTGCAGTAATGGTAAAGCTCTGCAGCCCTTAACTGTCAATCATGAAAAACTTGAATTATTATGTTTTGAATTGTTGGCAAACCAGCCTAAGTTAATGGAAAGTACGTAACAAAACAATGTAATATTATAATATAAGTTTGGCAGGATATTTATAAAGCGCTGCAGCCTCAGACTCTCAGAGCCAAAGGGAACGGTTAATATGCATAAAAAAGTGTTAAACTGGAACATGTGCTGTTATTGGTTTTCAAACAACTAATGTATTAAAGTTGACAGCAACTGAACAAACCCACTGAAAAATAAATGGCAACAATTGAAGTTGTCTCTGAGCTAATATTAGTAAAACTGTACGACTATGTTAAGAAGAACCTACAGCTGATAATGTGCAATAAAATATAGGACATGATAATGATTGAAAGTGTTAAAAGCAACCAAGAAAAATGCAATTATAGCAAGTACACTTAAAGCAGTCAGATAAAATGGGAACTGCTGGTGTAGTAGTGAAGTTACTACATGGGTTGTGACAAAAAAACAGCATACAGCAAGTTGGTGTGGCACATATAGGTATACTGATAGTAGAGACATGCAATAGAGGACAATACTTAACAGCCAGTCAGTGTATATAGATCATTGGAGACAGACGCCATATCCGATAAAATTGAGACTCCATTTGTAGAAGAAAACAGCACAGAAACATAAACTGAGGGCAGTGTTAGAAGAAAACATAGTAGGAAAACATAACCCTTTTGTAGAGGTACACGAAAACAAAAGAATTATTGTGTAACAGGGTATTCACTACTAATCCTATTAATATTTTACTGACCACTAATCCAATTAGAGAGTGAGAAGTGTCAGTGTGAGTGAGTGATTGGTGAACTGTTTTTACTAATGTCTGTCCCATGCTTTTATAGTGAGATGTTTATAATCAATAGGTGTAATAGATTTTTCTATCTTAGTGCATTCGCTATTTTGAGTTTGTAGAAGTAAGGTCTCTGGCATTTACCATTTGCCAATAAGTAACTTATCTTATATTCAAACAATAGGTGTTGGTCACTGGTGAGTGTATATATATTCTTTTATTACATAAATTGTATTGTATTGAATTGAATTGTTGATATATTTTTATTTAATACTTGTCCTAAATTAATTAATATGTATTACAATGAATTATTGAAATTACTATTATTATCATTGTAATATGTTGTATAATAATAATTGTTATTGTTTCAGGCCATCATTTGGATCATACGATCATACATAATAATGTATATAATTATACCCACGAGCGTTTTTTTTATCACACCCTGCTACAAATGGCGCCCAACTTGATTTTGGACTGATGGTCAGGACCTAGAGAATCCCAGTAACACAACGACTTATTCCCAACTGCCGACCAGTGTGATTCAGCATTTTGAACTGTGGCATTTCTACACCGAAGCTGTACAGAGTGTCAGGCTTTGGGACGAGAGTCAAGCCTAGATCCAGGCTTATCTGCCCTGAGAACCAGAGTACAGTAGTGTTCCACCTTGTTGGCAGCTACCTAGCTGTATGTCAGACAGTACAGTTTGACATTCTCCAACTACAATAACGTGCGTGTGTACAAACATCGACTTGCTGTAGAATTTGTCGAACTCTGCGTTCCAGCCCAGACCAGAAGTGCGTTCAAGCCCGGACGAGTTTTGCGTTCCAGCTCAGAAAAGTAGCGAATCCCCCAGTGACCACCGGTGATTACACCAGACACTCAGGATCGTATCACGCGTACATGTTCCACTACAGCGACTGTGGACTCTCGATGTTGAACTGTACCAGTTAATGGACGGATTTTTATTTAAGTGTTTTAATTTTTTAGTGTTTTAGTGTGTTTTATTGGATATTGGGATAATTTGATCAGGAATTTCTGTAAGTACCATTTTGTTACATTAATTCTACATTTTAGAGTTAAATTTTTGTATTATTCTACTTTCGTTTTGAATAACGATTCGGATCTCGGACATATTTGTTAAATACCTCCATTTGAATTATTCTGTAATAATACATTTATTTTGTACAGTTCTGCATTTTAATTAAGTGCATTTTCTTTGGCTGTAGGCATTTTTTGTCTTGGAATAAAGTAAAATTATTGGACATGTCAATTTTACGTTTGTTTAATACATGTTAATGTCTAAATTTAGAAATCGTGTGCTAAATTTTGAACTATTATTCTAAAGTGTATTTTTGTGCTTTGTTGATTTAAATCAATTAAAGTAGTTAAATTATACTATAATTTGGATAAAAATTTGCAAATATAACTCATAATTGAGTAGATTTGAGGAATAGAATTTTTATAACCGTATTGACCTTTGACGTCATCAGTTCTTGTGTAATTCACGTTTTTGTTGTAAAACTAAAACGGAAGTAAACTTTTGATGTAAATATTTGATAAATCTAAAGGAAATGTCTATATTTTAAATATTTGTGTGTGTAAGTGTTACCTTGTAAATAATTTTGAGCATCACTGTGATTAATTTCTTTTTATTGACAAGTGACATGGATTTGTAATAGTTTTCTGTCAAAATTAATTGAATCCTGTATTAGGGTCGCTCACCAGTAGGTCTAGTAGAATATTTAAATTGTTTAACAAATTTAAAATTGTTGAACATATTATTTTGCAGAATATTGTTTAATGTAAATTTACTTGGCCCAAATGACTAATGCTTTAACAACTTACACTATTTAGGTTAAAATATACTAACAACTGCTAACTATTACAGCACTGTCGCATTGAGAGAGAGAGAATATTGCACATACCCTGTTTGGTTGTTTTATTTTAAATTATTGAATTTTTTTGTGTAGTTTATTTTTACTGAACAGTGTAACAATGTCGGACTCTGAAGAGGACAATATCACCCCACCAGTTCTTTTACCGGCAATCAGTAGGTCGATTAGAGGACCAGCCAGGAGATGCGTGATTTCATTCGGTGAGAATGCTGGAGTTGATAATGTTTTGTTTAAAATGGACTCCTTGTTTGCCATTTCCTTTGACAACAATAATGGCATGCAGGAATTTTTTAATTATTTTCAGCACCCTGATGAGTCCATAGCAGCTTTTGCCTGCAGACTTGAGTACATTTTGACTAGCTCAAATGAAACTCTCAAACTGAGTCCTGAATACAGAAATGAAATGTTGCGTTGTAAATTTTGGACATCCCTTTGCTCAGATAAACTCAAATCTCAAACTAGACACAAGTTTGCTACTATTTTGTCCTTTGAGCAACTAATTAAAGAAATAAGGGCAGTCGAACATAAAATGTTCCTTAACACAACATCAGTTCAGCCTCTCAAATCTTGTAAAAAGGTTCAACAAAATGTTGTTTCAGATGATTCCTCAGATTTTGAAAGTAGATTAAAATCTTTGGAATTGAAAGTTGAAAATCAATACAGTACTGTTAACAAAAAGTTAGACCAATTATTGGAAAATGTTTCAGGTACTGTAAAGTCTCAGTATGAGAATCAAAATTCTTATACATCTCAGGGTTTTAAGGGCCGTAGTAGAAGCCAAGGTTTTAGAGGCCGTGGTAGAGGTACATACAGCAATACTTCTGCTAATCAAAACAGTCAAAACTTTCACCCAAAAGAGTAACCGCTTCTGTTGCAGGCCAAATAGAGGCTGGTGTACAAAATTGCCAACACAATTTGCATTCTAGATTAGTTGGGGAACCAAATAATAGCAAAATAAGTATCAATGGTTGTCCGTTCACAGCTTTGATTGACTCTGGTTCCATGGTAACCACTATTTCTGAAACTGGATTGAAATCCATTAGTGAACAACCTGACATTTTACCATTAGATACTCTAGGTTTAAAACTTGAAACTGCAGATGGCTCCCTGTTGAAGTACTGTGGATATATAGAAGGTACAATTTCAGTTCATTTTATGTCAAACGTCACTTTTGATGTGCCCATTTTAGTTATGAAAGATAACTCTTTTAACAGAAATTGTCCTGTTATTGTGGGTACCAATGTAATTAGGCTTGTACGTGACATTGTCTCTCAGGATGACAGTCATGTTATACCTGAGGAGTGGAACATTGCAATTGCTAGCTTAAATGTGACATCATTTACAGCCAAATTATCTAGCAAAAGACCAGTCAAGTTAGGTCCATATGAGACTGTGTCTTTGAATTGCCTTGCTAGAGGGGTCAATCATGCCATTTGTTATGTTGTCACTGAAAATTATGACCCATCTGCTAATTACTCTGTGTGCCCCAGAGTAATCAAATTGCAACAGCATAGACATTGTTGCAAAATTTCTGTCAAAGTTTGCAACATGACTGGCAAACCTATTGTTTTTAAACCAAAATCCCTAATTTGTCAGATTTCTGAAGTTGAGGTCATTGATGATTTGTCCTCAAGTTTTCAGAATGACTCTCAACAGGAAACACCAGTAGATGAGTGTACCAATGACCTAGGATTTAAGATAGACACTGATAATCTCACACCCGAGCAATTACAGAGCGTGCGACAAATCCTAGGAAATTGGTCACATGTGTTTTTCAAAGGTCCTACTGATATAGGATGTACAAATCTTCTTAAACACAAAATTGTGTTAGAAGATCCAACACCCTTCAAGCAGTCTTACAGACGCATACCGCCAGGGTTGTATGAAGAGGTCAGGCAACACATTAAAGAAATGTTGGATGCCAATGTCATTCAAGAATCCGAGTCAACCTTCAGGTCCAATGTGGTGTTGGTAAGGAAGCGCGATGGATCGCTTCGGTTCTGTATTGACTGGAGACAGCTCAATGCACGAACTAGGTAAGATGCATACAATCTACCCAGATTTGACGATATTGTAGACAGTCTGTCTGGTGCCAAATACTTTTCCAAACTTGACTTGAGGTCAGGTTATTGGAATGTTGAGTTAGAGGAAGAAGATAAGCCGAAAACAGCCTTTAGTGTAGGAAACCTAGGTTTCTATGAATGGAACCGAATGGGTTTTGGACCTTATAATGCCCCTAGTACCTTTCAGCGACTTATGGAACGCTGTATGGGGGACTTACACTTAAAGGAATGTCTCATATTCCTCGACGACATTCTGGTCTATTCTAAAACGTTTGATGAGTATGTTGAACGACTCCAGTCAGTATTTTCTCGTCTTGCTGAAAATGGTTTAAAACTTAAACCTGCCAAATGTGAGCTGTTTATGCCCTCTGTTGTTTACTTAGGCCATGTGATCAGTGAAGACGGTATCTCCACTGACCCAGAAAAGACCAGTGCTGTGACAAAGTGGTCTACACCCAAAAATATTAAAGAGCTCAGGCAGTTACTTGGCTTTGCTGGTTTCTACAGAAGGTATGTAGAGCACTATGCTCAAATAGTTGAACCTCTCAATGACCTTCTGAAGGGCCATGATACCACAGGTGGAGCCAGCAAGCACAAGAAACGCTCTAAAATGTCCACTAAACCAACTGTTTGGTCATGGGGTGAAGCTCAAGACCAAGCATTTCAGGCAATCAAGGACAAACTCACGTCCTCTCCAGTATACCAAATGCAGGATGGGGTGGAAAAAGTTATTGCATATGCTAATCGTGGATTGAGGCCATCAGAGAAACGCTACCCAGCACATAAACTAGAATTTTTAGCATTAAAGTGGGCTGTTACCGAAAAGTTTCATGATTATCTTTTCGGTAACCAATTTGTTGTCACAACTGATAACAACCCACTGACATATGTGACAACCACAGCCAAGCTTGATGCGACAGGCCACCGTTGGCTAGCAGCACTAGCTGCATACAATTTTAGCATCAAGTACAAACCAGGGAAACTTAATGTGGATGCTGATTCCTTGAGCAGAATACCACAAATCTCTTCAGATATGGTCCAAGCCATTAAACAGGCATCTGAAGTAGAAATGCCACTAGCAGAATGTGTAGCTATTGGTGTCTGTCCACTTTCTGCAGAAGAGGCCAGACCTCAATTGCCACCTGCCCAAAGGACCGACTGGAGTAAAGCCCAGGCTCAGGATCAGTACTGGCTAGAGTACTTGACCTCTTAAGAAGTGGTTCCCGCCCCAGGGAGGAGGCACTCCGTAAGGAACCACTTGAGGTGCAGCTGCTACTCAGAGAATGGAAACGCCTCATTATTGAGGATAATCAGCTGTAAAGAAACACTTCTTTAGATGGTCAAGCTGTTAAGCAACTTGTTTTACCCAGTGCATTCAGGGAACAAGCCCTCAAAGGTGTTCATGACGACGTTGGGCACCCGGGTAAAGACAAGTCACTGTGGTTGGCCAGGCAGCGATTTTATTGGCCTCGCATAGAACGAGATTTAGACCTAAAAATACAGGGCTGTTTGAGGTGCATTCTCATGAAACGCCCCCAACAGACTGCTGGTCTGGTTAATATCACAACAACTAAGCCCATGGAACTTGTGTGTATCGATTTCCTTACATTAGAGAAATCTAAAGGTGGTTACGAACACATTCTGGTGACTGATCATTTCACTAGATACGCACAAGCTATCCCATGTTATAACCAGACAGCCCATACAACAGCAAAAGCTCTTTATAACAACTTCATAAGATATTACTCGTTTCCAGAACGCCTTCACAGTGATCAGGGACGTAATTTTGAAAGTCGGGTGATCCAAGAACTCTGCAAGATAGCTGGAGTTTCAAAATCCCGAACTACTCCCTATCACCCCATGGGCAATCCTGCGGAACGGTTCAATCAGACACTTCTGAAAATGCTTGGGACACTAGATCCTGCCCAGAAACAAGATTGGAAATCCTTTGTAGGTCCCATGGTACAAGCCTATAACGCCACTAAAAGTGACGCTACAGGATATTCACCCCACTATCGTATGTTCGGGTGGCATCCCAGACTTGCCCTTGATACGTTCATGGGTACCGAGCCCGGGAATGAAGGAAATCCAGACCCTAATGGTTACATACACAAATTGCAAAATCGCTTGCAGCAGGCCCATAAGCTAGCTGCTGAGGCCTCAGCGAAGCAAGGTGTAAGAAATCAGGCATTTTACAATCGCAAGGTTAATGCCACCAGTATAGAGGTCAATTACAGAGTTTTAGTGAGAAAAACTCATTTTGACGGGAAGCACAAGTTGGCTGACCGATGGGAATCAGAACCGTATACAGTCTTGGAAATTTTTGCGAAGATACTCTCGAAATAACGGATGCAAAAAACAAAATAAAAATCGATCGTGCACATAGGATTGGGCGCTTTCAGTTTAACAAACAAAGACCTATCGTTGTTAAATTTAATTACTACCAGGACAAGATCGATGTTAAGCAACGGGCCCGCGCAAAGCAGCATGCAACTCCAATTCGTGTTGCAGATCAGTTCCCGAAGGAAATTCAAGATAGGCGTGTCGCAGTGAAGGCAAAAATGTAAACTTGAACTATGACAAGCTCTATGTTGACAATAGAGTGTATACTGCCGACAACGTCCCAGATGTGGAGCGATCTACCGACGGGCCGGCTACGACGGCTACGGCGACGCTCTCCTAGGAAACACAGCAGAAACGGCTACATATCTTGGAGTGGAATGTGCAGGGCTTTCTTAATAAACTAACGGACTCTGAATTCCTTAATTTTGTATCTGGATTTGACATTTTAATATTTTGTGAAACATGGAGTAATAACAGGTCAAACCTTATTGATTGGAATTATTGTTTACTACGAACGTTTTCTCAAAAATCATATAAGTATTGTAGATATCAACCCCAATGGATTATTATGGTTTAAGTTACATCATTCGTTTATAGGAACAGAACGGGATATTCTTTTGTTGTAGCTATATCCCACCAGAAGACTCCACTGTTTATACAAGTGTCTCCTCACCTTTATTTAACTGTGATTTTTTTGAACAAATCAATTCTGATGTCAGAAAATACTGCACTGTCGGCGATATTGTCTTAGTAGGGGATTTAAATAGTAGGGTTGGCCTTAAATCAGATGTAATTGAAGATAATAATTTAGGTCGATATATTGATCTCCCTGAGTTTGATGCATCTTTCGAATTACCAGCTCGTGCCAGCTGCGATAACATTGTTAACGGTTTTGGTAATAAGTTACTACAGTGTTGCAAAGAGAATTCAATATGTATTGTTAATGGTAGACTAGATAATGGGAATTACACGTATCATAATCCTACTGGCAATGGCTCAAGTGTCGTTGATTATGTAATTACAAATGCAAGAATATTTAACAAAATCAGCTCATTTGTCGTTCACGACTTAACTGAATTTTCTGATCACTGTCCCATGGAATTTGAACTGAATTTAGATGTCCGTACTTCTGATATAACCGATAATAAATATATTGAAAAGATCATATGGGGTCCTCATAATCCGGATTCGTTTTCCGATATTTTAGAAAATAACAGATGTGTATTTGATTGCATTCAAAACAACTTACTTTCAGGTCAAATTGATATTAATGCTTGTATTGAATCATTGTCGAAGTTGGTCTTTGATATATCATTTTCAATACATGGCAAAGTGTTAAAAAGTACTAAACAAGCTAAAACTAAAAAATCTCCATGGTTTAACGAGAAATGTAAATCATCCAAAAATTCCTTTTTGCATGCGAAACGAACTTTTAAACACAACCCTCAGGAAAACAATAAAATTTATTTCTTACAGCAAAGAAGTGAATATGCTAAACAAAAACGTTATGCTAAATATAATTATAACAATAAAGAAAAACATAAATTATCTAATTTGTGTCAACAAAACCCAAATTATTTCTGGAAACACATTAGAAAATTTACTAACAAAACTAATGAGATTTCATCGGATGTGTCTTTACAAGACTTCGTGAACCATTTTAAAAATATTTCTAATTCGATTGAAATTTCGGGTTTCAATACTGAAAATGTTAATGAGTTTGATGTAAATATCGATGAATTGGATATGGATTTTACGGTCGATGAAGTGGAAAAAACAATACTATCTCTCAAGAAAAATAAAAGTGGCGATCTTGATGGAAATGTTTGTGACTTTATTATAGATGCAAAACATTTTATTGCACCTTATTTTGTGGTTATATTTAACTACATTTTTACTAATGGTACCTATCCTGACGCATGGGCCAAGGGTATTATTGTCCCTATTCACAAAAAGGGCGATACTAAAAATCCTTCGAATTATAGGGGTATAACTTTAATAAATATTTCAGCTAAATTGTTTTCTCTATTGATTAGAAACAGAATTAATAAATGGTGTGAAAATAATAAAAATTTAATGACTCACAATTTGGCTTCAGGGACAATCATAGTACAACGGACTGCATTTTCATCTTACATTTAATTATCCAGAAAGTTTTAGCATCTAATAACAAATTGTTCTGTGCTTTTATAGATTATGAAAAGGCCTTCGATACTGTAAATCACGATATACTATGGATAAAACTGGTAAAATCAGGCCTGAGCTGTAAGATTATAAACATTATCAAATCAATCTATTCAAGCATAAAAGCATGTGTCCGATCTAGCTCGGACATGGGCTTTTCGGAATTTTTCGACATATCAATTGGCCTAAAACAAGGTGAGCCACTCTCACCCCTTTTATTTATACTTTTTATTAATGATATCCCTGATTATATTGATATTGTAAATCTATCGGACAAAGATATTGAACAGTTGTCATTGTATCTTCTGCTATTTGCTGACGACATCGCACTGTTTACCACTAATCCGAAAAGTCTTCAAGCACAACTTAATAGTATATCGCAATACTCTACATCTTGTGGTTTAAAAATTAATGTTAACAAAACTAAAGTCTGTATTTTTGAAAAGCGTAAGAGTCGCCATAATTATCAGTGGATTATAAGTGAACAAATCATCGAAATTGTTGACAGTTTTTGCTACTTGGGTGTAAAATTATATTATACAGGTAACATGCGATATGCCGTCAAAGTTCTCTCTGATCAGGACCTGAAAGGATACTATAGTCTTCTTTGTTTTTTTAATAATGTCAAAATGGATGTTAAGACTAAATTATATCTATTTGATTGTATGATTTTACCTATTCTACTGTACGGTTCAGAAATATGGGGAATATATAACTTTAAAGAAATTGATACCTTACATTTTACATTTTTGAAAACAATTCTTGGTGTAAAACAATCAACATCAAATATGGCTGTATTAGGTGAAACTGGCAGATATCCGTTATCAGTGTTGTGTAAAGAAAGAGCTCTTAAATTTTATGTAAAATTAATGAATAATAAAGACTCTATTATGTATAGAGTGCTTGTAAATCAACGGAATCTAAATGCCTTTTGCTGGTTTAAAGCATGCAAATCCTACTTTGAAAGTCTGGGAAATGGTGATCTATTTGAAAATCCTAATGTCAACATTAATTCTGCTACAGTGAAACTACGGATCCGTGACCAGTTCCAACAAACATGGTTCGAATCCATATCAAATATGCCTAAATTATTTTACTACTGTAAATTTAAAAGTAATTTTGAATATGAAGACTATTTAGATTATGTATCACATAAAAAATCAAGAATATCCCTTACAAGACTACGTCTGAGCTCACATAATTTAGAAATTGAAACTGGCAGATATACTAATGTAGATCGAAGCAATAGAGTGTGTAGATTATGTTCATCAAACACTGTTGAAACTGAATACCATTTCTTGTTATGTTGTACTGCTTTTACTGACATTAGGAAAAAATATCTAGTACATACTTCCTGGCCGTCTATAAATATGTTTATTAATTTCATGTCATCGAAGTCTAAACGAAAAATCAGACACATTGCTAAATATTGTCATAATGCTATGATTTTACGTGATACATTGCTTGCTGTGTGAAACTCTGAATATATATATTTGATGTATATATTATAAAAAAGTCATGAGATATGTATGTATATGATTGTGTATATATATGATTGTTGTCTGTATGTCTTGGCCATAATCTTTTAAATAATTGTAAATTGCCCAAGGCAATGCTTTTGCCGTTTTTTGCCAATAAACGAAACGAAACGAAACGGAAATCCCAAACCCTGACATACCAGTATACAAAATTAGGCGAGAAGATGGCATTGGTCCTATCAGGACTTTGCACAGAAATCTACTCCTTCCTATTATGCCTATTCCCTTGTCCCAGCAGAATAATCAAATCACCTGTCCCAAAACTAAGTCCCAAAGACCCCAAAAAGCTAGGCCTGTACAAAGCTCTGACACAGATAGTGAGAGTTCTTCAGGGCCATACATTATACCCCAGCGTCGAGTTGGTTTCAGGTCATATAGACACAATAGAGTCCAGAATGAGTCTTTAACACCATATCGAGCCCCAGAGCAGTCTCTGTCTAGGGATCCTACTGATAGTTCCTGTATCTCAGTTGAACAGTCCCAACAGGTTATGGATTCTCCATCCATTAATCAGACAGTGTCTATGTCCCCAGCTGCTAACCAGGCTACTTCTGTTCTTTCAGAACCATCTGAATTAGCTGATTCAGTTCTGCCGACTACCGGTATGCAGAGTTCCCCATCCATAAATCAGTCTAATTTAGATTCAAGTATGTTAGAGCCTGTTGAAAATGTTCAGTCTACTCCTGAGATTTCACAAGACTCGAACTTACAACCTGAAACAGTTGGTAGACCACAAAGAAACCGTAAACCACATGACCGCTTTGGAGAGTGGGTTTTACCTATTCATGCCAATACTGAATATAGAAAAGAAGTGCATATTTATTATGTTTAAGTCAGTATTGTTTAACAGTATTGTTCAATATATTTGGACATAAATTTTAATGATCAGAAGTCTATTTTAAATTTTATTTTTGCAATATGTATTATACAATGCAATTCGTGGGTTTAATTGAAATAATTGAATTATTTCATTACTCTACTTTAATTCAGCAGCCTGTGTTGAATTATTCTGTTTATTTTGAATGTACATAAGTTGCATCCATTCTGTTTACATTGACTGACATCTAGGTCAGCAGTCAGCTGATTAAACAGCTGATCAATTGATATATAGGTCATGACCTATTGAATTTCAATACTCTTTAAACACTGTGTCACCACTCTGGTGGAGAGTGTACTGCAGTATTTTGATATGCGGCTATAGTTAAAGAGGTAGTATAGTTAGAATGGATCAAGTTGTTTTCAAGTTTTGTGTTTTCAATATAAAATGTCAGGAGCCATTTTCTCCAACAGAGGGAGTATGTAACAGGGTATTCACTACTAATCCTATTGATATTTTACTGACCACTAATCCAATTAGAGAGTGAGAAGTGTCAGTGTGAGTGAGCTATTGGTGAACTGTTTTTACTAATGTCTGTCCCATGCTTTTATAGTGAGATGTTTATAATCAATAGGTGTAATAGATTTTTCTATCTCAGTGCATTCGCTATTTTGAGTTTGTAGAAGTAAGGTCTCTGGCATTTACCATTTGCCAATAAGTAACTTATCTTATATTCAAACTATAGGTGTTGGGCACTGGTGAGTGTATATATATTCTTTTATTACATAAATTGTATTGTATTGAATTGAATTGTTGATATATTTTTATTTAATACTTGTCCTAAATTAATTAATATGTATTACAATGAATTATTGAAATTACTATTATTATCATTGTAATATGTTGTATAATAATAATTGTTATTGTTTCAGGCCATCATTTGGATCATACGATCATACATAATAAAGTATATAATTATACCCACGAGTGTTTTTTTTATCACACCCTGCTACAATTGTATGACAATATCCTATATGGATTGGTAATACAAATATAGTAGTAAGACTATGTGTAGGCAGTGAAAGATGTGAGAAGAGTGAGCAAGTGAAGTGGACAATGTTTAAACCGCCCTATTGAAAACCGCAAGAGTAAGAATGCGTGTTACTGTGAGTTTGGTGGAGTGAATGGCCATATCAATTTTAAGGAGCGATGTACAGAACAAACAATGCATGTTGATAATGTAACGTTGTTAATATATGTAATCGAACTTTGGTAATATACAGATGCGTCGCAAACACCATATACGGCAAACCGTCTGGCTGTGAACGAACTTGAAGGTGGTGGACAGGATTTGCACAGCTAAGTAGTACCGGGCGATGTCTGGAAGGTACCAAGAAATTTCCATCCGGACAGCGTTGGGTTGATGCGTCCGATATGGAAGAGAGACCACTTTAGGGTACAGGTTGACGTAGCACTTGATGGCACAATCGATTTGTGGAAAACTGCTACTCTGCTGTGAAGTTGATGACTTCCTGTCGATAGGTGTTGTCTGAAAAACATGCAATAATATAAATGTAAAATAGGTGTATGTGTAAACAACATATACTGAATACTGATTGGAAATTGGAAAATTTGTATTTCAAATTATAGTGTTATGAATAAATAATAATTACCTGGAATGAAAATGAGGATGCTCTTTTCTGAAGTAAGCTTTTTACAAAGCTGCGCATGCGCAGTGTATGCAAGCTTACGTCCGGTTTTCTCCCCAGTGAGTCGACCGTTCCTTTTTTGGCGAAAGGGTTCGCTCAAGGATACTGTTTAAAGACATGAGGGGAGGATGGGCGGGTACCTGTTAATCCAGGTATTATTAATTCATAAAACTTTAATTTGAAATATAACTTTTCCAATTTTATTTCATATATAAACTTACCTGGAATAACACTGAGGATAACACCAGATTTCACAGCAATGTGAGCTTGGTAGTGGGTGTCTTTAAATCCTGTATGCATCAATTTCACTAACTATATCAGTATACTTCAACATTTTAAGCAATAGAATAAGGTTTTTACTCACAAAAAAGAGGTGAAGTTGTCTCTCCCTGTTCCTTCAGGAAATTAATCTTGAACTTTCCCATTCATTATATATACAATATGTTCACTGACCTACTATTTCAGCGTCATACATTAATAACCATAAACATATCCCATATTCACAATAACGTCCAACACATCTTATGGCACTTCTATACATTATGTGTGCCGATAGCATACACGTGCCATCTGACTTCTATATTCACTTTAATTTTATTTCCATCCTGCGATCCGCCAGAAATTAGAAATTATCTACAAAACTTGTGTTTCTTACATATTCATATAGTCCAGATTTACATATTTAATGTAATGTTTTGTAAAGGTGGTCTCCCTTGACCAATCAGCACTCTCCATTATCAGCTGAAGTGATGCACCATTGAAGAGTGCCCATGATGGTCCTATACTTCTTGTAGAGTAACCTTTCATTGAACCGACGGTTTTGTTTTGTTTGTTTTTTTGTAACAGAATTTTGTTACTTTAACTAACAATCTAGACACTGTCTGGGCTGAAACCAGCTTATGAGGCTTCTTAGTAGCCAGAAATAATTTAACAACATTTTTGCCAGAGTCTAATTTTCTAAATTCGTCTGTCTTTTTTAAGTAATGGAAAAGAGCCCTCTCAGGGTCTAGAGTTTTATTATTTGGAAACAATGCTGGCACATAAATAGTCATATCAGAGTGGTTTGGCCGATCTTGTTTTGATAAGCCAGTTGTGATGAAAGTAGCCTCTTTTCTTTTGAACATTTACAAATGTTTCACCTGATTGCAATGACTGTAAATCACTGCATCTTCGGAAGGTAGTTATTGCCAACAAAACACAGGTCTTCCAAGCCAGCAGAAAACAGGTCTTCCAGGTTAGTTTACGTAAAGATGCATCCTTCAGCGGTTCAAATGCAGCAGTCTTGAGGCATTCCATTCCATTCAGGTACATGCATTGTAACCAGAGGTCTTTCATTAAGACTGCCCTTATTTACCTGATTATGAAAGGATGCTGACCAATAGGTTTACCCACCACAGGTGCCAAAACTGATGATAGCATAGATCTGTAGCCATTTTTAGTTCTATATTTTAGCCCTTTAGAAAATAAATGAGTTAAAAAATGAGCACAATTGGCTAGAGAGGCAAGATAGGGATCAATTTCCCTTTCACGACACCAGCGACCAAATGTCTGAATTTGCTTCGATAGTCTTTTTGGGTGCCTTTTCGCCATGACTTTGACAATAACTTTATAGTTTCTTTAGAAAGTCCCTTTGACGACCAACGTCTGTCGATAACAGTCATGCAGTCAGATGTAGAGTCTCTGGGCTGGGATGCAAGACTCGTTCTTGGCATTGTACAAAGAGAGTCTGACTGCATGGGAGTTGCATTCGGATGGCTATCAACAGTTTTAGCAATTGTGGATAATTATGTTGTTTTGGCCATTGAGGGGCTATCAATATTATTGCACACTGAAATTTATGCATATGATTTAGAACTTTGAGAACAAGCTGCAGTGGCGGGAATGCATATGCAAACAGGTTTTGCCATGCAATAGACAGAGCATCCAATGCAAATGCTTGTGAATGAGGAATCCATGAGCAAAACAGTGGTGTCTTTTTGTTCTGGAACGCGGCAAAGAGGTGCATTAGTGGCTGACCCCAGAGGCTGAACAATTGCATTACCACTGAGTTGTTCAAGGACCACTCTCTCTGACTGACTTGTTTGCGACTCAGTACATCCGCCAACACATATTTTCTGTCCCATTAAATACACAGCTTTTAGGACAATATTGTTTTCTATTGCTAGCTGCCATAGGTTCATTGTTAGATTGCATAACTGACTTGACTTTGTACCCCCTTGGCGATTGATATATTGGCAAACATTTTTGCCCCTAAGGTGAGTTAGAAAATGTTGTAAACTGAATTGTACTGCCATGATTTCCAGGCAGTTTATGTGCATTAGTTTCTGAACATCGCTCCACTGCCCTTGGCATGTCAGGTTGTTCATGTGACCTCCCCACCCATGGCTGCCACTGGCATCGGTGGTCATTGTTACTGGAAATGATTCTTTTACAATTGATTTGCCCCTGCCAATGTTTTGATCCAAACAAAACCAGTTCAGACTCGATTTGAGCTGATGAGTTAAAGGTATACGAGTTGAAAGTTTCATTCTGGCTGGGCTCCAATGCTGAAGCAAATGAATTTGAATTGGTCTCATGAACAACCTGGCATTCGGAATGAGTTCCAGACATGATAGAATCATTCCTAGCAGAATCATAAAATGTTTTGCTTTGCTTTGGCCGTTTAGAATGTTTGACACTGCTATTTTCATATGTTTCAGTCTTTCCTGTGTTGCAAAAACCAACCCTTTTATGAAGTCCCAGAGACAACCTAGATAAGTGAGCGACTGTACTGGGACCAGCGGAGACTTTCCCCCTGTTTACAATGAAACCCAATTGGTAACGGAGACTCAGGATTTGAACTCTGTCTTTCAGCAATAACTTTTTTGTTTCGTTTGCTGCTAACCACTTGTCTAAATAGCTGGCTATGCGAACATTGAATTATCGAAGGTGAGCAACAACTACTGATGCTATTTTTACAAAGTCTCGTGGAGCACTTGTGGGGCCAAAGCAAAGTACTCGAAATTGGTAAGTCACTCCTTGAAAATGAGATCGAAGGAATTTCCGATGCCCTTTGAAGATTTTAATGGGGAAATAAGCATCTTTCAAATCTACTGTCAATGCCCAGTCTGCTTTCCCGACAAGGTTTAGGACTTTTGTTAATGTGTCCGTTTTGAAAGTTTTTGTGTGTGGAGATACTCGTTGAAAGGCTTCAATATTATGACAGGTTTCATTTCCCCGTTCTTTTTTGGCACCACAAACAACGTGCTGTAAAAACCTGCATACAATTCCTTTTGACTGACAATTGCTATAGCATGTTCTTGTAAAACGTTTTTTTTTATTTCTTTTTGAATAATATGTTGATTTTTTACAGAAACATTTGTTGATTTGGCTCCTAAAAATTGAGTTTTTTTTTTCTGGAATTCCAGTTTGTAACCGTTCATTATGACATCTAACACCCATTTGTCTGTGGTTATTTTTTTCCCATTCTGACAGGAAATGAGTCAATCGCCCCCCAACGACTATCTCCGGATTTTTTTTCTATTATGCTCACAGAGTCATTTCGCATCTGGTTTTGCCATCGATCTTCCTCGGGATGCACCTGGTCTTTTGGACCCATAGCCTCCTCTGGAACGAAACTGTCCTCTGATGTGACTGTCTGACCGTGAAACATTTGGGATCGACAATTTTTCCATCCACCATAAGAAGGAGCAGCTGGTTTATCAGTTGGTCTTTCAACTGCCTGTCTATTGTTAGAATCTTTGTGTGGACCTGTGAACTTACGTTTTTCTCAATGTCATGAATGTGGTCTTCAACCTGCTTTTTCTTTTCTTTTTTGGATTTCAGCAATGTCTCCAGGCCACTATCAAACACTCCATCACCTGTTAACGAAGGTTTAGAGAATTCAAGTTTGTCTGCTTGCTCATATAATGCCTTGTCGATCATGCACACTGATCTGCGAGTGATATGATGTAAAGCAGCAGCTCTTCTAATTTGATCTAAGCTTTTAGTGCTCATAGCGAAAATGTCTTTCAATATCTGACTGACCTTTTCTTTGTCATAGGCATCGTCATTTATCAGTTGAAATAAATTGCCTAGACTCTGATGTATGTACAGATTGATAACAATACCTAGCCGTGCTGCCTGCTGACCGTTGTAGGCAATCTTTTCTACCATTCTAGCTGGCTTAGAACGCAGATTTTTACCTCTTGCAAATGACGCATTTGTACCATAATTCTTAACAGGATAACATTTAATTAAAGGGTCCAGAGATGGCACTTGAAGCAATTTTCCTGCTTCAGCATCAACAGGAAAAATCTCAAAAGTTTCTTCTGCCAAAGTAGATAAAAAAAAATCGGCTCTTTGCATCTGTAACTATTTTGCAAAACCTCAATTTGTGATTTATCTAGTGCAATACCACTTTTTATACAGTTTTTTTTTCACTTATGCATCTTCACCAAACATCTCAAAAAGACATTTCCTTGTAGTGTCTCACAAGTTTACATTATTATTGTCGTTAGAGACTTTTTTCTGTACAGTCGTCAGTATCAGAGTCTTTGTGCCTCGGTGAAGAGTCTTTGTGACTCGGTGAAATTTGTCCACAGGGAAACAAAGAACGATTTAGCACTATAGCGATAACTTCCTCCGTAGTATTACTCGCTACTTTTTACATTCTAAGGAAGATTCGCCCTCAATGCCCAACTAGATCACACACAAAAGCATAAGCGGTGAAGAATTGTTTAGATGATTCAAAACAAAATATGTACACATTTGCAACAGCCAATGATTCCCGTAACGAGTCTGTCTTTGTCTATATCATTTACCAAGTACTTCTTTGGAAATTAGGACATGAGCATTGACCATTTCTTTGAAATGTACTAAAGCATATAAGGTTTAAGTAAAGGCGCAAGAGCTAGGAAAAAATCCAATATACAGTATGGAAAATTGAGCTTTACTGCAGTGCATACAGATACCAGATTATGTAAGTAAATAGTGTCGTATTAATATGTTTTCACAAACCTTGCAGAAAGGGAAATTTCGAAAAATTGCAAGTATACAACAAATTGCTTATAAAGAAAGGTCTGTCATAAGTAACCTTTTTTAAATTTTAGGACAGACGACATTGTGTAGGTTTTGTTTTTGTCGGGTTAGGTATCTGAAAGTTGCGATATGGGGACAAAAAAGCATAAAACAGACAACATGTAGTGAATTGCGATAATTTGATTAAAAGTCAGAGGTTATATGTTTATATAAGATATAAGTATCGATCTAGAATCATAAATCACGAACTCAATAACTTGTACTACTTGCACGACAAGCGCTGCATTCAATATTCCCAATAGCTTATGACGTCAACATCCGTGTCAACGAGGAAATATTTATTAAGTGGATAAAAATATAAATCTTATTTAAAACAAATGCGATGCATCGAGCGTGGTGTCTAAAAATGTATTACTAAAAGGAAATATGGAGTTATATGATTTTTCAAATATGCTAAACAAAACAGTAATTTGGTGCATATTTGTAGTTAATGGTAAATATTTGCTTATTACATCTTTTGTTTAATCATGTTTGTTTAAAATCATTTGTTTTCCCTTACTCAACAATCACCTAATATTTATTGTTTTATATCGTATGTTATTTTGTAGTTGCGTACTTTAGAACAGAGGCGTTGGTTTCGGATGAACTATCTTTGGTCCATCCAGCGTTTGTTAACAGGGACATTACACTTCATCTGTGGACGAATTCCACACTGACTGAAGAATACCGCAAGGGAATAACATGGCATGTTACTCATGAAAATCCAAGAATATTCAGTGAAATCAAATCTGGATATGAATACATGCCGTACGGGAATCGGGATGGGCTGTGGCTGGTACTTAAACGTGTCAACAAAAGCTGGAATAAATCACTATTATATGCCAGACATAACGGGCGGGTTTCAAACACCATCCAAATATTATTACAAGGTAGGTTTCATTTTGAACGATCTATTTCAAAACAAAACAATCATCTACATGTAAGTTACTGAACTTTTATATGGAGTGCTAACTTAAACAACTTACACCACTTGTAAGAAAGAGCCATATGGCATGCCTTTCGTCAAATACGTATACATCTACTAATAAATATAAATCATACTGATAACCAAAATATAGAGAATACATGGTTGGTGCCGGGATGGAGAAAGTTTATCTGGTGAGGTTTAGAAAATGAAAATAGGGCGAGACACAGTTTCGATCTTTGTAGGTAAGTAAATAATTGCATAATTTAAATCGCATTTACGAACTCAACACAACAGGGCATGGTGATGAATGTGAAAGGAAATCTGGAAAGTATAATACAACCATGTGATAAATCAAACTAGAGTCACACCTACACTGAGACACTAATAATACGCCTGCGCATACACATTATAACAATGTTTTGTTCTGTCACAGACAAAACCGGACACATGAATGTTGTACTCGTGTATTTATTTCCAGGAAAACCAGTAATAGGTCCGATATGCTCAGTAGACATATGTGTCGACTGCGTCTGCGTTTCTCCTGGTGACAACGTTACTTGCACGTCATTCAGTGACAATGTTCGTATCAAAATCGGTAGCAACAGTGCTCGTTTTGACAGAGTCTTTCAGAATGGTGTAATCTTATACACGACCAAAGACTACAACAACACATTTCATATGAAAACGTTTGAGTGTATTGCCGGATTCGAAAAATACATACGCTGGTTCAGATCAAACGGATCACTCTACCTAATGGGTAATGTATCTGCAATAACATTGCATCATTATGTCCAGATCCGGTACGGCTTGACGCTTGGTTCTTGTCACGTGTTTAGAGTACATGCACAAACCGCGTACTTGGGCAACGTTTCAATACTTTGGAAGTGGTTTATAAAACTTACATGAACCATTCCACAGACCGGAAAGTTTCCAAAATATGTTTGAAAAGAAAAATCGAGAGTTGAAAACTTGAAGCTATCAACTGCCATTGAAATCAATATACAGTTGGTACCTTCTGGGTTTTAACCCTCAAACTATTCTAAATTAATGGTCACATTTTATCATACGCAATGTGTATTTATACTCGAAATATTCTAATGTAATGGTCACATTTTATCATACGCAATGTGTATTTATACTCGAAATATTCTAATGAACTGGTCACATTTTATCATACGCAATGTGTATTTATACTCGAAATATTCTAATGAACTGGTCACATTTTATCATACGCAATGTGTATTTATACTCGAAATATTCTAATGAAATGGTCACATTTTATCATACGCAATGTGTATTTATACTCGAAATATTCTAGTGAAATGGTCACATTGTATCATACGCAATGTGTATTTATACTCGAAATATTCTAGTGAAATGGTCACATTGTATCATACGCAATGTGTATTTATACTCGAAATATTCTAGTGAAATGGTCACATTGTATCATACGCAATGTGTATGGGTATTCGTGTATATTGAAAATCAGAGCATTTGTTGAATAATAATTACAATGCAGTCAATATTTACATGTGTATACATTCCACTTATCCAATACTATTTTTTATTTTATTATTAATCTCAATATAATACAATTTATATTTATAATAACCATAGTGCCAAATTTTCTTGGATTAAATAGTTAAGTACTTCTTTCACAGTTCCTCCTGCCGAGATTCAGTTAAACTTCCCCAAGCTGAAGTATGGAGAACTTGTGAACGTAACATGCACCGCATTCCACGGAAGACCACCGCCTAAACTTCATATGAAACTGGGCGGTGAAATGGTTGAAGATGTAAAACAAATGGACATTCTAAATGATTCAAGCCTATTCTATACAAGTAGCATTGTGAAAGACATTCATTTGGACAGACGTATAAACAACAAAGCCATCAACTGTACGTCTTATGCACTGGGAAATGATCTGAAGTACAATCATGTAAATTTTACCAGCCGGATTCTGTCTTACAGATGTAAGTACGGCATTGTTTTTATGTTTTTTTACAATCTTATTTGGTCAATTCCGTATGTTCAACCTTTATGAAACAAACGGACCATGATGGCCCAAAGCGCTCACCTGAGTACTGGCAATGACAGAGACCAGCTCTGACATCTGGATATCATCACCTACAAAATGACCAACATCAGACAGATATCATTATTGCTGTTGACCTGGTAATCGACAGGTGTATTGCAGATGCCTGTCTGGCATACTTCTGCACCTATGCTGGCAATCGACAGCCGCTTTACAGATGCCTCAGGCAAAATGTTTGTTAGTTTTTTTACTTAAAAAATCAACATCAAAGAGATAAAAGGAATCGTCAGTAATATAACATTTAATAATTGGTTTAAAATAATACTAAAGGAAAAAAATTAAAAGCTAATGTGCCCTTTTGATAGTGTCATAAAAAATGCCCTTTTCCAAGTCAAGCCCCAAGCCCTTCTGCCCTTCTAGATTAAACATTAGCCTGACCGGCCTTATTCTGTTATTCACCTGACAATCGACATGTGCAATTCAGATGCATTTACGGTCGAAAAATTTGTGACCAAGACCAACAATAAGCAATGGGAGATATGTTTACCATGCCAAATCACACTTACATTACATAGAGGTTCTTCCAAACGCTGCAACTGCATGAGGCTCAAACATCCAGCTGAGTTCCATTTACAGTTTTTTGTTCTTTTATTTTCACAGAACAATTATTAAAACAGTCGCAATTGACAGCACTTAAGAAACCTGGCAGCGTTACGTTTATCATCGATTAGGACTAGTCAATCAAACAAACCATCGTATTGGATGTATTTGCATTAATGTTGTACTGCGTGTTTAGGTCTTATAAATGATATTTAGCTTATTTAGCTTATCGGTTAACAGCTCAAATACCAAATTCAATTAATCGGTTACTGAAATACTGTTTTTTGCCATCCCTGGTGAAAAATAAAGTCTCTTTCTGGAAAAAGGGCCAACGCAATGACTCTGTTGGTTGTACCTAAGTCCCGGCAATTATTCGGTTAATTATGGAATCTTATTGTCATACAAATTATGTGTAAGTCTGATCGAGATTAGATGAAAAATGAAGTTTCTATGTTGCACAAAGTCAATTATTACAAGTTTTCTCATAAAAATGGAAAATAACTCTAATGTTCCTGGTTTTATCTGGCCAATCTTTGCCTTCCGATGAGATTTTATGGTCAACCACAAATAATGCACGTTAAGTCAACATTGAATGAAAACTTAATTCTCTATGGAGACTGAAAACCAATTGTTTACGATTTTTTTCATCAACAAGGGGTACTTACTCTTGTCTTTCTTGTCCGATCTTGCCCATATTTGACTGTAACTGAGACCATATTGTCCTACACAAACAGTGCAAGTGTGGTCAAGATTAGACAAAACATAAAGTCTCTATCCTCCGCATTGTCCAGTGTTTGCATTTTTTTCTCACAAACACGGGGCAAAAACTCTGGTGTTTGTTACCCAAACTAGATCTTTTTTATATTATTTTGAAATTTTATGTACACACAGTTGTGCTTATTTGGTCCAGCTCAAATGAAAAATGAAGTATGTATGTTTCACAAAGTCCATTTTGAATTTTTTTCTAATGAAAAAAGGGCAATATCTCTGGGGTTCAGGTCCGATTTTGCCCATTATCAAACTTTGCCGAGATTTCATGATCGTACACAAACTGTGCAGGTTTGGTCAAGAGTGAATTAAAAGAGAAGTCTCTATCGCGCCCAATTGTTAACGCATGACGGACGACAGATAAAGCAGGACAGTCCCCTATTCCAATAGCTCACCGTGCAATCAGTGCTCAGGGGAGCTAAAATCGTATAAAACGGTTATGTGTGCGTTCTGTTATTAGCGGTTATTCAATATGTTCGTTTGCAGTTGGTACGGTGTATTGGCAAATGAATGACCTGCAATCAATCTCTTAAACGATTTATTGTGTCGATCTCCGATTCAGATCCTCCGTCTCAGCTGGAGATGAAAAAACCACCCAAACCAGATCACGTGACCTCTTGGTACCAGTTTCATATTGGTTGTAAAGCACTGGACTCTACTTCTGAATGCAACATTGCATGGTCTTCTGACATTGATGACATGGACCTGAGCAAGAGACGCGATTCTAGACAGTCATTAGACACAGAATCTTGGATTAACGTCAGCGTGTCACAGAAATGGACAAATGGACGTATCAGCTGCCACGTTGAGTGCAAGGAATTTACACTGGACATGCAGCAGGATTTCATTGTGTATTTACCAGGTACGGCTTGATGATTGCCCACTTAAGAATACGTTTATTTTTATTTTTTTTATAACAGTGTGTTTTAATGATTTCTTTAGGTGTAATTTAAATATTGCGTAAGTTATTGTGGTTTTTAGTTCAAAATACGTCTTGACATGTTTATTATTGGTACATTTATTGTAATTTACACATAAGTAAATACTTGCATACGGAGCTGTTACGGCGATCAATGCGCTCCCAAGGAGCTTCTACCGCGTACATCGGCGTTTGCATGACAAAAACGAACACAAACGTCTTTATTTGGTCAACGTCATATGTGCATAATGTGTATAACCTGTTTTTAAAATTCGTTTATTAATGGTTATGTATGCGTGCCGTTAGAACCGGCTACTAGTATTCAGGGCAATATAAATTATATTATTTTGGAATAGGTACGATGTATTGGCAAACAGTGACATGCAATAAATCTTTCAAAAGATTCAATGCTGTTTTATCCGATTTAGTTCCTGCGTCTCGGCTTGAGATGATAAAACCACCCAAACCAGATCACGTGACCTTTTGGTACGAGTTTCCTATTGGTTGCAAAGCAATGAACTTCACTGATATGTGCAATATTGCCTGGTCTTCTGACATTGATGAACTGGACCTAAGCAAAACAAACGTTTCTAGACAGTCATTAGACGTAGAATCTTGGATTAACGTCAACGTGTCACAGGACTGGATAAATGGACGTATCAGCTGCCACGTTGAGTGCAAGCAGTTCACATTGGACATGAAACAGGACTTCATTCTGGATTTACCTGGTGCGGTTTGTTTTTAGTATACGTATTGGTCTTGTAAATAAGTTGACACATTAACACAAATGCATTTAAAGTTGATTGTAAAAATAGTTTGTGTTCGATTAATTGTTTAACCAATATAGAACTAATATAGAATACACCGCACACTGTATATATGACATATTATGCACTGGTTGCATTACATTGTATTCGGGAGTTAATATATTTTAACCAGAGAACTACTATACGAACGGCAACGCCCTCAGCCGTTAAGTACACATTTATTTTCATGTTTCAAAACAGAACTGAAAATGTCCATTTTGTAAATTTCAAATATTAATATGGTTGCGGCCTGCTTATGTAAAAGACGTTTTAATTAGCACTGACATTTACACCAATTTTAAATAAAAAGCACGGTTTCCACGACACAGTCAAAATGTATTTACATAATTATGTAAAATGTAATACGCATTATTTCTATGCTGAGATTGTACTTGGTGCTCTGTATTGGTATACGTAAACATATTATTTAATACACATGTAGTTGTCAGTGTACTCGTAATTTTTGGACAGGCTTTACTATTTACATGATTGAGTGCATGCAAACATACATGTGTTTAGATATACTGCGTATATGTGCGCATATTGTCGTACGTTATTTAGGGCTTTAGATGTTGTTAAAATTGGTATTAATATTGTAAACACATTTTGTCATTGTGTGTGCCTTTCCGTGCATCTGTTTCAGGCAGCATCTCCACAAAATCTTTCCCTCTGGTATTGATGACGTCTTTTTCGGGACCGGTACTACTTCTGTGCTGCATTGTTTTGTCTTGTTGTGTTTTCAAGAGGCGTCACCCATGCTCACGTATGTATTGCGTTAAATTAACACGTGCCTTGAAACTTTTTCAATTAAAACTGCAATATTTTCAGGAAATGCGTGTGATAATGTCATGATTTAAAAAATTAGTGTATTAACTTTGTTTTTTGACAGTAATGCATAATGAGTGCTCACATATTAAAGTATTTATATGTGGCTTTTACAGGACGACAAAATTCGACTGACCAACAGCACTACACGTATGTAAAAACATTTAACACATTCCATTAAAAACATTGCTCGTTCCACTTGCAACTGATCTTTTGTAAATTTGCATTCAATTCTTGAACATATAACAGAACCTCTGAAAAGCTTTAAACTCCCTGTCAGTAGGGGAGCGTTTAAAGACAATCTCAGCAAATGAAATTTGTTATTGAAGCGGAATCGTCATATTATCACACACGTTTTAGGTAGATGGAACACAAATGATTAATTAAAATATATCCCCAATTTCATAGACTTGTATTTGTTCTATTATTTTACATGTCATCATATAATATTTGTATATTCCAGTTCCTTGTGGGAAAGAGACGGTGTGAATATTGCGCTCCATCAAACTGGTAACGCGTCCTTACAGTGGCCATGCAGAGTTGTTGGCTTCCTGAAATTTTTTATTCACACATGTTTTACCAATACGGAGAAATGATACCCAATACTTATATATTGATAACATATGAATTTGACACATTGTTAACCATCATTTGTTTTTAAAATTTAAATATATCAAGGTATTAGAACACGCCAAAATATGCGAATGTTTCTCTTTTTCGCAGAGCACGTGTACAGTCATGTTGTAACCGCATCCGAATCTGATCAGGTCGAACATAATGTTGACGCATCGGAAGAAAGTAACCAGGTGCGGTTAGATTATTACATAGCAAACACATTTTATAACCTGAAATATATCTGGGGTTGTTCATGGTAGCATTGAATCTGAATCATCATCATTTTCCCTTTAATGCTCGCATGGCATCTTATACAGTCTATACATGTATTAAACCATGTTTGATAAGTGATTACCGCCTCTGTTTTATACATTGAAACAGAAACACTTTTCTTGGTAAATATGGTGACCAAGTTTCGATACACACATATAACCACTTGTGTTGTAAATTAAAACCAAGGCGCAATCTATTACTTGCAGAACCAGCTCTCAGGCTCACAGCTGTACACAAACCTGACTGAGAACACAAGACAATTCAGCTGTGGTCAGCCAAACATGTCACGTGACACCAACTACGCCAACATTAGCCTTGTTCTTGACGCGATCAGTGAATAACTTGCAGACGACAAGACTATTAATATAATTATGTTGGGAGATATATATCTAAGCGAATTTAAATCTGATTGCTATATTTTTGTGCTTTTCACAACACTTTTGTATATCGTAGATTTGATGATGTGTATATAGGTTTGATGATGTGTATAAATACGTTTCTTTACGATTATTTTGAGGTTTTTGAACTCATATTTGGTACACGAGATACATGCTAATGAAGAACTTCGAAAGCTTTCCCATGACAATTTAATTATTTTTGTGTATTTTTAATTCTTTACTATTGACTTATATACTTTCAACAAGGTTTCCGAATGCATCGCGACTTTTAAATATCTTGCGCAGTGTTATTAGACTTATTTAAAGTATTTCCCAGATATTCGGAGGCATATTTTCCTTTTGATCAGACGATGGAGTGGTTACCTAATATACCGAGACGCAAGTCTGAACCAATATTTTTCTTCCGTTGCAGACTTATTATGTACATATATTTCCATGGAATTTACATATTAAATTACACAAACGAATACACTGACGTTCAATATGAATTGTAAATAAGTAATTGATATTTGTTATCAGACAATTAATATTTAATGCCTGCATCATGTTCAATTAGTTTAATAAACGTACAATATTTTTAAAATAAGGACGACTTGAACAAGCCTTTATCACATGTCTCTAAACACATGTTAATGCAATTATGCATGCAATAATAATTTTGTCAAATTCATTCACAAAAGTTTTATTCAAGCAAATCAAACGGAATGATATGTTACTCCATATAGTGACCTATGTGTGTGTCCTTATCTCCGAAATAGTGGTTCGCGTATATGTCTGTTTGTTTGTCTGTTTGTAAGCGACGTTATAAAACAGTTGTGAAAGTACGGTATCATGTGTAATTGAAGACGCCTTGGTTCGTTGAGACGCATTGGTTCTTGTTCGATGTAGAAGAGTAATACTAAACGTTGTGTTCTTGAAAATACAACGTTTTACACGGGCCACCTTTATTCTTTATTATTTATGTCGAATATGACAGCTTTTGTTAAATCTGACTGCAATGTTAGTTTGTTTATCATCACCAATACAGAAATGTGCACACACTTCTTCATGCCCATTCGTTATATGCATAAAAGTCTTTGAACGTTCCAGGTACAACTGTGAACGTCTTATATTTATATAAATGCAAAAACGACGTATGACGACACATGGCTCTAGATCAGTGCCATTATCACTTTTCAAATTCCTATAAAGCAACTTTAAAGAAAAAACAAATATGCAGCTATTGATAAAGATAAGAAAACATCATGATCATCATAAAGACAAAAACAAAACAGAGTTAACGAAAACCAGGAAACATTTTGATATATGAGTATTTTTCAAGAACACTCTGTATAAACTATACAAGCAAAAATGTAAAGATTTTGCACATTAGCATCGACGGCTCCCAAATAATTAAAATTGATATTAACATAAACAAAAGTACAAAAAATATCTGTAGTACATTTGTGCAATGCAATTTTAAAATCCATACAATCATGGCCAAGTTATAAGTCCGGACAATGAAAAGGCCAATACCGACATTTAGCCTTTAAGCCTGATATTGACCTTTGACTTGCAGTCCTGGCAAATTTAGACATTTGTCCTCTGGGTGTGACCTTGACCTATTACTTACGGACTTGATTTATAAGCACAACACACTATTTAATTGCGGCAAACATTTGAGCCAAAAATGTTTGAATCCCTCCATCCATTGCCAAGTTTACGTGCGGAGAAGTAGAAAGCTAATTTCGACCTATGACATCAAAGTGTAACGTTGACCTTTAACCTACAGACTTGGTTCATGTGGGCTTGACGCAGTCTTGTTGAGGTTAACATTTGTGTCAGGTAGTTTTAAAATCCATGGCAAATTAGAGCACGGACAGGCCAAATTTGCCCTAATACCATTTGGTGTGACCTTGACCTTTGATCTACGGAGATGCAATACACTATCTCGTTGCGGCAAACACTTTGTGCTAAGAAATTTTAAAGTCCCTCCATCAATGGCCAAGTTTAAGTCCGGACAAGCAAAAAGCCAATTTATAATCAAAACGGCTATAACTCCCTGTAAAAATCATTAGACCCGAACGACCTTTCAAAATGCGTATGTCGTTTTGATAGGGATGCTGCTGATAAGGTTTCATTAAATTTAAGTCACTAGTGTCCGAGATCTCGCGCGAAAACGAAAACTTCATGTTAAATGTTATATTTATAATATTAAAGGGCAATACCTCCCTGAAAAAATCATGGCTTTTCTCTTGGCAGGGATGCTGCATATAAAGTTTCATGGAGTTCGAGTCATTATAGTTCCTAATATGTCGCGCGTAAACGAAGAACCGGACGGACGGAAGAACGAACGGACGAACGGATATGAAGGATAAGATCTTCGAGGAAGACCATTTGACAACCGAACAAATTGAATGGCAGTGGAATTAGAATTGGGACGGACGGACAAAGCTGCCACTATATGCTCTCCTTCGGGGATCAGGCAAATAATGCAACTTTATTTGTATGCAAAACATACCGCCAACATTACATAAACGCCCACAACTAGACACGATTATCAACAACAAAATCTTTCTAAATATTTTAATTTCATTAAGGCCAGTGGCAACATAAGCGAACATCTTTTCAGCTCAAATACTGTGCGAGTTTCAAAGTATAAATTTGCCATGTTTGCACCGTTGCTCCTTCAACAAATAAGATGGCTCGCTTTCTGATGTATTTTTCCTGTTTTAAACGACATGATATATACATGATGACCTTTTCCGGAAGCATATGGAAAAAACAGATACAAGGTCAAGATTGGGACTCTTTAGGCATTTAATTGAATTTGTTTTCGGTGAAAAAATAAAAATAACTATTTAGTATATTATTGGTACAAGTGTAAGTTATATAATTAGACATTATCAAAACTGTTTTCGCCTCATTTGTGTATTTGATGCGTATTTACATACATATAGACTGTTCTTCACAAGGGCCTGCTCTATTATGAGAAAATATTAATTATATGGGGTCAATAGATCCAATGAAAGCAACAAATAAACTCCGCGTTTATATTAATATTAATAAACGAAAAACACACATTTTAAGAACGTCTATTGATTGTTATTTAAAAGCAACAACTCCTACAACAGTTACCCAAGCAGCCTTTGGAAATTATTAAAAAAAAATTTAATCGGTTTGAGATGTTTATATATGACCATTTAGCCCATTTGTAGCCCATGAATCCATTTTACAGTGATTATTAAAATGCCATGAGCTGATAAAGACATGAAATGAGAAAACACACTAGAATGCCTGTGAATAATCGGCACATTCAAATCAACAAGTTGAATGCTCTTGTTCTTTACAATTGAACAAGGAAAATATTGTTGAAAACTGAAAAGTACCAATCGTTTGTCACACGACGACCATTGTCTCTAAGCCATGACAACAATATGGTAGCTGAAGTGTGTTTGGCTTTAAACATCTTTTGAAGTTTAGGCGGAAATTATTTAAATTATTATTTAAATTGTTGGATATCGAACAGTTACTCATCCGGTCCTAACAGAATTCACAGAGACCACTTAAAATGTCAATTTAGTTAATTAGTGAAGTTCACAAGGTGTAGTGATGTTGGCACTTTTGCAAATGCTGCAAATATATATAATATATTACATGGTACAAGAACACGACCCGCGCAAGCGCAAAAATGATTTTAAATTGCTATTGCACAGGACCCCTTCCCATCATGCTGTACTGTTCAAGATAAGTGTACGTGTTCTGATCACAGGATGAATTGCATGACTTGCACATACCGTAAAACTTGTAATTTTCGCATAGGCTTTATACTGGTTCTACTTGTGACAATTTTAGTCAATTTCTTCCATGAGGTGGGAGAACCACTGAGGGCTGTATATCGGTAACCGATACATATCGGTTATCAATACTGTAGGATCAATATTTATATCGTATCAAACGTCTTTGTATCGATATGGTACAACATGCAAATAAAGCGCACATTATATGAAAGTGAATTTTGCCTGTCACAAGGTTATTGATATCAACGCCATTTTAATAATACTCAACCAAGGCGTCTATACAACATGTGAGGACGTTCCTAAGTCAAAACTTAGAATATTATTTCAACATCTTTCGGGTTTCCTCACTTTTTACATCGAAAGCGCCATTTCGAATGTAATTGTTACAAGAATGTACAAGTAGAATAATATCCGTGCCTAGCTAAGTACATATTTGCCTATTCCCAGCGTATTTTCTTCCGCTATGACGGCCTTTTCGTCCATATTTAACTGGTATAGAGGGATCCATAGGTTGTGGCAAAATATCAAAACTATAAAAGCCTTAACAAACCAAATAAACATTTTCACTATCAACTGTCGTTTAAAAAAAAAAAAATTAGGGAAGAGACAGAACATTTTGCTTACCTTAAGGAAACATTGGTTTTGCCGCAAGTTCTTGAATGTTGATGAATGTAATAAAAGAAGGTCCGGATTCGAAGCATTGATGGTACCCTTGTTAATTAGAATTAGCACTATAGCGTTAACTTCGTCCGTAGTATTACTCGGTACTTTATACATTTTATGGAAGATTCGCCCACACTTCCAACTTGATCACACATAAAAGCATCAGCCGATGAAGAAACGTTATATGTTTCAAAACAAAATATGTAAACATTTGCATCAACAAATGAGTTCCGTAACGAATCTGTCTTTGTCTATGTCATTTACCAAGTACTTCTTTGGAAATTAGGAGAGGAGCCTTGACCATTGCTTTGAAATGTACTATAGCATATAAGGTTCAGGTGAAGACGCAAGAGCTAGGAAAACACTCAAAATACAGTATGTGAATTTGAGAATTACTTCAGTGCATACAGATACCAGATTATGCCAGTTAATAGTGTCGTATTAGCATTTGTTCACAAACCTTGCAGGAAGGGAAATATAACATTATTGCAATTGTACAACAAATTGCTTGTCAAGAAAGGTATGTCATAAGTTACCTTTTTAAATTTTTGGACAGTCGACATTGTGTAGGTTTTGTTTTTAACTGTCGGGTAAGGTATCGACAAGTTGCGATTTGGACATAAATGAATAACGCAGAAAACTTGCGATGATTTGATTTAGTCAAAGGTTATATGTTTATATAATATATAATTATCGATCTAGGATCATAAATCACGAACGCAATAACTTGTACTACTTGCACGACAATCGCTGCATTCAATATTTACAATGGCTAATGACGTCAACATCCGTGACACGAGGAAATATTTATTAAGTGGATAAAAATATAAATCTTAATTAAAACAGATGCGTTGTATTGATTGTTATGTCAAAAGATTGCATTATAAAAAGGAAACATGGAGTTATATGATTTTTTAAATATGCTAAACATAACAGTGATTTGGTGTATATTTGTAGTAAATGGTAAATATTTGCTTATTACATCTTTTGTTTAATCATGTTTGTTTAAAATCATTTGTTTCCGCTTACTACACGATAACCTAATTTTTATCATTTAATATCGTATGTTATTTTGTAGTTGGGTACTTTAGAACAGAGGCGTTGGTTTCGGATTCGGATGAACTATCTTTGGTCCATCCAGCGTTTGTTAACAGGGAAATTACACTTCATCTGTTGACGAATTTCACACTGACTGAAGAATACCGCAAGAGAATAACATGGCATGTAAATCATGCAAATGCAACAATATTCAGTGAAATCAAATCTGGATATGAATACATGGAGTACGGGAATCGGGATGGGCTGTGGCTGGTACTTAAACTTGTCAACAAAAGCTGGAATAAATCACTATTATATGCCAGACATAACGGGCGGGTTTCAAACACCATCCCAATATTATTACAAGGTAGGTTTCATTTTGAACGATCTATTTCAAAACAAAACAATCATCTACATGTAAGTTAATGGACTTTTATATGGAGTGCTAACTTAAACAACTTACACCACTTGTAAGAAAGAGCCAAATGGCATGCCTGTCGTCAAATATGTATACATCTACTAATAAATATAAATCATACTGATAACCAAAATATATATATATGTGTACACAGAAACATAATCTGAAAGGCATTATATGAAAGATGAATCTGTAGACACAATTTAAAAAATAATGTGAATATTTCTGCCACTAACAGATGTTATCATTCAAACAGTTTGCGTTCACATGAACACATTAAAACCTTTTATCTTTCGAAAATCAGACCGAACTTAGTTGTTTTCTGCAAATCAATACATTTTAAAGAGTACAACCCCCGTCACACTAGGGCCGCGTTCCCACGGCGATCCCATGACGTCCAAGAAAAATGCAGAACGCCGAGGTGCGCGCAGTACAAGCGCAAGTATCGCCGAAGCAACGCAGTGGCATCGCCAGTAGACACGTTTGGATCGCATAAATTGCCGAGCGACGGCGCGCACTTTGAGCATGCACAAAACAAACGCCGTCGCTCGGCGTTCTAATAAGAGCGCAGTAGGGTCGCCGTAAGGTCGCCGTAGCAGCGTAGTAACGTCTCCTACAACGCAACAGGAGCTCTGCGGGCGTGCACAGAGGTCGCATTGCGAACGCTGTGAAGGTCGGTGGCGCTCGAACGGAGATTGTACGGAGTTCTCTGAGATGTCACTGAGTCTCTACCGCGCTTATACGGCGCGTCTACGGCGCTTATACGGAATGTAATTAATTTTACTGCGCTCTTACAACAACTGTACGGAGCTGTCACGGCAATCATTGCGCTCCCAAGACGCTTCTATCGCGTCCGTCGGTGTTTGCATGACAAAAACGAACAAAAACGTCTTCAACACACCGTTAGCGCAGTGTGAGCGCCGTGAAAGCGCAGTGCACGCAACGGAAGCGCCGTGGGAGCGCAGACAATCGCCAACAAGAACTCCGTAGGAACTCGATATAACGCCATGAGAGCTCCGTAGCAGCGCCTTGGTCGCTGTGAGGACTCCGTGACATCTCCATCTTCGCGAAAAATATCTGATTTTTCTTGCGATCTCACGGCGCTCTGGAAAATTAAACAACGCCGTGCCAACGCAGTGGAAACGCGGCATAGTGCGACATGGGTATAAAGTATCATTTGTTATGCGAATGTCCTGTTTTATTTAACGTCAACATTTTCGCTTATTACACAAACAAGCTAATATGTTGCAGAGTTTGCTAACGAGTGTGGTTATTTGGAGACCCTGTCCTGGCCAGACAGATTGGGAGACAGTGCAACGATTGCATATTATCCAACTCAGGCCATACTGGACCGTCCTCAAGACTTCTACAGAGGTTGGCGTACAGATGACGGCCTTATCAAATTGGAACATAAAACTTACGAAGAAAAAAATGAAATATTGAACAAACATTATGTTCTAACTGTATACAATGTCAGTAGAACACATGAAATCTTTCTGGAATGTAAAAGACTTCAAATGAATCCACGAACCAACACAGTTTCTATCTTTGTAGGTAAGTAAATAATTGCATAATTTAAATCGTATTTACGAACTCAACACAACAGGGCATGGTGATAAATGTGAAAGGGAATCTGGAAAGTATCATACAGCCCAGTGATAAATCAAACTCCAGTCACTCCTACACCGAGACACTACCAATACGCCTGCGCATACACATTATAACAATATTTTGTTCTATCACAGACAAAACCGGACACATTAATGTTGTACTCGTGTATTTATTTCCAGGAAAACCAGTAATAGGTCCGATATGCTCAGTAGACATATGTGTCGACTGCGTCTGCGTTTCTCCTGGTGACAACGTTACTTGCACGTCATTCAGTGACAATGTTCGTATCAAAATCGGTAGCAACAGTGCTCGTTTTGACAGAGTCTTTCAAAATGGTGTAATCCTATTCACGACCAAAGACTACAACAACACATTTCATATGGAAACGTTTGAGTGTATTGCCGGAATCGAAAACGACAGACGCTGGTTCAGATCAAACGGATCACTCTACCTAATGGGTCATGTATCTGCAATAACATTGCATCATTATGTCCAGATCCGGTACGGCTTGACGCTTGGTTCTTGTCACGTGTTTAGAGTACATGCACGAACCGCGTACATGGGCAACGTTTCAATACTTTGGAAGTGGTTTTATAAAACTTACATGAACCATTCCACAGACCGGAAAGTTTCCAAAATATTTTTCAAAAAAAAAATCGAGAGTTGAAAACCAGAAGCTATCAACTGCCATTGAAATCAATATACAGTTGGTACCTTCTGGTTTTTAATCCTCGAAATATTCTAATGTAATGGTCACATTTTATCATACGCAATGTGTATGGGTATTCGTGTATATTGAAAATCAGAGCATTTGTTGAATAATACATACAATGCAGTAAATATTTAAAAGTGTATACATTCCACTTATCCAATAATATTTTTTATTATATTATTAATCTCAATATAATACAATTTATATTTATAATAAAGGTAGTGCCAAATTTTCTTGGATTAAATAGTTAAGTACTTCTTTCATAGTTCCTCCTGCCGAGATTCAGTTAAACTTCCCCCAGCTGAAATATGGAGAACATGCACCGCATTTCACGGAAGACCACCGGCTAAACTTCATATGAGACTGGGCGGTGAAATGGTTGAAGATGTAAAACAAATGGACATTCTAAATGATTCAAGCCAATTCTATACAAGTAGCATTGTGAAAGAAATTCATTTGGACAGACGTATAAGCAACACAGCCATCAACTGTACGTCTTATGCACTGGGCAATCATCTGAAGTACAATCATGTAAATTTTACCAGCCGGAATCTGTCTTACAGATGTAAGTACGGCATTGTTTTTATTTTTTTTTACAATCTTATTTGGTCAATTCCAAATGTTCAACCTTTATGAAACAAACGGACCATGATGGCCCAAAGCGCTCACCTGAGTACTGGCAATGACAGAGACCAGCTCTGACATCTGGATGTCATCACCTACAAAATGACCAACATCAGACAGATATCATTATTGCTGTTGACCTGGCAATCGACAGGTGTAACGTAGATGCCTGTCTGGCATACTTCTGTACCTATCCTGGCAATCGACAGCCGCTTTACAAATGCCTCAGGCAAAATGTTTGTTAGTTTTTTTACTTAAGAAAACAACATCAAACAGATAAAAGAAATCCGTCAGTAATATAACATTTAATAATCGGTTTAAAATAATACTAAAGGGAAAAATGTTAAAGCTATTGTGCCCTTTTGAATAGAGTCATAAAAAATGCCCTTGTCCAAGTCAAGCTCCATGCCCCTCTGCCCTTCTAGATTAAACATAAGCCTGTCCGGCCTTATTCTGTTATTCACCTGGGATTCGACAAATGTATTTACGGTCGAAACTTTTGGGACCTAGACCAACAATAAGCAATGGGCGATATGTTTACCATGCCGAATCACACTAACATAGAGGTTCTTCCAAACGCAGCAATTGCGTGAGTCTCAAACATCCAGCTGAGTTCCATATACGGTGTTTTGTTCTTTTATTTTTACAGAACAATTATTAAAACAGTCGCAATTGACAGCGCTAAAGACACCTGGCAGCGTTACGTATATCATCGATTAGGACTAGTCAATAAAAAAAACATTGTATTGGATGCATATGCATTACTGTTGTATTGCGTGTTTAGGTCTTATAAATGATATTTAGCTTACTGGTTAACAGCTCAAATACCAAAATCAATTAACCGGATACTGAAATACTGTTTGTTGCCATCCGTGGTGAAAAATGAAATCTCTTTCCTGAAAAAGGGCCAATGCAATGACTCTGTTGGTTGTACCTCAGTCTGAGCAATTATTTAGTTTATAATGAAATCTTATTGTCATAAAAAGAATGTGTAAGTCTGATCGAGATTAGATGAAAAATGAAGTTTCTATATTGCGCAAAGTCAATTTTTGCAAGTTTTCTCATAAAAATGGGAAATAACTCTAATCTTCCTGTTTTCATCTGGCCAATCATGGCACTCAGATGAGATGTTATGGTCAAAAACAAACTATGCACGTTAAGTCAACATTGAATGAAAACTTAATACTCTATGGAGACTGAAAACCAATTGTTGACGAATGATATTGTTTTTTTTCATCAGCAAGGAGTACTAACTCTGGTCTTTCTAGTCCGATCTTGCCCATATTTGACTGTAACTGAGACCATATTGTCTTACACAAACAGTGCAAGTTTGGTCAAGATTAGACAAAACATAAAGTCTCTATCCTCCGCAATGTCCATTATTTTGCTTTTTTTTTCACAAACAAGGGGCAAAAAACTCTGGTGTTTGTACCCCAAATTAGATCCTTTTTAGATTATTTTGAAATCTGATGTTCACAAAAGTTGTGCAAATTTGGTCCAGCCCAAATGAAAAATGAAGTATGTATATTGAACAAAGTCCATTTTGAAGTTTTTCTAATGAAAAAAAGGGCAATGTCTCTGGTGTTCAGGTCCGATTTTGCCCATTACCGAACTTTGCCGGGATTTCATGATCGTTCACAAACTGTGCAAGTTTGGTCAAGATTGAATTAAAAGAGAAGTCTCTATCGCGCCCAATTGTTAACGCATGACGGACGACAGATGACGCAGGACAATGCTCTATTCAAATAGCTCCCCGTGCAATCAGCGCTCAGGTGAGCTGAAATCGAATAAAATGGTTATGTGTGCGTTCCGTTATTAGCGGTTATTCATTATATTTGTTTGCAGTTGGTACGGTGTATTGGCAAATGAATGACCTGCAATCACAATTTTAAACGATTTATTGTGTCGATCTCCGATTCAGATCCTCCGTCTCAACTGGAGATGAACAAACCCTCCAAACCAGATCACGTGACCTCTTGGTACCAGTTTCATATTGGTTGTAAAGCACTGGACTCTACTTCTGAATGCAACATTACATCGTCTTCTGACATTTATGACCTAGACCTGAGCAAAAGAACCGATTCTAGACAGCCATTAGACATAGAATCTTGGATTAACGTCAGCGTGTCACAGAACTGGACAAATCGACGTATCAGCTGCCACGTTGAGTGCAAGGAGTTTACACTGGACATGAAGCAGGATTGCATTGTGGATTTACCAGGTACGGTTTGGTGATTGCCCACTTATGAATACATTTTTTTCGGCGTAGCTGTCTAAGATCACTTTTGACCTAGATTTCTTGCGATAATTATGAAGCGGGAAAATTCAATGCCAATAGAATTGGGCAAATTTTCTAATTTTAGGGATTGCAAACTTCAAGCATTGGTTTAACGTTTACCAATTACTGTTGCATACTTTTGGGGATTAAACATTTATATAATTGTTTACATAAGCGGTTAAATTAAAGTTATAAACATATCTTCGACATACACTCTAGAAATGAACATAATGAACATTGTGAACAATTTTACTCATCGTATGTCATGATCAGAATGTTATATTCATTCACATTATGAACTAACTATATTGTTTAGCCTACATAATCGGAGCGCTCTATAAAATGCAATTACAATGCTAAAATTCATGGGGACACAGTCGGTCACAACGTACAACGTTGCCTGCTCGCAAGCACAAAATATAAAGTGGTAAATTGCTGGTATTTTCTGATAAATAAGCAAAATAAATATTAGCAAATTTGATTGAGCTTATATGTCCTATGATTTTGTCAATGTGTAAAAATATTATTGTACGCTGTAATCGACTGTCATCCCCGTGAATTAATTCTAGCGAGTACAACTCCAGCAGAAGAATCATTCTAAAAATAGCGCGCGGTAAAGCTGTGTTAATAAACACGCATCAACTACCGTCTGGAGAATCCTAAACCCGAGAATTGCAATAAATTTGAAATTCATAAACTTACTGCTAATTCATTCCCGCTGTTATTTTCTGACAATGTTAATTTGGTAAATTTGCCTGAGAAATTCATGTATCAATTATGTCAACGTAAATTACTAGTATTTAGCTTATTCGTGTATCACTGGTGAAAACATGGGGCGGTATATGATCGGATTATTAACGGTACAGATATTAATAATTATTGAGTTTATCTCAAATTAATTTTGGGGGCCGATACGTTTTCGTATAGTGTCCAAAACATATAGTGTCCGATAAGTCTCCTTAGTAAGGACCGAAAAATCTGGGGTCCGGGAAGTCTCCTCAGTAGGGAACGAAAAATATGGGCTCCGTGAAGTCACAGCTGGGTCCTCTTTTATTATATTTAGAGCAAAAAAATGAGATCTCAATATTAATTTCTACGCCGATTGTCTTTTTTAAAGACATTTTTTGTTTCTTTTTTTTTTTTTTTTATTTCAGTGTGTTTTAATGAGTTCTTTAGGTGTAATTTAAATATTGCGTAAGTTATTGTGGTATTTAGTTCAAAATACGTATTGACATGTTTATTATTGGTAAATATATTTTAATTTACAACTTTTTCACAGCACATTTTTTGAACGCATTTATAATTTTTTGACCATTCCAAGACGGTTTCAGTAGATTTAATCACGTCTGTGTTTGCTTAGGCAGTTGGTCACTTGCTTGTTTTAAAGGATGGACCTACAGTTGTATAGGCGTTTGTTTGCTACAGCTGGAAATTCATTTCCTTTAGCATTGCACGAGTTGTCTGAGCACGTTCCTGAATAATAATCTCGTACCAATTGTCGGCAAAAACGTAAATATATAAGTATCTGATTCTAAAGATTAATAATTAAAAAAGAAATATGCATATTGAAAGGTATAACTATGTCTTTTACATGTATGGCCATATCGTAAAAGACAATTCAGTTCTACTGTATTTACTCAAATGATAAATGTTTAGTCATGTTTTATCAATCATTTTAGTCGAACCCACAGAACAAGATACCACCACAACTGAAAATGCATTAGGTACTGTGGATGTTTAATAAACATGTTATTTGATTAAACATTTATCGAAAAACAATATTTATAATTTGGACACAAACTTGTAGATGCACATTGAATCACACACAAATAATTCAATTGAAATAGATTCAATTTAAGGTTTCATTTAGTCCTGCTGTATATAAAAAAAGAAAATTTACAATTTCCTTGCCGACCATAATTTCTGATGTTAATACAATGTATGAATGTCATATTATTACTATTACAATTACTACTATTATTGTAATAGCTCAAAGTGGTTTCCCAATACGTTTCGCTTGGATCGGTTCTGTGGCAGCTTCTGCAGTGTTGATCATCATTGTCGCCGTTGTTATTACCGTCAAAGGTACGTCATACATTAATGTTTGAGTCACAATAGTAGCTCAGATTTTAACCCTTGATAATTGGTACAAAAATTCGCCTCAGATCGCCTCAAACATGATATTATTACGAAAAACAAATCTTGTTTATACGGATATCAAATTGGCATATATTTAAGAAAGAACACCAACAAAACTCAGATTCACTAATACATGTTATACACGTTGACCGTTTCTGTTTGATATATAATGTTCTGTACAGTATTACAGTATCTCAAGTATTATTGAGCATATTAATATTCATGTTGCAGTGGTGATGTACTCTGTGTCCAGGAAACAAAACAATATTCAGTAGGTTAAAGTTTGCACTTTTTTTCAAAGTACTCAATTCGTCTCCAAGACCTCTTTCACTGTAGTATTTCGAAAGAATGGCACATGTCTTTGGAGTTCTCACAGTTGTATTTCAATATAAGGACATCATGTCTTTCAAATCGAAGTGCCTACGTATCTTTTTAATAGACAATTATCATTTTATTACTCGTATAGATCAGTGCTTTGCATTGAATTCACATTTGTCTTTTATTTTCCCGATCCCATTTTCAGACAGACATGAGACTTGTCACATGTTGACCACATGAACATGTGTATCATAGTGGAGCATGTCTCAACATCAGCTTCTCGCTTACTGAGATTCCATTTATCCATATTTCATCTATACAAACGAGTGCAAATACTTATTTCATTAATTTCCTGACATTGATAACGTTCATCTTGTACTGTGGGCTGTTTCTGTCTTGCTATCAAACAACAATGCCTCAATCACTTCAATGATGAGTAATTTTAAGAGCATGCGTTTGTTTCCAACATAAAATCAATAGCTACCAGAAACCTTTCAAAACAAGTACAAAGTTTAACTGCTAGGACAACTCGTCCGTCTCTTGACCGTGTTGTTCCAAACAGAAAAGAATTGTGCATAGAATCATGCTTTCAGATGTTTAAAAGCAATCTGAACAACAGACATTCTGACTTAATTATAATCGTGATTGCATATCAGTAAATATATATTTATACTCCTCAAAGGGGGGAGCTTATAGTCGCTGCTTTTTCCGTCCGTCCGAATTCTTATTCAGCTACCATTCAGTTTGTCCGGCTGTCAAATGGAATTCCCGGACCATTTTATGAATCATACTCCATGTCTGTCTGTCCGTCTTTCCTTCCGGTATTTCGTTTCCGCTCGAGATCTCATGAACTAATGACTCGAATTCGATGAAACCTAATATACAGCATCCCTACCATGTGGACATGCGTATATTGGCAGGTCGTTCGTCAGATGATTTTTCAGTGAGATATTTTCAAAGGAGATTGTCCGCGTGAGATCTCAGGAACTAATCACCATAATTCAATGGAGCTGTATATGCAGCATCCATACCAAGGGGACTTGCGCATATAGTAAGGTCGTTCCGGACTGATGATATTTCAGAAAGTTATTGCTTTTTTATATATTAAAATAATACATTTTAATCGAATAATTTCGTTTCCGCACAAATTCTCTTGAACTAACACATTGATTTCAATGAAACTTTATATGTAGCATCCATACCAAGAAGACATGCGCATATTGTCAGTTCGTTTATCTGATGATTTTCAGTGAGTTATTGCCCTTTATTAGAAATAGGACATTTTCATAGGAAATTTCCCGCGCGAAGATCTCAGGAACTAATTACCAGAATTCGATGAAACTGAAAATGCAGCATCCATACCAAGAAGACATGCGCATATTGTCAGGTCGTTAGGGTCTGATGTTTTTTCAGAAAGTAATTGCCCTTTTTATAAAAAAATAATACATTTTAATGGAATAATTTCGTTTCCTCGCAAGATCTTAGGACCTAACATCTTGATTTCAATGAAACTTAATATGCAGCATCCTTACCGAGGAGACATGTGAATATTGTCAGTTCGTTTCAGTTTAATGATTTTCAGGAAGTTATTGCCATGTTTATTATCATATGATATTCGTGTGTCCGTACAAGATCTCAGTAACTAATAACTCGAATTGAATACAAGTTTATATGCAGCATACTTATCAAGTGGATATGCGCATATTGTCGTTTCGTTCCGGTCTGATGATTTTTAGGGATTAATTGCCCTGTTCGGACTATAACTTGGCACACATGTTAGCTGCAATGAAATAGTGTGTGCTGCGTATAAATCAGGTCCCTAGGTCAACGTTACACCTAAAGGCCATCGGTCAATCTTTGCACTTTGCTTGTCCGTACTTGCCGTGGATTTTAAAACTACTTGACACAAATGTTAACCTCAGTAAATCGTCATGAAGCGCACGTAAACCAGGTCTGTAGGACAAAGTCACACTTAGAAGTGAATGGCCAAGGTCATACTCAGAGGTGAATAGTCGAAATTGGCTTATTGCTTGTCCGGACTATTATTTGGCCATGGATTTATCAAATTACTTGGCTCAGATATTTGCCCAAATGTTTGCTTAAATGAGACGACTTTTCACGCGTATGAACCAGGAGCATAGATCGATTATGAATCAGGTCTATAGATTAAGGGTCAAGGCCACAATTATAGGTCAAAGCGGCATTGGGGAGCATCCATCGGTTCTACCGATATTCTTGTTTTGTTTGAATGGTGTCTAATGGGTCATTATTGTCTTATATACAAAACGGTCGTAAGAACAATTTTTTTCCAGAGACAGTTTCCACAGTTACAGCTGGACATTCAACATGGTGCTTTCTATGATTTTCACTGAGAAAAATTAAAATAAAAACAATGTTGTTTAAGACCTGAGACATAAGGTCACGAGTTCAGATAATCCATTAAGATAAGCAAAATCAATTTGCTTTTCTACATTTCTACATTAACCCGTGTAGTTCCATCATACTAAATACAAATACATTACAGCTGTTTGTTATTCAAAGTCATATACGTACCTGTAAAGCTGATGCTATCAACTAGACAATCGACGCTTTCATTATTCATTATTTATTATGATAAAGCATGGGGGAAACTGATATGTGTGTTTTGGACTTCACCTTTAATATCTATGTATAAACAGTTTCATACAAATGTAAAAATAGGTTCTCAGCACATTTTTAACTACTTCTTTCAGCCGAGCAGAACCAGAAGAAATACAGCTGCCTGAGATGCCGCCCGCAGGTAATTATTCCGTTTAATAAATTAATGTCTGACTGTGTATTGTAGAGGGACTCAGAAAGTGCTGAAAACTTTTCACAATATTCGGGTTAACAATAAAATTGCAAAGTATCAATTAATTTTAATTTTACAGAAGTATTTAAGGGGAGACAACCCAACATTGTTTTGACACGAGAAAGTCATTGACATTGATCTCCATTTGCCTGTGTTTACTTAAAATCGTCTGCAATGTTGGAAATGAGTGCAAATAAAAATTTAAATCATATAGCAAAGGAACGATTACAGGCAGCGATATTTTCTGAATCAGCTTTCTACAGTGTATAGAGTTATTAATTACATTCAGAAAACAAACATAATTGAACACAAAATGGGTTGCAGGGTGACATTGTGCTCACAAACATTTTCACCAAGCTTAGTTAACATCGGTTGAAACACGTTGTACTTGGAGACCAGTAACGTTAAAAGGGCGAAATTTAGATAATGACCCAATAACGAATAGGGTATTAAGGCCTAAGGGTTCTGTATTTATTGCTTGGGCAATGTTTTAGGACTATTGGTCAGATTGACCTTGACCTTTGACCCAAGGACCTAATGCGGATCCTCTACTATAGTCATTACAAGAGACCTACCAAGTTTGAAAAATCTAGGTCTAAGGGTTCTGTACTTATTGCCCGGACAAGGTTTTTCAACTATTGGTCTTTTAGTTTCTTTGGTCAGTTTGACCTTGACTGTTGACCCAAGGACCCACTAATCAATAGAGATCCTCTACCTCGCATAACCAACATAACTGCCAAATTTGAATAATCTATGCCTAAGGTTTCCGTATTTATTGCTAGGAAAGTTTTTACATTTATTGTGTTTTTCATTTAAAGGGAGACATCCCAACATTGTTTTGACACGAGTAAGTCATTGAGATTGATCTCCCTTTGCATGTGTTTACTTACAATCGTCTGTAATGTTTTTATACTCTTTTGGTCACTTTGACCTTTGACCCAAGGACCAACTAATCCATATCAATCCTCTACTAGTCATGACAAAACTACCAAGTTTGAAGATACTAGGCCTAAGGGTTTTGTAGTTATTGGCTTGTTTAATCTTTACCGACGGACAGAGAGACAAATATATGCGAAGCAATCAATATACCCCCGCTTCTTAGAAAAGTGTCATAATAATTCCTGACAACATCATTATGGGGTATATTTCAAAACAGAAACCATTTTTGGAAAATGCTTGACCTGCGTACAACATGTTTAATAACTTATTTATGCAATCCATACATTGACAAGAAACAAATGTAACTTTACAGATATTTGTTAAAACTATAAGCAGTAAAGTAAAAGCATTCAATTTTTTGTGCAAAATCATTGAATTTGAATAAGTGTTAGTAAAACTACGCCACCATTGTAATCAATTTAATGTTTGGGAGCATTTAAATGTAAAACAATTCATCTTATTTTGTTCGTTTCAGCATGCAGTGGAAAATGGGTAGATGGAGATCCGATCACTGATATTGTTCGTCAGCTTCAGTGGGCTTTTCCACAAGATATGGAACAGGTGAAAAAATTGCTTTCCAACATAGTATAGAAAACTGTGGAAACGGTGATTTTGATTATTTTAAAATATACTAAACATTTGTAGCAATGCTCATCTTTAGTACCCGCAATGAAGATTGTATAGTTTAATTATTAGTATTTGCTATAACAGGGCGCTACTGGTTCTGATATCGTTTACGCCGATCTGGACATAGATTTCCTGGAAAAGAACATGGCACTGGCGACGAGACGAGAATTGTATGAACCTACCGAGTATGCCGACGTAACGACGGCACTCAGAATGATAGAAGAACCGGACTACGTTAATGTAGGAGAGGTGTTATATAACGACGATCATCTGTAAAAAAAAAAGTGACTGAACAATTCGTGACAAAAGAACGCACAATGGCAGCTTTCAGTTTCATGCACGTTTCTACAAGACTCTTCACAACTGCACACATTTTGATTTAACGGAACTGGCTACAATGTCATTGTCTCTTGTGAGAAAAAAAGCACAAAAAAGTGTGATGTGGTTTTGTGACCTACGTGAACATGGAGAGTCTTGAACTGGGAGAGGAAAAGGTGTGTGGGTGGCCATCAATAAATGGGCACCTGTTCTTACACTATAACCAACATGGGGAGGGATCAAATTACGATGAAGCTGCAAGCTAAATGTAAATAACTAAAAATAAATTGTGGTACTTGGTCAGCAGTGTACATAAATGTAAATATGATTGTTAGTTTTACAAACACTGTACTTATTTCAACATTAATATTATTGCTCTTAGCGTATTTAGTGCATAAGTACACGTGTATATATGGTTCTGTCAAGCTTACTACTGTATATTGCATGTTGTCGGTGTATCAATAGAAGCAGACGGCTTAGATACTTTTAGTGCCTAACAAGTTTTATTTGTTTTGTGAACAATCGAAACTATACAAACATAATAATAATTATGTCAAAGTCGGTTACAAGTTACAGATATAAGAAATTTCGATGAGGGTAGATGTAGGAGGAAATTTGTGACTTCTGTTGAAGAAAGTTACTGTTAAACTGATGTAAAATTGTAAATAAACTGTTGTTAACAGATGTTTACGTTGCAAATGAGCAGTCACGCCAAGAATCTCATCATTGTTTAGCTGACGGGTTACGCAATAGAACAGGGAAGTCTTTAACTACCTATAAACGTGATACCCGTTCCTTATTTGAACGATGTGTTTGTTTTTGGGTGTTGGAGCAAACTCTGCAGTTATTGCAGAAACATTTCACTTTTGTGCAACCATGCATATATCTCTGCACAATTGCCAAGTTATTTCATATATAAATACACAAGAATTAAAGGTCTACATAGAATAATCAGAAAAAACCTCTAACGGAAATAACAGCCAGAGACCACGAGCAGTGGAGGGCTCAAGCTTCGACCTAGGTATTCAGGCATACGGAATTTATGTTGCAACAGTGTTGCTCTTGGTAAATGTGTATAGTTTAGGTGAAGACAGTGCAAATTATACTGTATGCAACACATTGCTAAGCAAATAAACGCTTCGAAAACATTTTCATCTGATATTGTGGTCATTTTTAGAGAGGGTAGACAAAATGACATGTCAAATAGGCGCACTTACACGTAGTAGAATTTTCCGGGTGTTCATAAAAACAGTCAACTAAATTTAATGTAAAGGCTATATTGTATTTATATTTTGTTGTAAATATTGTAAATGGACATAAACCGAATGTAGTGAATTTTTTTGTTTCGTGTAGAAATCATTGTGTTATTAATGATTTTATTTTTCCACTGATGACGTTATTACATTTGCAAATGTGTGTGTTAACGAAGTATTTGTAATTTATGTGTTGTTTAATAATAAAATATGTACATTCTTGGTTACATGATTTTGTTGAAACTGAATATTTTCAATTGTTGACTTAATTGAATGTCAGGAACCATCGCCGTACACCACCGAAGATACATACAAACACCTTATTATTGTGTTCAGAATGATAATGGTCAAACACAAATTTGGTAAGGGGGTCGATCAGTGCAGTCGATTTAAGGGGCGTTTGGGGTCGAGCCATGAGGCAGATTATCGAAGAGGACGCGGTTGAGCGAAGCGGCCAATTTTGGGGAAGGTGGGATTTGACCGATGAGGCCCATTTGGGAGTAAATGGGTGTCAAGCGATGAAATCAATTTTGGGGAGAATGAGTTAAACGATGTGGCAGATTCGGGGGTATGGGTAAGGTTTGATACAAAATGAAGTATCTATCCTGGTTATACAGTAGTCAACTTTTAACAATGTGTCTGTGTTACGATATGGTTACTGTTTGGTTTGTTCTGGGACCAGACTGTCAAACACAAGCTGTGCAAGTTTGGTGGAGATTACACAAACAAGATTATTGGTAGAACGGATGGATACTCCCAGATGCCGCGTTGACCTCTAATTGTGACCTTGACCATTAACCCATAGACCTGATTCATGATCACGACAAGCCGTCTCATTGTTACAGCTCGCACAATTAAAAGCGAAGTTTGGCGTTTGACCTAAAGTCTGACCTTCATCTTCTACCCGTTGTCTTGGTCCATGCGCGCGACAAACTGTCTCATTGGACAATCTAAGCAAAGTTATTTTAAAATTCCTCTATCCATGGCCAAGTTATAGACCAACAAAGTGACAAGTATGACTTTTGACCACAAGGTGTGACCTTGACATTTATTCTATGGACCTGGTTTATGCGCTCAGCATGCCGACCCATTGAGAAATGTGTGACAATTTATTTAAAATCCCTCCATCCATGGCCAAGTAATGGCCTTGACAATTTTGAACTTTGACCCTACGAGTAACCTTAACCTTTGACCTACGGACCTGGCTCATGCATGCAACATGCCGTCTTATTAAGGCCAACATTTGTGCCAAATAACTGTACAATCCCTCCAGCCATCGCAAAGTTAAAGCCCAGACAATTAAGTCCTAATTTTGACGTTTGACCTCTTAGTCATGCTGTCTCATTGTAACGTTTATGGAGGACGAGTGATGACAATCAAGGACGATAACTTCTTAAGAACAATACACAAACAAGAATACTATTAACAATATTTTATTTACAACATATGTACAATGATATATGAATAATTACATGAATACTTACAAATGAAATATTATTATATTAGTGTTAGTGGCCAATTATCAACAGTCCGATGTCTCCAACGTTGATATGTATATGTTGTTGTGGATTAGTAGAAGTAGTGGTCACGACCCGGACCAGATATCCAGCCGTCAGTGACTGTAATATCCCGAACCGTACGCCCGGAACTAAGTTGATCCAGCAAAGTAGTGATCCGAGCTGAATGACGCCCGGAAGTATAGCATCAACCCGAGCTGAACGTAGCCCGGAAGTGTAGCATCAACCCGAGAAGAACGTAACCCGGAAGTGTAGTATCAACCCGAGCTGAACATAGCCCGGAAGTGTAGATTCAACGTAGAATCACGTGACCGGCCGTATACCGGTGCTAAACGGCTCCTTAGTCGAGACGCTGTGCCCGATCACAATTATGAGATGAGGTAGACTATGTCAACGAGTATAACACCCTGTACAATCTGTTACGTTGCTCTAGTAGCATTGGCGAAACGCTATCTGTGTTTTCACGACCTGTAGTCTGTATGTCTATGTTTCTCCAAGTAGGTACGGCCTAATGTCGTTTAAACAAATCAACAGTCCAATTCAATGCACTGTCCTCTATTAGTCGTCCCCTCTCAAATGTCTTGATGTCTTCACATATATATATATATATATATATATGTGAAGACATATATAATCAATACAGTCCGCAATGCGCAATGCGACAAGTTTGCGTCACATGCTTACCACGTGTAGAAAAACTGAGCACCATGTAAATTATCCGACGACAGCTTTACATTTACCCGATCGAATATAGATGTAAAATAAGAGACCCATCAGCTAAAAGTATTTACCTTTACAACAATTTCCAAAATAACACAATACTAACTTCCTTATTGCTGATCGAAAAAAATGAAATTTTAACACTATAAGTTATATACATACCAATATTTTTAACACTCGAACGTTTTTAACATAAACACGGTTCATGACAAAAACTTACATAACTTCGTTATAGAAAATTACGTACAAATGAGGCCCTGCATAATCACTATATTTACAAAATTATGGGTTCTATCGTTACACTCATTGAAGGTTATCATTTATGCCAAGTAGTTTTGAAATCAGTGCCAAGTTATATCACGGTCAATCAAAGTGCCAAATTTGACCGTAAAAAATCTAGGTGTATTTTTTAAATTCCTCAAACCATTTCGCCAAGGTATTGCCGTGTCAAGCTATGTACCAATTTATAACTAAGACTTCTAAATGTGACCTTGACCATTTACCTCGGAATGCGATTCATGCAATAATTGCAGAATATGGGATGGAAAAAACATCATTTTGAAACAGTTTCTAATGACATTACATCTAATAAAAGCGTTTTTCATGCGTGAATATGCATATATCTATGGTTTGAATAACGTTACCTCTCACCGTTATAGGCGTGATATGTGAATGCGCATTTTGAAATCAGGAAACATCGATGAAATGTACATAAACGACCCACAGTATGTTGTTGTTGAGGAGGCATCAAAGGAATACATAAACGATACACAGATACCTAAACTGGTTGGTGGTATGTGAGCATCGTGCCTTTTAAGTATTATAATCTGTGAATTATTTATTGATAATTCAAAAAATAAGAAACATAGTTTTGAAGCCATATCGATATGAGTCTGTTGTTTTGTATATGTTCTTGACAATTCAAGCAATTAAAATGCTATGAGTCATGGACCAAACTGGTTAATCAACACCCGTAACCATTCAGCACCAGCACGTATGTCTTCAGAAATATGTGAAAAAATGCACATCTCTCCCACAAAAAAACAACAACATAATTGTGATTTCATAGCGTTTTTCTCTTCTCAACTGACCGGTGAATTCGTAGTTTGTTGTCACATCGATCGACCGCATGTTTCATCTAGCAGCAAATTTCCGACAAGGCAGGTAATGCACATATACATACAGCATTATATGGTGATGACCTTAAGATCCTTTACCCTTAGAATTTATAATACAATGTCAAAATGTGTGTAAACATGAAAATCAAATATGATTTTAATTTTCATGATTGAGTACAGAAAGTCAAATATAATACAAATATATAACTTGGATATAATTTGTAATTATTATTAACAATTTGTAATAATTATTAACAAAATGTCAAACTCCTGACATTGATCTCCCCTGCTTTGTCGCCTCATAATGTTCATCATTCTAGGCAAGTTATTTATAATTCATTCCATGTTAGCCAAAATTATGCTTGCTGTAAAAAGGTTTTCTTACATCTGATCTTTAAGGTGACCTTGGAACCACAGACCTTGTTCTTGCCAGGGACACATTTTTCATGATTGCTATTAATATGTTCCGATTTATAGTAGAATTCCTATTTGCAACTAGAAAGCATGGCCCAGAGACAAATATTTAATCTTATATGTGACCTTTGACCTCTAAATGTGAAATTGATCTCTAAACTAAAGGCCTGGTTATTGCACATGACATACCAAATCATGAAGGCGATCGTTTTCTATTTCTAAGCTATTTGAAAATCTCTCCATGCCAGAATTATTTTTTGTGAATCGTGACCTTGACCATTGAGAGACCAGCATATGTGATGTACCCAACACATCATTTGGTCATGCGGAATAATAATCTGAAGTAATATTTACAGGCATTTAAACATTATGGAGCAGGAAGAAAAATCCCTGACCTTTAACCTTGCATTCTGACTTTGACCTTTGAGAGAAAAGCATGGGTAATGTACACCATCGGGTCATGGGGAATAATCATCTAACGTATTAATAAAATACTTCCAGGCATTTAAAAGTTATGGGGTGGAAATGAAAATCCTTGACCTTCATTTGTGACATTGATCTTTGACAGACGAGCATGGTTGTAGTACGCGACACATCGTCTGGTCATGGGGAATACTAATCTGAAGCAATATAAAAATCCTTCCAGGCATTTTGAAGTTATGGAACGGACACAAAATCCGGATGGACCCGCCCATACACGCAACCACGGACAAACGGACGAACATTGCGACTACTGAATGCCCTTCTTCCGGTGCATAAAAAAGTGGAGCTTGAATCTGCGGATAAATAAAACCAGAATGTATTGTGATCGGTTCATTGTCCTGTTATTAAAACTTCTAATTGTCGAGCTATTGTTCTGAGTACAGTCACGTGGCGCCTATTGTCTCAGTCATAATTACCTCACTTAAACAGATGTAATTACTTCATACAAGGAAATTATAAAACAAAGATAAATTGGGGACAAGCCCACGAAACTGACTAAGCTTGCATAAGCGACTTAATGAGTCAAATTAATTTGAAAAAGCCATGCACGTGTTTCCCATACGATAAAGAAAGACATGTTTAGGCAAGCACACATTCATAACAGTTTTTGACGGGGTCATATACAACGTTCCATTTTTGAAACCACCTTCATTAAGCATAATGGTAAAACCTGTCAATAAATGAAATCATTAAATGAAACCAAAAATAATACTTAGGGAACAACGCTTATACACACGGTTACTTGTATCGAAACATGGCAATGTTCTTGACTTTTATTATTAAGCAAATGTATTGGGCTGGTATCGTTATTCGCTGATTTTTGAAGGGATATCAATGAGAAAAGGGTCAAATTCTTTAACCTAATTGCGCTTTATTTAACATCAACATTATTCCAGACTAATCACAATGGGCAATTATATTTGTATTTTCCAACTAACGATTATCAAATTCAATAAATAGAAAACACTATATTAATAAACGAAACACAATTCAAAGACATACATAAGATCTTTTTGTTAAAAATAAAATGTAAACTGCATCAGACGACGTAGAAGGAACTTTTGAACTCCAAAAGTACTGCATTTTCTTATTGAAAGGGCAAATGTATTTGAACTCTTACTGTCTCAGGTCAAAGCACGAGTGTTTTGCGTTAGAGGTCTTAAAAAATCTACCTAACCATATATCTTGTAAAATGGGCGTGTCTAGAAGCAATTGTACGCATTCATCACAATTTGAAAAAGAAACGCTCTCCACAGTGGGCGATGACGTCAACATCCGAGGCAAAAGGAAATGTTTATCAATTAGATAAAAATGCATCGAACTTGTTTCCAACACGAGCGAAGTTAAATGGTGTATAAAAAATGGATTTATTCGGTTATTCAAAAATTCTATTTGGAATTTCGATATGGTATATAATCAACGGTAAATATGTCTTATTTTATGTATGTTTAAACATGCGTCTTTCTAGCTTTTAGTTTTTACTGATTACATCCGTATTTAACTCATTAAATAACAACAACAACAACAAAAACAACAACACATTTTATTAGCATACAAGCATATAAACGTTGCTTTTTTGCCAAATATATATACGAAATGTTACGCAATATGTAAAAAAAGACACATGGAAACAATTAGACAATGTCAGGAGTTGAAAATTAATATATAACTAAAATTCTGAAAAAACTACTACTCATAATAAGCATTTGGAAAATTAACAGATGTATAAGTAGAGTATGAAATTAGGATATATGTTACTTGGCCTGTTAAATACATTGTGCTTTATGTAAAAACTTATTGAACAGAAAATCAATATAGACAGGAGTTGTAAGTAAGTGTATATATATTTCCGAAATACGAAATACAAAAAACCTGCTGTTATATATATGACACAAACTTGAAATTAGGTTAATAAACAATATAAATTTATGTTTATTGTGATTCTAATACCATTATTTAGTGACAATTAATTCAGTAAAATTGTGCTATTCAAAATCTAATCAGTGTCTGAAGTGTTTTGTAATTTATTTGCAGTAAATATATATTTATAAAGATTTATAATTTCTTTTTTTGTTTTGAGTTTTCATTAAACTGTCAAATTCATTTAATGTTAGTCATCTTTGAAAATACGGTGTCAGATAGATTTTTCTAATATCGTTATATATGGGACATGTTGACAAAAAATGATATTCATTTTCTATAACGTTGAGACTACAAAATTTACATTTTCTATTTTCTCGGACAATATTATTGTATCGACCTCTTTCTATTTCTTATCTGTGCGGTGACAATCGCAATTTTGTTAGTGCTATTTTATATTTTTTTGTTTTAACGATATCTAGATATGATTCTATATTAAAAATGTCTTTGAAGCGACAGTATGTCGTGAGTCTTGGTGAATTGTTTATTTCGCTGTACCAGTGGTGTTTATATTGATCAAATAATCTTTGTTTTATAAGATTGTAAGTGTATGTTTGTTCCGATTTTTCTGTAAGAGTTTCTTGTTCCGCCCATATGTATATTAAGCCTAGCTGTTCAAGTACTGTTTTTATTTGTGTCTCCAAATTTCTGTGATTGTATGCAGTGTTATGTTCTGCGTCGTTATGTAGTAATTTAAACGTTAGTTTTATAAGACCAAAATCTAATTTACCGTATAAAGCAGACAAATGTGTTGATTTATTAACTCAATATATTTCTTTAAAATTGTGTATGAACAATTTCTAACTCTTTTCCAAAATTATAACCCCAAATTTCAGCGGAATAATGAAGTGCGGGTGTTACTAATTTATCAAAAAGATTTAATTTTTCTTTGGTTCGGAATTCATATTGGTTTATTACAGAGAAAAGTCTATGAAGTGCTTTGTTACCGTGTTCCGATATTGAGTGTACTGTTTTATACCAGTTTCCATTTTTAAATAATATTACACCTAAATACTTGAATGATGGCACTTTTTAAATGTTTCTCCATACAAATAAAAATTATGATTAGTTGGTCGATTACTTTTTTCAAAAATGACTACCTTGGTTTTATTGGTGTTGAGTTAAAATCGATTGCAGTAACTTCGATGTCATTCAACATTGACTGTAAAGAAGACGGCCATGTTGAAAAAAGGACCTGATCGTCAGCATATGATAACAAGAAAAATTGTATTTAATTTATAGTTATTATGCCCTCAATGTCAGAGTTTATATTTTGTATGACGTCATTCACGAACATCATGAACAGGATGCTCGAACATGGGTTCGACACTTGTATATGAGTGTATGTATTCAGTTATGTGTGTTTGTAATTTTACCACTGCCTTCACGGAATAATACATGGCTTTAAGGGCGGACACCATTTTAGAGCTGATTTGCTCTTATATTAATTTTTGCAAAAGAAGTGAACGATTTATGCTATCATAGCATTTAGCATAATCGATACATATGCAGTATAGTTGTTGACCCGCATTCAATACCTTATTAATTATGCTATTGAAAATGAAGATGCAATCAACTGTGCTGTTTTCTTTCTGGTAACCATATTAAAATTAGTATATTTTCTCATTTTCTTCGCACCATTTAGTGAGTCTGTTTAATAATATTTGAGAGTATATCTTTGACATAATGTTATTAAGCGTTATTCCACGGTAATGTTTTGCAAGATTGGAATCGCCACTTTTAAATATTGGTGTAATGTAACCGACTCCCCAGCTTTCTGGGTATTGACCATTTTCAAATATATCATTAAATATGAATAGTAGATGGTGCTTAATTATACTATAAGCAGTCTGAATTATCTCTGCAGATATATTATCCGGCCCACTTGATTTTCCGTTATTTTGCTTAAAAACAGCCTTGTATATTTCTGTTTCGGTGATAGGAGAATCAAGGTAATCGTTTATAAAATGCGGTTCATTATGCCCATTCGTTATTATTATAATCAATATGATCATTAATTGATTATTATCAGTATTATATCCAATCAAGTCTTTCAAATGGATGAATATGTCGTTAATCATCTGATCATTTGGTTTTGTATTATTTGTTTTATAGCATTTTTTAATCGTTTTCCAAAATTGTTTCGGTTGCTTTTTATCAATATTGCTTAGTTTTGATCCTTCACTGATGTTATGACGATATTTAGCTTTGTTACATATATTATTGTACCTTGTTCTGATGGCAACGAAGCGTTGCCGGTTGTCATGTGTTTCATCTGTGCTGAATGAATTTTTTTGCGTGCTTAAAAGTTCGTTTTGCCGTGTAACATTCATTATCAAACCATTCAGGTTTATGAAATATTTCGTGACGTTTCGGTTTTGTTTGGAACACCTTGCCAAAATAATGTTTGCTATTTTCTTCTAAGAAATGTGTGAGAATATCAATTTTGTTACCATGTGATTCATTTTCATCATACATTTGATCTAATACCTGTTTATTTTCATTCAGTAATATATTAAATTTAGAGACCCTTTTTTCGTCAAAAACAATGTGAAGTTCTTTTTGTTTGCCGTCAATATCATTATCATCATAAATCAGCGTACTTCGTGTTAAGAAGCTGAAATAAAGTGCAGCGTGATCGGAAAATTCTGTCCATTCTAGTATCTTAAAATCATGAATAAAATTTCTATCGTAAGTATCGTGGTGTAGTAATAAATAATCTGTTACGCTTTGACCACGTGACGAAATTAATGTATAATTGCCTGTTCTGTCACCCGGTAAACGACCGTTAGCTATAACGTGATTGGTGGATTTACATAGTGATAACAATGCACGACCTTGACTGTCAATCACGTGGTCTTCATTCATACGTTTAGGAAGACGTGAGTGTCCTGAAAGTGTGTCATACGTGCTGTCACTAAATTATCTAGATATTTATTATATTTTACATTATCAGATGAAACTCCTGTTCTATAATTTAAATCTCCGACAATATATGTATAACCTAAATTGCAGTATTTTTCAATATTTCCTCGAAAAAAAATCAAAATCTGTATCTTTTAAAACTGCAGAAGAGACCGGTGGAATGTATGTACAACACAAATAAACATGCTTATCAAAATTTAACAATGAACAATCTAGTTTTAACCAAATTATTCCAATGGTATATAACTCTACAATATATATTTTTTGTTTTAAATCATTTTTATAATAAACAGAAATACCTCCAGCTTGTCGACCTTTTTTAATACCATGAGATTTGTGTCCATAAATATGAATACTTTCAAAATTCCGACTTCTAGATTCTGTTTGGTCTTCTTATTAGTCCATGTTTCACTTAAAATAATAATATCATATTTATTAATATATTCCAGAAAGTCAGTGTAATTTAATGTTCGTACAAGTCCGTTTACATTCCACGATAACACTTTTAACTCCTCACTGTCCTAATTGTGCATCTCGCGAAAGCTGCCGTCGTTCCTCTTGACTAGTAGTTTTGATCCGGCCTATTTCGTCGTCCTTCCGGCTGCTCGTTCCCTGTCTACGAGTTGTTGCTTGCTTCGCCGGTTGTTGAGGGTTGCCTTTGATTGTTGGATCCCAACGTTCTGATTAAGTGCCCTTAGTTCTTGGTTTCTTTCTAATGCTGTTTTGCGCACGAGTTTACGGTCGGAAAACGGATTCAACTTTACCACAATCGGGCGTATTTTTCCAGGCGTTCCTTTCCCTATCCTGTGCACTCTGTCCAGAGGTATGTCGTTCAAAATGTGTAGAACATATCTGATGAGCCTTTGTACAAAGTCATCACAATTTTCTTGGTTGGTTGATTCTTTAATTCCATGAAATAATAAGTTTTCTCTTAAACTATGGACTTCAAGTGTGTCATTCTTTTTTTCGATTTGGTATATTTTTTGTTGGTGTCGATCAATGTGTGTTCGAGGACATTGACCTATCATGAAAAGCTTTCATTTGATCTTCTGATTTCTTAAGTTTGTCTTTTGTTGATTCAAATTGTTCATTGAAGAACGTGCAGCTGGTTTCCATGGATTTAGCTTGCTGTTCTAACGTTTCTACGTTTTGGGTCAGTTTATTCATACAATCGTCAACTATGCCAATTTTTGATACTTGCAGTTTAATGTTTTTTATGTCATCCATTATCTCTACCGCCCATGTTGGTTGTGTTTGAGCAGATATATTTTGTTGGGGTGGCATGCCAAACTGATTGAAGGGTGGAGATTGTAATCCAAACTGGTTTCCATATTGTGCTGCTCCGTTTTAAGTCATGTTCCAAAATGCATATGGCACTTAATTTCCATCAACATTGAAATGTGACGTTGTTTGTGGCCTATTCACACGTTTTGTTCCGACTTGTTCACTGTGTACACCGCTTACACTGTTTACACGCGATTCCGAACCTGTTTTGACAGGTTTGATTGTGCGGAAAAACCATGTCCGATTTGGCGGGCTCAATTGGTGAAATTGTTTTTCTTTTTCTAATCGAATTATTAATTTTATTTCCTGTTGATTATTATTCTTCTTCTGTGACATTAAGTACAATTCAAACGCTTCATTTTAATATTCAAATCAACTGCTTTCTTGTTAGAAATCTAGTTATAAATCACAAATTTCACAGTGGTAAAATTCCGTGTCCTTACATATTGCTAGACGTCACTACCGTACTATACATAATAATATATCTAACGATGTTTTTTTTTTATATCTTCAGACTATAGCGCAGAGGCGCTGAGGTTGGGTACACTGTCTTTAGTCTCCAGCGTTTGTAAACACGGACATTACACACCATTTGTTGACGATTTCAACACCAACCGAAGATATTCTTAAGGGGATATCATGGCACGTTAAGCCTGGGTACGAAACGGGATTCTATGAAATAGAATCTTGATATGAATACTTGGAGTTGGATTCACGGAATGGGGTGTGGTTAGTTCTTAAACGTGTCAACAAGACTTTGGATAAAGGGCAATTTTATGCCAGCTTTAACCACGTGGTTTCAAATTCCATCATAATACAATTAGAAGGTAAGTTTCATTTTAAATACTGTCTTTATTTCAAAATGAAGAATACATCCTACGCACACATGGGTATATTATGGATAAGTGCTGACACAAATATTGATGTTTTTATTATAGGGAAGATGAAATAATGACAAAACCCCCAAATCCCCAAGCCCTAGTAAAGTACGATTTGAAAAACAAAATGGTGCACGTGTAAACATGCACACAGAAAATAGAGTCGACTGTTATCTGGTCGTTTGATAGATTCTGCGTAATACACAGACTAAAATAATACTATATAACATGTATATATTACGCGGTATTTTACTGTATACACAATCTAAAACGTCATGTCGTTTCCTTTCCTACTTAATATTTGTTTGTAGAGTTTGACCACGAGTGTGGTTATCTGGAGTTCATATCCTTACCAGAAAGATCGGGCGACAGTACAAATATTGCATATTATCCGACACAGAACATACTTGACCGCCCTCCAGATTTCTACAGAGGATGGCGAACAGATTATGATTTTATCACGCTGCAACATGGTGGTTACGAAGAAAAATATATCAGTCTAAACACGCATTATATTTTGACAATCAACAATATCAGTAGAACACATAATTACACCTTGGAGTGTAAGAGAAATTGAGGGTATCAAAGAACTAACAAAATTTCAGTCTTTATTGGTAAGTATTTGTATAATTACATTCGTATTTACGAAATCAACAACATACGACTTGATGATCAATTGTAAAGGGAATATGGAATCTAGATTAACACATTGATCAACCAAACTCCCTTCATGCTTGCGCCAAAACACTAATACTGTTTATATGCATAACTGTTTGTTACTATTACCTTTCATTGACAAACAAAACAAGACACGTAAACGAATGTTGCATGCGTTATTTACCTGGTGATCTTTACCTTATAGGTAATGTATCTGAAATAATTTGGTATCTCATTAGTTCGCTTTAATGAATAGCAGATCTACATAAAGTTTGCACTTGAAGTTGTATACAGGTTGTATGTGAAATGCGAAAACTTGAAACATTATCTACCATTAAGCGATGCCTCATGGAATAACAAACAAATCCTTGACCTACGTTTGGTACGCCGTTTATAATGTATGAAAATAGAATTTTATAATATTAATTAAAAATAACTTCTATTTTAACCATGCAAAACCGAACCCTCTGAAAACCGAATCCCTGTATAAACCGAACAGATATTTTGATCCCGATTTGTTTTTCATTTTATTATATATACCAAACAAACAACTAAATAAAGCGAATCTTGTGTAAACCAAAAACCGAACGATTTTATCCCGAAACAGATCCGATTGAAAAACCCGAATAAACGAAACGGCTATGTATAGTCATGTGTCACTTGATTTCACATGTATTTTATTTTCATACACTTTTTAGAGTATGTTATAATTTGCATTTGCTATAATGGTGGTATTCATAATCGTTAGTTAATCAGATAGAGACTCTTTCCATAGTTCCCCCTGCTGAGATACAGGTTACAATTCCAAAGCTGAAGTACGGAGATCTCGTGAACGTATCTTGCATCACAAGCATGGCGAGACCACCGCCTAAACTTCAGATGAGACTTGAGGGCGAAATTATTGAAGATGCAGAACAGATAGACATCCTGAATGATACAAGCCAATTTTATACTAGTAGTATTGTCACAAAAAGTCATTTGGACAGACGTATGAGCAGCAAAGCTATCAACTGTACGTCAACAGCAATGGGGAGTGATCTGAACTATAAACATGTAAATTTAACCAGCCAGATTATGTCTTTCAAATGTGAGTACAATTTACATGGGTAAAACATTGTCGTTGGATTTGCGTTGAAAACAAATACTTAATTAAAACAAGGTAAGGGGGCTAAAGTGTTAAAAAAATGAAAACAACGTGATAACAATATTGTTCTCAAATGGTAACTGTGGAGCTCCATTTTTAGGAAGCTAACCTTTTACAATTACTATTTGGTGTTATTTCAAAACGCAGCACACATGATGCCAATGCAGCTTCCCTCGATATTTATAGAAAATGTTTTCAATGCTTAATCATATCAGCCAAACATTTAACTACAGTTAATGCACAGCCCGTATGTCATAGCACATTTTTATGTACTCCACTGGTTTATGTACATAAAAGAAATTGTGTCATGGGAGCTACAATCATGACTGTATCCGCTGTCACGTTATGTCAACGTTCGAATGATTTATATAATACATGTTTTGCACCTTGAACGTTTCAGATCCTCCATCAACATTGGAGATGATAAGACCTTCCATTCAACTGTACAAAAATATTTGGTATCCTCTTCTCATCCGCTGTAAAGCCGTCGATTCCAATGCTGAATGTAGCATGTCATGGTGTTCAGGCATAATTCATTTAGAATTGAACAACACTGTAAACGTGCAGCAGTCATTAGACATAGAATCTTGGATTTACGTCAACGTGTCACAGAACGCGACACAAGGTCGGATCAGCTGCCACGTTGAGTGCAAGGAGTTCACACTAAACATGCAGCAGGACTTTATTTTCGATTTAACAAGTACGGTTTGTTTGCAGCAATCGCAAGAAAACCTATACCAGAGTTAATCATTACAATTAATTCGCGTTGAATCAATTGAGGCATTCGAAAGTCCTAGTATTTTGTTCGCTTTAATTAAAGATATGTAATTATTGACTAAGTTGCCAATTGAATAAGAAACATGTTCTCAAGACTCTTTAAATAAGTTCAATGCAAATAAAGAAAAACGCTATTTGTCTAAATATTTCCGAGTACCGTAATTATCAACTGTTTCATATTGCACAAGCGTATTAACTCAAACACGGGTCATCAGCAATCTTAAAACCGTTTCAACAATAATGCAGAACATTGCAAATATCACACAAACACATTCAGTGTGTTTGAACAGTAAATATACAACATGTAATTGTTTGTGACTGAGGACTAATGTATTACCTATGTATTACCGGGCAAGTTATTAATGAGCTACCAATGCTGACATTGTATTAAGTGCCAATGCTTGGAATAGATTATAGGTTTTTCATGTAAAGATTGTATTTATTTGTTTGTGATTTTGTTTTCAGACACTAATTCTGCTGGATCTTTCCCTCTGGTATTGTTTACGAGTGTCACGGTGCCGCTAGGGCTTCTGTGTTGCACCGTTGTGTGTTGGTTTATTTTTAGAAAGCGGCTTTGTCCAAGTATGTGTAATTTTAAGCTATTACCTATTATCCGGTGAATTTTAATCAAATCGATAACAAGTTTCAGCATTAATGCATGAAGCTTGTGGTCGATCTTCTAGGTTTTGTGTTTATAAGGCTTTAATTAATGATGTTTCGATTTATTGTACTTTCTGTAAAGTAGTTTTCGACATTCGATTTAAAGTACTTATTTCCGATTATAGGAAGAACTGGCCAACACCATTACACGTAAGTGGAAAAGATTTCAAGTGTATTGTTTATAAACAAACACATGCAAACAACAATTCATTGTTTCAATTGATTATTTAATTTGGAAAAGTACCAACGTTTAATGTTTTCTAAACATCCTCTTAGCGTGGTCAGTAGGAATTTAAGACGCATTTATAAAATAATAGAAACTGATCATTTCATTAATTAAGGCCACCATTAGACGAGGTCGAACGCACGGAAGGAAGCAATTGATGAATTCATCTTATGATCATTTTCATAAAACACGTTATACATTTCTTTTTTAATTTGCACGTCAATGTACACAATCAATTTTTCAGGTCCGTGATACAGATAGACGGTATACCCATGGCCGTGCAAACAATGGGTAATACGCGATTATTCACTATTCAAAACTTGAGATTCCTTGTTGTATTGTAAAGTGCATTGTTTGATTCAAAACTCAAATTCTTAATAAAACAATTTTGATTTTATCGAAAACAGGTTCTCAAATATGCCGAAATGATACACATACATTTATTTAATAATGTGATATTAAGTAATTATTAAGTATTCACTAAATGAACGTTAGAATAATCGATATTAAAGGCGTTTGTAGTAGTGAAAAACCAACATCGATTTTCGTTTATGTTCAGAACACATTTACAACATCGCATCCGATTATGAAGAGATCGAGTAGAAAGAAAACGCATCGGTAGAAGACATACAGGTTTGCTAGAGTTAAAATACATTCTACGAACTTTTAAGCATTACACAAGACTTACACTTATCCATGTAATAATTCACTATTTATTAAGTGGTAAGACGTACAAGCTATTACATGCATTGGAACAAAATGTTATTCATAAATGTCATTGTTTGGTAAGCATTTTTGTTCTTATATTTTTGGCTTCATACAATATATTCCTGTTTTTCATAATACCAGTTGTATTTGAGGTAAATAAATATGCTTTATACTAATAACAACATTCAATTTTAATTGCAGAAACAGCCATCAGAATCACAGCTGTACAGAACCATGTTTGAAACACTGCAATGTTTCAGAAAAGGTCACCAAAACCCTCGACGCAAACTATATCAATAATTTACATAAATGCCGCTTCCGATCTAGTGAATTATAATGTGAACGCGCAAACAACTATTCCGTTAATGTTTGGAGGGCACAGATACATGTATATAAGCGAATTGTGATCCAATTCTTACAAATAATTTCGTATTTCGCATCTTTCGGGAATTTCGCTTGAGTGTTTATAAATGTTTATTTATGATGGTTACGAGTTGCCTTTGATTGACATTTGCAAGTGTTCAACTTTGAAAATGATAGTTGATCCAACTGTGGTTGTTTATTTGTTGCTTTACTGCCTTGTTTTAACGTCATTTTTTGTATTTGTAAATATTGTAGGCATCTTTGTTTTGTCTCCCGATATCTTTGATTGGGTATGCATGCGACTGTTTATGTATGTTTTTAAATAATTAATTGTACACAGATACATTTTGAAGTTGAGTTTAGATTGTAACAAAAAATACTTGTATTGCAAATGGGTTATGTGCGTTAAGCATAGCTACAAATGACGATTAGCTTTTGTAAATGTAGTATCTCCAGAAGGGTAATATTATTGTACAACAAAACGCGATATAAAATCCAAAAGTTAATTATTATAAATAATTATTGGAAATCTATTAAGAATTACTACCCCATCTTAAGCGAGTTTTAATCCCTTAATAAGGATTGTATTGAAAGGCCAAAGACAATTCCTGTATTTAAATTCAGTCGAATGTTATTTACACTACACAATGCCGCTTCCGATCTAGTGGATTATAATGTGAACGCGCAAACGAATATTCCTTTAATGTTGGGAGGGCACATATACATGTATATACGCGAATTGGGATCCAATTCTTACAAATATTGACGTATTGCGCATCTATCGGAAATTGTGCTTGAGAGTTTATAAATGTTTATTTATGATGGTAACGAGTTGCCTTTGATTGACATTTGCAAGTGTTCAACATTGGGTTGTTTGTTTGTTGTTCTATTGCCTTGTTTTAACGTCACTTTTTCTGAATTTGTAAATATTGTAGACATTTTTTTTTGTCTCCCGATATCTTTGATCGGGTATGCATGCGACTGTTCATGTGTGTTTTTAAATAATTAATTGTACAAAGATGCATTTTGAAGTTGATTTTCAATTGTAACAAAAACTAATTGTATTGCAAATGGGTAAAGTGCGTTAAGCATATCTACAAATGACGATAAGCTCTTGTAAATGTGGTATTTCCAGAAAGGTAGTAATGTACAACAAACCGCGATATAAAATCCAAACGTTGATTATTATAGATAAATACGGGACATCTATTAAGAAGTATTACCGATCTTAAACGAGTTTTTTAAACCTTCATCAGTATTTATTTTACAACTCATGACAATAGTGTAAATTCAATCGAATGTTGATTTACGCTACACATTATCAATAAACGAACAAAAGTCGGCCAATGTGTTTGTTTTATCTTAAATAGTAAATGTACAAACATAAATTTAATAAAATGACATACATTTGAGTTTAATATCATATAAAGAGTCGATGTATCAAAAGAACAGAAACAATATTCAGAGTAAATGGAAATCACAGTGAACCACTTATTTAATACTATACTAACTTTTTCATATCACACTGAATATGCAAACTGGTATCAGGAACAGCCAACCTGCATTAAAACAGTTGTGTTCTGTGTTCTGGCATTTTCATATTATGAAAGCAACCCCTCACAACGCACATATATTCGAGAATTGAACACATGTGAGTAACACTGTATGAAAATTTGATGCAAACTTAGTATGCTTGTATTATATTTTCGCATATTACTTAAGGAATGTTGACGCGGATTTCAAACTGTGAGTTATTTATGATTGTAACATTAACTCTTATGGCTTAAACGAGACAACAACAAAACGTAGTATCTGGTACATTTCCGAACAAAGGTTGCTGCAAAGAAATATGTTTCCCGTTGTTATATGGTTAATAAACTAGCTTCAGTTTTCTGAGTATGGAGGAAAATAATTATAAGACGTATAGTTCATTCTCATGGTTCTATTTACACTTTCAACATCAACTAGAAGAAGTACCTGATCGAGAGGTATCATCAAACTAGAGAGATCCCTAAAGGATATTTATACCCCCACATACCGCTTTAACACACATGAAGAGGTTTGCAGTAGTATTGCTTTGACACAAACCAATGTTTTGTCTGACAAAAAGCCCTACATAAGAGGTAAAATGGGCTTAAAATGCAAACAGAAGAGTAGAATATATAGAAGAAGAAGAAGAAGAAACTTTATTTTGACTAATAAGTATACACTCATGAGTTCGAACAGTGTTAGTTACATATACATACATACATTTGCAAGTTCCGGTTAGGACGTCTTCACATGAAAAATAGAATCTGAGAGGTAAAAACATTACATGAGTTTTTGTCTGAGTGTTAGAAATATTGCAACATATTTATAACAACGTAATCGTGGTCTTACATTCATGCATGTACCTTTGTCACTTTAAATTAAGAAGTGTTAGAGATTATTTATAATAATATAGTAATTCTGCATTAGTTGCAAAAATGGTTTTGTATACGTTTCTTAACGTATACGTTACTTACGTATACAAATGCATACACCAAAATATTAACGTCATGGTAACTGACATATAAATATATATACAGCAAAATAATGAGGGAGAAAAATGAGTTGCAAATGGAAGAAAGACATACACTTTGAAATATTTGTTAAGTGTGTATCCGTAAAATATGTTTTATAGATTAAAGAAACATCTCTTTGTGTCGGAGGAAGCTGTAATATAAATACATCGATAATCATATATACCCCGGACAACAATGTTGACCTTTGACATTGAAGAATGACCTTGAACTTTCAGCTACAGACTTGGCCTTACGTGTGTCTTAAAATGCTCTCTAGAGAAGTTATATCCAATTCATGTTGGAATGCTGCTTCCTACAAAAACTGTCATTCCTATATTTGATCTTAAAATGTGACCTTGGAATCACACACCTTGTTCTTGCCTGGGACACATCCTCTCATGATGGTGAGCACTTTGTTCTAAGTTATACCAGAATCTCTTTTTGAAGGTACAATGCAACACAAAAACACACATAGAATAATCTATCTTATATGTTACATCAGATCTATAAATATGACCTTGACCTTTCAGCTACTGGTCTGGCTCTTGCTTGCAGCATATCATGTCACGGTTGCCATCATTTCTACTAAGTTATTTGGAAATTCCTCCAAGTCAGGAAAAACAAGCAGTATTTCGACAACACGGCGCTCATTATTTTGACATTATACCTCAAAGTATAACCTTGGCCATCTGGTTTTTGCGAGCGACACACCCGTCTCATATAGGTTAACATTTGTGTTCAAAATCCTTCAATGCCTGGAGAAGTTAGAGCTCGGAACAGCGCTATGTAGACAATAAAGCATTGTGTTTTAATCTTTCACCTCAAAGTATGACCTTGACCTCTATGGTAGCCATTTAGTTTTTGTGCGCAGCACACCGTCTGATCTAGTTTAACATATGTGCCAAGTTATTTTAAAATCCTTCCATGCATTGGAGAGTTAGACCCCGGACAAGCAGTATTTTGAAAAGAAGGCATTTTATTTTGACATTTGACCTCGAATTAAGACCTTGACCTTTAATGCAGTCTTCTGGTTCTTGCGAGCGACACACTGTCTCTGCCAAATTAACATTTGTGCCATGTTATTGTGGAATCCTTTAATGCAAGGGTATGTTAGAGCTCGGACAAGCGCTATTTTGACAAAAAGCACTTTATCTCGAACTTTGACCTCAACGAATGATTTGACTTTAACGGTTGCCGTATAGTTATTTTGCGCGAAACACCGTCTTATCTAGGTAAACATTTGTGCCAAATTATTTTAGAATCCTGCAGGCATTGGAAAGTTAGAGCCCGGACAAACAGTACTTTCGAAATAGAGTGCTCTACTTTGACCTCAAAGTAGGACATAGACCTTAAAGGTAGCCATAAGGTTCTTGCGAGCGACACACGATCTCATTTAAGTTATCATTTGTGCCAAGTAATGTTGAAATCCTTCAATGCATGGGGAAGTTAGAGTTCGGACAATTTTCTGGACAGACGGACCGACCGATAAACCGACGGGACAAAGTGATTCCTACATATCCCCCTCCCTACCTACATGTACAGGTAGTGGACGTACAACAAAGTTGGTAATGCTAGCAAGATGATCAACAATGTCATTTCTTTTATGTAAAATACAACGACCCCCCAATAAAACAAAATAAAAATAAATATTTGCCCTGTGTGACACCAGCACTTACTTATCATGCGTGAAGCAAAGCAGACCTGTTCTGTTTCCTTTACATCTTTCTTGTTTGAGTTTTAACTGTATATGACTGGGCTCAGTAATGTCAAATCACCGATTACGGTTGCATATTTCATCTGACGGAACAAATCTGTTTACGACTTTTATTGGAACGCTTTTAAAGATATTTTATTTAAAATGGAAAAATGGAAGTAAAATCGTAGCTTGTGGTTTGAAAAATAGAAGTATAATCGTGCATGCGGTTTGAAACATATTCTATTTTAATTACTTACTAATAAAACTACCGGTATTTACTTTCTATATCTTCCTTCATTTATTCATCAAAACGGCAGTACAATACTTTGGCTTCTTTGAACGTTATACATAAATGTCTTTTTATCTTGATGCAGTGTCATTGTCTATTTCTATATAGACGTTATACTGAAGTTTTATGAATAGGTAAATAAGGTACGATTCGGTTAAGAAATTAGTTTAAGTGTGAATAAAGCCCAATCCGTAAGTTTGAAACACTTTTCGTTCAATAAAGTACTCATTATATTAACATAAATACGATTAAAACTTTAACATGCACTCTGTTGCAGGTGTTTGCTACTTGACTTCAGACACCGCAAACTTCACAATCGATTATGCACACACAAGCTCTGACCGCATGAACGGAACCGAAATCAATAGTGGTTAGCAGCCCTGTCCTGACGTTAGAAGATCACATTGTCGAGTTGCTTGTTTTACTGCCTTGAATATAAGTCATGTGGCACCCATCTACTAGCCACTTATAACTGATGTAATAACATGTTGCAAAATTGCAAAATTTATTTTTCATCCACAGAAAAAAAAAACAACAGGATATAACAATGTGCATGATTGTATTACATTAAAACGACATTCACTCGTTTTGAGGACTTGCTTCCGATCTCAGTTAAGAGCAGACATACGATTCAACGAGCATGTTGTAACACAATACAATATCCAATGATAACAATATTACCAAGACGGCCTTTGGTCGCGAACTTGAGTTTAAGGTAACATGATGGCTTGTAAAAACGCAATAACGTGCACACAGATGTTTGAAGTTAAATGTTGACAACAGATGACAACGGTGGCCCACTAACAGTCATGGTTTTAACCAATATTATATTTAAGGACTGCTAGAGTCATCCGCGGATAATGCCTGTGAAATTATTTTGAAATTCTCTGACAAGAAGATTTTCAAAGTTTTCAGCCATATAAGGAAAACGGTCTCACCCCTTCGCAGTTTTTTTACAGATCAAAATGAATCGAATGAATTTCGTAAAGGGTCATCTAAGGAACATTTTGTAAAATTATTTCCAAATCCAGCAAGTGGTTTCGGACGCGATTTTCAACGTTTTATAAATAAACGAACAAGGGCAACTGCACAGAAAGAGCATTTTAATGTCAAAGAAGCAATTTACAGTATAGTGTCCAACACTCGAGAATTTAGAAGACATGTTAAACGGAATTGTACATTTTTACATAATACTAAATGTTCAACGTAATAAAATTAATTGGCGAAAGAAGCTCCACAGTTAAAAGAAAATAATTTGTATTTAGTTCAAGTTAATTAATATATGTGTTGAGATTAATTTTTGCAATACTATCATAAATTCTGTTTCCGTGATAAAATAATTAATGACATTTTAAAGATAACCTTTTTCGATGCGTGTATCACTACAAACAACTTGTGTATTTGTACTGTTTTCTTACTTCAAGGACAAGAACATTCATTTATAGGACATATTTTACCATTTTGGTGAGCATGCAAATACAATCTTTACTACATTAAAATTTAATGTGTGAGTGATACTGCAGCCTACAGTGAGCTTATAAAACTGGTGTATGCATACACATCTGATAAGATGAACGTCACTGGTCAGTGTGTGTGTGTGTGATTTCCTAATCCAGGCAGTGGTCTACAACAAGAAGGTCAAAGTTGCATTTAAAGCCATTTCAGGTCTTACTTCTGCAACCCCTGGCGGCCAAGTTTTTAAACGATTCAAAATTATTTGAATGAATTTGGTGGATGGTCGCCCAAGGAACATTAACTGTGCCAATCCGCTTACAAAACGGACTGACATACCTACTAGGCGGAGGTAATTATTGAATCTGAGACGCTGCTTTGCAAATATATGTAACGCAGTATGTAGGGAATAAACCAAATAAAAATGCATCAATGTTCAGGTAGTTGTGAACCACATACAAGTTTTATTTAAATTAAATGTATAACGACCATTTTTGATTGAACAAATAAACAAGAAATAAATATTGTTCAATCGTTCGAACAGGGTCTAAATTTATATGTAACGTTATAAGCCATGTAAAACAATTCTTGCTCTAATAGAGATTTTAACTCAATCATCATGTCGGAACACTGAAATACTCATACTGAAATACACCACAAACTCCCACAGAAAGATGTCATGATTTCGCAAACAATAGCTCAACAAATATATTTGACCTGGTTTACTTAAGAGTATGTAGAATTAGTGTCGGAAATGATATCTTTTCAAATGGTTTTAATATGCTTTCGTTCTAGAAACGCAAATAATGTCATAATATTTTGATGCTAGTACATAAAGTTAGTATACACACAAACTCGTGCATACATTTTTGCGGTTTAAAATTCCATATTGCGTCAATTTTGTGTTCAAAATTCACGGAATAACATCTGCATGTAGAGTAGTAGATATATTAATTCTTAACGCCGTCTTTACTGCGTTTTAATGATTGTTGACTTTCATGTCACATCTACAATATCTGGTCAATGTACAAGTCTCCTAAGTTCACGAGTTCTTAAGAAGCTAGCCAACCATATCGTTTGTAAAGAGGATCTTTCGGAAAGCATCATAATTTGAAAACAAATATTTTCACAGTGTGCAATGCAGTCAACATTCCAGGCACGGGGAAATGTCTATCAAGTGGATATTCATACATCAAGCAATGTTTTAACAAGAGCGCTGTTTTACGTTGTATAACGAGGAAAGAAACATGGATTTTTTATTTATTTATTTACAAATTCTCTCTATCTGATGTATAGATTTTATTCGGAACTCACGCGCTATGGGTTTTTCCAATACTGGAGCGCGTGCGGGGGGTACAAACAGTGTCAGCCATTTTTAAGACAACGGATCATGTCTGATTTTTCGTCACATTCAGTTGCGGATTTGAATAAGTATTTGAAAGACAGGGGTGTTTCTTTTAGTGGACGTCGAAAGGCAGAGCTTGTGCAGTTATGTAAGACAGCAGAAGAAGAGCTGTAGACCCGGATGGATTGTCTGAAAATAAAGCACATGTACTGTCGCAGAAACTCTTCACAGGTGACTGCATTCTAACCTCTCCACATCTGCTTGGAGGAACTCCTGATATATCCATTCTTCCCGGAGTCAGTATTTTTGACATATACAACTACCTTGTATCCTATGAACAATTTAACCATGCCAGTCTCCGGGAATATCACAAGTTGGAGGGATTCTGCATGTTTAAAGATGGCTATGTTCTGCAGTTGGAAACAGTCTCCTATGATGGGACCGGTCTGTTATATTAATACGTACAGATGTTAATTTGAGTAACATGCTACCTAACATAAAGGTTTAAACAACTGGAGTGGTCAGTAGATGAATAGTTCGTAATAAGAGGTACAAAATAATATTTGGTAGCAATGCCACTGTGTTAAGTAAACAAAGACGTACATGTACTCATTAATTCTAACATTTTCTCCTAAATCCTAACATTTTCATGGTAGATAAACCGGTTAGGGACCGGAATCTATAAGCATCGGTACACTATAGTTAATTACTACGTTCTACCCATGTTAGTTTATTCTTACTGCAAATATCTTAATTATTGATTAAGAGCAATAAAGTCTTTCTTGCCTTTTACTACTTACTTTTAAAACAGAATACAGAAACCAGTAAATTGAGCATCTGGTGCTGGAATCAAACTGACAAGTACCAAGATAATAGTTTTGCACTCTACCATCAGAGTTATGACGTGATTATGGAGATGTACATTTATGTATTACAATTATATATAAAATTATAGTACATATATAACATTATATATAAATAGATAGTACATTATACATAGTAATACATTAGAAATCATTGTGATAGAATGTATACATAATGGAAGTACCATTTTGAACTTAGTCAATAGCCCTGTTTTTATGTGTTTTGTTCAATTTGATATTACATTAATTTTCATTCTTTCAGACTTCGTTGCCATCAAATCCAATGTGAAACCGAGAACAAATGATAAAGACCATGTGTCGAAGAAAGGCTTCTACAGCTCTTGGATCATATTGAAAGAAACATTCTGAAGCATGCATACATTCTGCATACTGTACTTGCAAAGGAGGGTAAGAGCAAACAATGTTACTTTAATTTCACTGCATATACACTAGTAAAACATTTTTATATGACCTTATATGCATTTTGGTCCTCAAGTCAATAAAATTATGCACAGCCAAGTGCAATACACATAACACATGACTAGTATGTCATAGATATTTTTAGAATTATTGCTCTTTGTTGTTGTTGTTAATTCTGGAACATAATTTCATAAGTATTAAAGCTATCTGGCAGAACTGGAATAGTCAGTGCTGACATTATTCTTATTATAGGCACACTGAACTTGATAAATAATTACTAGTTGGCTTAAACTATGTTTTGTGTGTCTCTGAACATCTTAATCCTGTTATTTACTGTATAAAAAGTGTTCATTTTCAATATTCTTACAAACAAATATTTAATGCAGTAGAAATAAATTCACATATAATGAGACATGTACACTTTTTCAGAATTGATGGGTGCTGTCGCCATGTGGTTGCCACATTATTTGAGATCAATGACTACCAGAATGACTCTGAGAAAAGAAGCTGTACATCATATGCTTGCAGCTGGGTTCGGAGATCTAGCCAGGCTGAAAACATTGGAAAGCATATTCCTGCAGCAGACCTTGACACTTCAGTCTTGCCATCAAATCGGTACAGTTGAGAAAATACATAAGATCTTAACTTTTTAATTTGCGAAATTTCAACTTATAAAGTGATGTAATAAGTATTTAATTACCCTCAATTTTTATAAGAATATGATAGCAACAGAGCTCTAAAATTAATTGCATGTGTAACAAAATATCGTACGCCTAGATTCTGATAACAACTTGATTACATAACTCTTGTTTGCATTTAATGCAAGTCATGACCCTGTTTGCACCTTGGCTGTTTAGTTAAAGCAGTGCTTGCAAAGTTTTTACTGCCCATTTCTGTTACTAAGCGATCATAAAAAAGTCGAGCATGCTGTTGTATTGATAGCACTTGTAAAGTTGAATGTTCTTTAAAGCTGAATCAGTTGCAGTTAGCATGGCGTGAAATATTGATGTCAATTCAAGTACTAACTTTGTTAATGCCTAACAACAGTTCCACTCCAAGACCTCTTTACTCACCATTACCAGAGCAAACACGTAAACCAGACCCAGCTGTCTTCTTGGAAAAACTGAAGGTACTCTGCCCTTCAGCTTGTGGCCTGATATTGCAATACATCTACACAGATGAGATTGAAAGCCCCCCTCCATTGACTGTGGAAACACCAATGGAAAAGATTAATCAGTTCAAGGCACAGCATGTTTGTTGTAATGACAGCTGTAACTGTGCAAACATATTTATTTTTTATCATTTATGTTACACTGACATTGAGCGAAATGAGATTGAAAAGTGCACCGTGGTCAGTCAACAAACAAACATTGGCATGATATGAGGAAAGGATTGCTTACTGCCTCCAATTTTCACCAGATCTGCTGTTCTACAAACTCAAGTAACACTGCAACACAACCTTTGAAAGGAGGGTCACTGAATGAAAATTGCTTATCAGCAGCTATTTTGTTTGGCAGACGATATGAATCCAAAGCAAGAGAAGTGTTTTTAAAGGGTCACAGATTTAGGCATCGCCAGTGTAAAGTAGATGTTCCAGGACTTGTTATGAGTGTTGACACACCCTTTATAGCATGTTCTCCAGATGGCATTGCAGATTGAAATGTGTTTGGAAGATTCCTGATTGAAGTGAAATGTTTGTTCATGTACAAGTGCTTTCATCCGAACAATTCTCTAATCTTTTGAACATATGCACAAAAGACGAAACTGGAAAACTGTAGTTGAAACGCTCTCATAAGCATTATGACCAAATTCAGGGGCAAATGGCCATTACTGGTGTTAAAAAAAGTGTCTTAGTATGTTACACACACAAAGGAATTTCTACTGTTGATGTTGAATTTGATGAAGACTTTTGGAACTTATCTGTGGTTAAAATGTCACAGTTCTATACAGATGTGTATTTTCCCATGTTAAAGTCATTATGATTTAGAAGAACACTGCCATTGTGAAAAGTCTATGCTAGTATGGATGTTTGTGTAAGGATCTTGTTAGTGTTACAATTTGATCCCTGTTTGTTATTGTTCAAAACAAGTATTGCCATACATTTATTATTCACATTACTGGATTATGATTATTGATATACTCAACAATATTAATAGAACATATAATTCTATATTATATTAAAATAGAAGATAAAAACTGACAAAATGGTTTATGACAAATTTTATTGTTTGCCGTTTTATATATCCATTTTTTATGTTGATGTATACAGTACATGGCAATAATTTCATACATTAATTATAAAATATATTCACTGTGCAATGTAAAACTTGTCCATTGTCTATGAAAAAGGCAGACTTTTTGGAGCTGTTAACACTGTTTGTATTAATACATTGAGACTTAATAAGAATGTTCAAACTAGCATGATGTCTTCAATATTTAACTATATTTCACAATTACTTTATTGAAATATACTTTTCAACTGAAACTTTGTAGATTGATTTGTTTACTATGTGAATTGCTGTAATAAATTCAACAACTAACACATGTATGTTCATAATGCTTCCTTGTTCCTGTTGGCTCTGTGCACACAGCTTGACTTTGTATTCAAGACTGTCAAGTTATGCTAAACATGGCTGAAAATTGCACAAAACAGCAACAATTGTTGTTATTTGTCGTAGAAGAAATCTAAATTTTAAAGGAATTATGCCACTCAAAAACTTAAATGTTTTCATTCCTCTAATTGCTCGTTCGACATGAATGCGCACGCTTGCTATTTTTCTGGACCTACGAACTGCCTTGTGGCTCAAAACTTTGCCTTGTGTAAACGCGGGAATGATCAGCGTAGCTTTTTTTGGAAGCAATAAATGTCTAATATTGAATTCTCTGTCTGCCATTATGTCACCATCTTCTTCAACTAAATCAACAAATCCAGATTCCTTTACAATAGCAACATCACTGATTGAACCAGGAAATGTGTCTGATAAAAAATTGATAGCACCATTTGGTGAAATTGAAACAAGTTGTTTAATAGTGTTCGAATGTTTTTAATTTGACCAAGTTGAGCTGCTGGTCTTAATGGTTTCTGTACATAGTACTCTCTGCAGTCTATTACTGCCCTTGTGTTCGGGTATTGGTTGAAACTTGATGGTAAATTTCCTTTGACAGTTTCTTTTGAAGGCCATATCAATAGGTCTTTCAAACATTGGTGTAATAAGTTCACCCAGGCAATAAAAATCTTTGATACATGACCAACAGAAACACCAAACAAGAAAGATAAATGTTGGTTATCAAACCCAGTTCTTATTTTTACAAGGCAAATGATCGTTTCCTTAAATATGGTTTCCCTTGACCGTGTTCTTGCACCATTTTTTCCAGGAATATGTCTCCTTTTGCCATCCCAAAGTTTGACTGCTAGTGCCGCGGGTAATAACCATTCAATAACCACTGTAAAAGATTTAAATTTGGAATTCCGGGGTAAAAGAAATAAGAATCATCATCACGAAAGACTTCTTCCATGAAGGGGTTAACAGGGTCTGTGTTGACAGATTTGTGTATTCTATCACTTACATTAGACACTTCATCTGCATCTATTAAAACAGAGTTGTCTTCAATGTCGTCGTCACCAAAGGTTTGCAGTGTAGGTAGTTGATTTTCAGGAACATGGTCTGGTTGAATAAATAGTGATTTTGCTACTCGTTTTTGCTTAATGACACTTGTAAGATTGGATGCACTCCTGTCTGTGGGTCTTTTCCGGGAAACAAACACTATAATGCACAGATAATTATACTACAAGCGTTTATACCATGACAAATCTAAACATTATCCATATATGATATGCATATAAAAATGGGCCCAGGAGCCAACGCCCTTTGATTTTGTGCAGGTCACGTTATAATCATAAATGAAAATTCTGAGCTTGGCAACTGTGTTTAAAATGCAAGTTTGTATCCTTGTTAACAAATTTGAAAACGATATCTTTAACATTTCCGTTTTAATTTCATTATAAATGTAGATGGTTCGGTACGTTTCATAACATTGAGCATTATAGTATGGTAAAGCTGTTTACATGTACATATACAGTGAACATGCAGCCTTATCATGTCACATTATTTTCAAAGAGCAAAATATGAAAAATGTGGTTTTTATTTGAAGAAAAAAGATTGCGCATGGATTTTTTAAAATAAACTATTACTAACCTTTGAGCAAACAAAGTGGTGTTTCCCGAATTTTTCAGCAGACAAGGTCGAGTGAGGACGTGCACATTGTCTTATCCAGTGTAAACCTCTTTCCATGTCAACATTTGGCTTTGGAAATGGACAAAACGTTATATTGTTCATATGTGGCTTGTGATAGTAACGACTGTCACTGTTACATGTTTCCCAGCTGCATCTTTTTGTTGGCATTATGACTTTTTTCAGCGAAAACACACAGCGAAGTTGTTAGATCTACCGGTACTCGTGGTTGATATATTCGCGCCAGATGATTGTTTGTACCCACCGCGCGTGCTCAAATATCACAAAACCACAAAACGAGGAGTTCCGAATAACACCTATTGTCAACGGTAAATATTAGTTTATTTTCCGTGTTTATGAACCCGTATTTTAAAGTACGAATATTTCACCAACTACATAATAAGTCGACTGTGAAAAGCGTTTATATCCTTTAATGTTGATATTTTTAGTTTTGTACAATGGAGCAGAGTCGCTGGGGTTGGGCAAGCTGTCGTTGATTCATCCAGAATTTGTAAACAGGAACCTCACATTTCATTTGTTGACGAATTCCATGCCGAATGAAGACTATCTCAAAGGGATAACATGGTACATACAGCAGGAGTACGACGTGGTCTTCCATGCAATTAAATCTGGATATCAGTATACGAAGAACGAGTCTCAGAATGACGTGTGGGTGGTTTTTAACAGAATTAACAAGCGCTTAGATGACGCACTAGTATATGCCATTCGTAACTTCGCAGTTTGCAACACCATCCAATTATCTTTACAAGGTAGGTTTGATTCATAAAATTCTCCGTATTTCAAAATGACTAAAACTTATATATTTTATGGATGAGTGCTAACGAACATATAGATTGTTCCTATATGGAAGATAAAATTGCAGTTTGTATCTGCATTGTAATACGAATATAACAAATAACAAACTACTAAATATCAATACACTGAAGCCGCTTAGTCTAGCAATATAATTATGATGTTATATAAATGTTGTATGTTGCATTAAGTAAGAAATGAATTTATACATATGGAATCTGAATTATTATCCTTTTAATTTTCATGATTGTATTATTTTATAGCTTGGACAGAATACCAGTACTTAAAATATTACGCACGTGTATTTATAACGCGGCCCAAGTATGAACAATATTGTTTTAATCTTAAAGTCTAATTATTTTCCTTAAAGTTACCAGTTTAATAATTTATTGCAGAGTTTCATTATGAATGTGGGTATTTGGAGATTGTTGCAAATCCCAAGAAGACGAGCGACAGGGCAGATATCGCGTACTATCCGACGCAGGACATACTGGACCGTCCTCAAGACTTCTAGAGAGGTTGGCGTATAGAAAAGGGTGTCATCACACTGGAACATGTAGCTTACGAAGAAAAATATATCATGCTAAACATAAACGGTATATTTTAACAGTCTTCAATGTTACTAGAGTGGATGTATATTTCCTGGAGTGTAAAAGACTCCGAGCGTATCCAAGAACTAACCAAATGACTGTTTTGTTAAGTAAGACATTTTAAATTTATTTACAAAACACACACAGAAGAAATGTCAAGGGAACCTGACTAGCAGAATAACACATTGATAAATGAATTAACCGTCACCCAAGCCCTTATAATGATGGCGTACACATACATAATGGCCACGGCAAATCAACCACGACACATGAACGTTGTACTTATGTAATCTTTTTTAGGTAAACCTACCCTAGCTCCGTGGTGCTCAGTAGACGGATGTGTCAACTGCATTTGTGTCTCCCCTGGTGACAATGTTACCTGCACGTCATCCAGTGACAATGTTCATATCGAAATTGGGGACAACAACGTGCATATTCAGAAGGAGTTACAAAATGATGTAACAGAATACAGGACAAGAGACTATAACGAAACATGCCACATGCAAACAGTTGAGTCAAAAGTCAAGACCGCGTTTTTTTCCGTTTGAACGCATCGCTTTACGTTATAGGTAATTATATGCATTTCGTAACTATTGTTTGCACTGCTTAACGCTTGAATTTTACCTTGCATACAGGATGTATGTGTTATTTTATTATAGTTTATTACCATTAAACTCTTTAGGCTACGTGTGTTATCAACAAGCTGTGCCTGTGTCATATTGCTGTATTTTTTTAAGATTGATTGCAATTTAGTCAATATTTATAAATTTCCTTAGGCAACATTTTTAGAATAACAAATGAAGAATTAAATGTATTATTATAGTATAATATAACACTTAGTTATTATAAAATACTAGTACAGTAAAAGATCATGGATTAATAGTCTTCAGGACTGCTTTCACTGTTCCTCCTGCTGATATGCAGTTAAACTTCCCAATGTTGTAAGAAGGAGTTCTGGTGAACGTAACATGCACTGCATTTATGGTAAGACCACCGCCTAAACGTCAGATGAACCTGGATGATGAAATGGTTGAAGCTGCAGAGCAGATTGATATTCTAAATGATACAAGCAAACTCTATACGAGTAGTATAGTGAACGAAATTCATTTGGACAGACGTATGAGCAACAAAGCTATCACCTGTCCGTCAACAGTTATGGGAAGTGATCTAATGTATAAACATGTTAATTCCACCCGTGAGATTCTGTCTTACAAATGTAAGTACGATATTATCGTAGTTGCACTTTACAGAGGTTTGTTCAAAAATAAACTTTTAACCGGTATTCTTCGCCAATGATAATGGAGCTCCAATACTTAAGAAATTGACCAATTTTAAAATCCAGCACTCACGATCAAAAGCAGTTGTCATTGTTAAAGATAATTTTTGAAATTCTCTATCTCTAATTCAGATCCTCCGTCTCAGCTCCAGATGACAAAACCACAGAAACAATGACCTCTTTGTACCAGTTTCACATTGGTTGTAAAGCATTAGACTCCACTGATATGTGCAGTATTTTATGGTCTTTTAACATTGATGAACTGGACCTAAGTGTCACAACAAATTCTAGACAGTCATTAGACATGGTATCGTGGATTTACCTCAACGTGTCACAGAACTCGATAAATGGTCGTATCAGCTGCCATTTTGTCTGCAAGGAGTCTACCGAGTTCATTTAGCAGGACTTTATTATGGGTTTTCCTGGTACGGTTCGTTAGTAACTCATATACAATACATAAACGTGCTTCCCTTTAATGAACTTTTAAAACTTTTCATTGTAATTGTGATTTTTAGTTCTATCTATAGTGCAACTCGAAATCAGTATTATTTAAACATATCATCGTATGACGAGTTTATATATTATATTTAGTATAATTACCCCCAACAGCTGTATTTCTCATTTTACTTCACGAACAATGAATTTTAATTGTACTATTTTCAGTTCCCCCAAATATGATTGAACTGAATGTCCCTACACTGCAATACGGTCCCCTGGCGAACATATCATGTTTTGCATACAACGGGAGACCACCGCCTAAACTTCAGATTAGCTTGGCTGGTAAAATAATCAAAGACGGAGAGCAACACGACATGTATAATGACTCAAGCAAAACTTTCACCTGTAGACTTATGACCACCATTGCCGTAACTAGACATTTTAACAACAAGACAATTATCTGTACGGCTTTTGTGATGGAAAGCTCTCGGCAACATACCGCGGTAAAGTCCATCAGTCAGACATTCAGTTTTAAATGTAAGTACAGTTATAGTCCCTATATAATACAAAAATCGTATATACCACACTTATTCATGTACGTAAATTGTGACCGTAGATCAACGTGGTACGTTGGACATTACTTTATCCTCTGTCTAGCGATTTCAATTTTCTTAGGGTTTATACAATTTATGTTTTGCACTGTAAACGTTTCAGATCCTCCGTTAAAACTCGAGATGGTAAGACCTGTAGCAGAATTCAACAGAAATATTTGGTACGTTTTTTTTCATCCGCTGTAAAGACGTCAATTCAAATGCTAAATGTAGGATTTCATGGAATTCAGACATTACTAGCGTAGAATTGAACAACACTGTAAACGTGCAACAGTCATTAAACATAGAATCTTGGATTCAAGTCAACGTGTAACAGAACTGGACAAATAGACGTATCAGCTGCCACGTTGAGTGCAAGGGGTTCACACTGGACATGAAGCAGGACTTTATTTTCGATTTAACCAGTATGGCTTGTTTGCAGCAATCGCAAGAAAAACTATACCAGAGTTAATCATTACAATTAATTCGCGTTGAAACAATTAACTTTAAGGCTCTCGAAAGTCCTAGTAGTGTGTTCGCTTTATGTAAAGATTTGTAATTAGATACAAATTGAATAAGAAACATGTTTTCAAGACTCTTTAAATAACTAGACCGTACATAAAGAAAAACACTATTTGTCTAAATATTTACGAGTAATTATCAACTGATTTACATTGCAAAAGCGTATTTACTCAAAGACTGGTTATCAGCAATATTACACAGCATTAAACAATAATGCAGAACATTGCAAAGATCACACAAACACATTCAGCGTGTTTGAACAGTAAATATACAACATGTCATTGGTTGAGACTGAGGAATTATCTATTACCGGGCAAGTTATTAATGAGCTACCAATGCTGATATAGTATTATATCCTACATGTTTGTAATAGGATAATATTGCATTTACGTGTTTGTGATTTTGTTTTCAGGCACTAATTCTGCCGGTTCTTTCCCTCTGGTATTGTTTACGAGTGTCACTGTACCGCTAGTGCTTCTGTGTTGCACTCTTGTGTGTTGGTGTATTTTTAAGAAGCGACTTTGTCCAGATAATGTGTGAGTTTTAGCTGTTAACTATTATCATATGAATTTGAATCTAAATGATAATGAGTTAAAACATTGATGCATGAAGCTTGTGGTACTAGGTTCTGCTTTTATAAGGCTTTAATTAATGGTGTTTCGTTTTATTGTGCTTTGTGTGAAGTAGTTTTCAGCATTCGATTTAAAGTACTTATTTTCGATTTCGGAAAGAACTGACCAACACCATTACAGGTAAGTGGAAACGATTTCAAGTGTACTGTTCATAAACAGCCACTTGCAAACAACAATTTATCGCTCAACGTTTAACGTTTTAAAATTATCCTCTTAGCGTGGTTAGGAGGAATTTAAAACATCAAATAATAGTCGTTAAAGAGGTAACACACAGAAACTGATCATATCATTAATTAAGGCTGCCATTAAACGAGTTCGAACGAACGGAAGAAAGCAATGGATGAATGCAACGTATCCTCATGTTCATAAAACACGTTATACATTTCTTTTTCATTTTGCACGTCAATGTACACTATCAATATTGCAGGTCCGTGATACAGGTAGACGGTATACCCATGGCCGTGCAAGCAACAGGTAATGCGCGATTATTCACTATTTAGAACGTGATATTCTCTGCTGTTTTTTAAAGTACAGTGTTTGCTTCAGAATTCAATTCTTAATATTATTCGTTTAATTGAACACAGATTGGGTCACATGTATGCCAAAACGATACGCATTAATTATTAAACCATGTAATATAACTTCGGTATTCTTTAAATAAAAGTAAGCATACTCGATATTAATGGCGTTAATAATAAAAAATGCCAACATCGATTTTCATTTATGTTCAGAGCACATTTACAACATCACATCCAGTTATGAAGAAATCGAGTAAAAACGACGCATCGGCAGAAGATATACATGTTTGCTACAGTTAAAATACCTTAAACGAACTTTTAAGCATTAAACAAAAGTTAAATTCATCCTTGTGATAATTTACTATTTATAAACTGGTAAGGCGTACAAGCTATTACATGTATTAGAAGAAAATGTTATTCATAAATGTCATTGTTAGGTTAGCATTTTTGTTCTTATATTTTTGGCTTGAAACAGTATATACCTGTTTGTCATAATTCCTGTAGTATTTGAGGTGAATTAATATGCTTTATATATATCACAACATTGAATTGTAATTGCGGAATCAGACATCAGAATCACAGCTGTACAGAAACATATTTGAAACACTGCAATGTTTCAGAAGAAATCACCAAAACCTTGACGCCAACTATATAAATGATTTACAATAATGCCGCTTCCGATCGAGTGAATTATAATGTGAACACGCAAACGACTATTCCGTTTATAATGGAGGGCAAAGATACATGTATGTAACATTATTGGGATCAAATTCGTACAAACAATTCGGTGTATTAAGAATTTTGGTTTTGAGTGTTTATAAATGTTTCTTAATATTGTTTTGAGTTGTCTTTGATTTGCATTTGCACGTGTTTGACGTTGAAAAGGATAGTTAATCAAACCGTGGTTGTTTGTTAGTTGTTGTATTGCCTTTTATTTACGTCATGTTTCTGTATTTGTAAATATTGTAGAAACCATTGTTTTGTCTTCCGATATCTTTGATTGTGTATGCTTGCAATTGTTTATGTATATTTTAAAAAAAATAATTGTACTAAGATGTATTTTGAAGTTGATTTTCAAAAGACAAGTTTCACACTCCCATTTTTAGGGATTATCACGACACAATAATTTAATTTTGGCCAATCGAAAACGAGGCTCGTGATGTATTGATAGTGGTTAAATGCTGGTTGCATAGCGGTCATTTACAGTTTATTACTTTTAAAATGTTATAAATATTCACTTAGTTTACTTCTTAATAAACATAAATGGTATGGTTCGTAATATAATTTATGATATATGATAAGAGAGTGTCAGTTCAATTAGTATATCGTCGCTAAAGATGAAAAAAAAGACATAGGTACTTTCTCTGAGACTGATAGACTTCGTATTGTACAAACCTGGTCTTATCAACAATAAGATCATAATCTTGTATACACACATGACCATTATTATGTAACCAGAATGAGTATATATAGGTCCTAATTTTAAAATAACATGTGGCTTAATTACGTAATCAAAGTGCATTCTTGCTCATACTGCATAATAATAATAATACTAATAATAATAATAATAATAATAATAATAACGATAATAATAATAATAATAATAATGTTATTGGGAACTGTCAAGCTGTTTTATAATTACCCCAGCCGACACTGAATCCGAAATAATCGAGCTGCTTCTGTTAATTAAATATTAATTAATAATTAATTATGTAAACTGCGATCAATTCATCAACTACAGACTTATTTCAATCATTAAAAATTCAGATCTGAATATGAAGTAACATAATAATGATGTTAAACATAGTTTCGTTTTGTAGTAAAGTACAATATCCAATAATACAATACATTAAATAAATAATTTGAACAAAACAAAATACAACAGTCAATTATTATTATTCACAGCTTCGAAACTACCTGGGCTCTAAGCACCAACACTGTAAAAACTTGTTTACATCAACTATAGCTGTGTCAGCAACGGAGAAACTCATATTGAACAAATCAAGTTTCCTATATAATATAGTACACTCCACAGAAATCATATACGACTTGGGAAACACTCGGAGAGGGCAGACCTTCGCCGAGACAAGTAACCCTACAAAACAATTATATTTTTCAGTAATAGGTGACCTCCCTTGCCAAAATATCTAATAATGAAACAATCCTTTAAAATGTCTGACTGTTGACGGCGATCCGGATCATAAGGTAAATATCATCATTTGTTCATTTGGTATTTTCAAACCTTCTCAGAAAATTTCATGCCAATCCGCGCAGAAGAGAGATAAGCATATCTGCTTAGGGGTTGTTACGATTTAATCTGAAGCTTCGCATCTAACAAGTCAATTTAACGCATTTGTAGATCACCCAGTTAGGAATGCGCCAAGATTCAGCTAATTGTGATCCACATTCAGATTAAATCAATAATGACCTTTTGAAATTGAACAAACAAACAAAAAATACTGTTTACACTTTGTGTAATCGTTCGAATACGGGTTTTAATTCCCACGCAAACATCCATTTTATATTTCATATGAAACAATTCTAGATGAAATGGCGATTTAAATTCAATCATCATGTCGGAGTACTGAAATTTCTTATTGTACACAACAAACTATCACGCCAACTTGTTTATTTGCTATTTTATGTTCACCTTTTTGAGAACAAAACATACCCAATAACATGAAATCTGAATGTACATTAGTAGAAAGGAACTTTTAAACGCCACCAGCACTGCGTTTTAATGATCTTCACTTTCATTTCAGAGTTTAATGTCTATGGTCGATGTACGAGTCCTAAGTTCACGAGTTTTTAAGAAGCTAGCCAACCATATCGGTTTTTAAATGCGCTAGTCGGGAAGCATTTTCTTTGGCCATAATTCCCAAAAAAAATCTTCCCACATGTAGCAATGACGTCAACATCCATGAGGAAATTTTTATTTATTGGATCAACATTATATATCACACTTGTTCAAACAAGAGCGATGTTTTACGTTTTTCTACAATACACATGTATAATAATTCATTTATTTAAACATTCTTATAAGAATTGCTATTTGGATTACTATCAACGGTAAATACTTTTTTTTTCTTTGGTGTGAACATGTGTTATTTTAGAAGGAGTATATAGTTTTCATCAAGATCATAATGTTTTTGTTGTTATTTTGTAGTTTTATTCGATAAAACAGAGGCACTGGTGTTGGGGGAACTAGCTTTGGTCCATCCAGCGTTTGTTAACAGGGACATTACACTTCATCTGTTGACGAATTTCACACTGACTGAAGAATACCGCAAGGAAATAACATGGCATGTTCATTATAGAACCGAAACAATAATCCGTTAAATCAAATCTGGATATGAATACACGGAGTACGAGAATCGGGATGGGCTGTGGCTGGTACTTAAACGTGTCAACAAAAGCTGGGATAAATCACTTTTATATGCCAGACATAACGGGCGGGTTTCAAACACCATCCAAATATTATTACAAGGTAGGTTTCATTTTGAACGATCTATTCCAGAACAAAACAACCATCATAAGCTAATGATTTATTATATGGAGTGCTAACTTCAACTACTTACATCACTTATAAGAAAGAGCCAAATGCCTTTTGTCAAGAACATATACATCTACTAATAAATATAAATCGTATTGGGAACCAAAATTTTGAAATGTCTTATAAAGTTGTGAGGATGCAGTATTCGAGAATTGTGTAAACTTATACAGAGAAACATAATCTGCAAGGCATTATTTGAAGCATTAATCTATAGACACAAAATTGAAAAGAATGCGAGTATTTCTATCACTAGCAGATGCTATCATTTAAAAAGTTTTGTTTAACATTCATACGGTTTTCTCTTTAGAAAATTATACCGAACCTTTATTAATCAATACATTGCAACGAGTAAAATTATGATATGCCATGCGTAGGTACTGCTGTATATAACGTCAACACTTTCGCTTATCCCACAATGACTTGCTATTTTCTAGCAGCGTTTGACAACGAGTGTGGTCATTTGGAGACCATGTCCTTGCCATACAGATCTGGAGACAGTTCCACGATTGCATATTATCCGACTCAGGCCATACTGGACTGTCCTCAAGACTTCTACAGAGGTTGTTTGTTTGTTTGTTTGTTTGGATTTTTCGCCGTATTCAACAGTATTTCAGTCATATAACGGCGGTCAGTTAACCTACTCACACTTTTCCTGGGTAAGCTTGTTTACCAGTACTGAGTGCACATACTTATGCCAGTAACTGACAACTGCCCTACTTGAATCAGAGGTAGGGGGAGAATGACTGTAGAAATAATTTCATGACCAATCCTCACACAAGTTATGTGGCCGGGCTGAGATCACATGAGAACGTTAAATGTTTCGCCGGATTCCAAAGCGAAAGACTCTCGTTCAAATCGAATGCATCACTCTACGTTATATGTAATGTATCTGCATGAACATTGCATAGCATTGTGTCAGTTTGTTTAGTAGTACATAAAGGTAAAACCCTAACTATGTATGAGTGAAAGGCTGTTGCTTGTTAATGTTTGAAACGCGTGTACGAACAGCGAACTTAGGCAATGTTTATACATTTGGAAGCGATGTAATAACACTTAAATGGACCATTTCACAGAACGGCAAATTAACAACTTATAATATATAGTTTATATTTATAATAACAAACGTGTAACAAATGCACGTGGATAATATGGTTCAGTACTGCTTTTATAGTTCCTCCTTGGAAGATTGAGTTGAACCTCCCAAAGCTGAAGTACGGAGATCTGGTAAACGTGACATGCACCGCAATCATGGTGAGACCACCACCTAAACTTCAGATGAGACTGGATGGCGAAGTATTTGAGAATGCAAAACATATTGACGTCCTCAATGTTACAAGCAGACTCTACACGATATTTATAGTAAACGAGATTCATTTGGACAGACGCATGAACAACATAACTATCAACTGTACGTCTTCAGTACTGGGCAGTGATCTGAAGTACAGTCATGTAAATGTTACAACCAGGATTATGTCTTACAGATGTAATTATGGTTTTGTATCTATTTGGCAGACTTATTTGGTCAACGTCATATGTGCATAATTTTTATAACCTGTTTCATTTATTAATGATTATGAATGAGTTCCGTTAGAACCGGTTACTAGTATTCAGGGCAATATAAATTAGTTTGGAATAGGTACGATGTATCGGCAAATAGTGACATGCAATAATTATTTTAAAAGATTCAATGCTGTTTTCTCCGATTTAGATCCTCAGTTGTTTTCAGCATACGTATTGGTTTTGTAAATAAGTTTACACATTAAAACAAATGCATTTAAAGTTGATTGTAAAACTAGTTTTCGTTCGATTAATTGTTTAACCAATATAGGTTACAGTATACTAAATATTTCAGGTGTGCAATGCTATACTCTCTAAATAAATCAACACCATTTATTTGAAGACACAATTTTCTGTATAGTCACTTGCCATGACTTTATTTTTGAATATTTCTTTGTACGTGTGGTAGGAAAAACATTGTTGTGTACTAAAAATTCACTGTTTCGCTTGAAGGTTGGAGACTACATGACGAGACGTTGACAGTTGGCAGTATACCTTCAACTGGAGAGTAGCCGGTAAAAAGATGGCCGTAAAACAGTGAACTTTGATTCGCGTCGAGTTCTTTCTTACATATCACATGACCTATCTTTTTTATTGTCTAAATCAATTCGGCTCGGAATGCTCTTTAAGAAAAGGTATGGTTATGAGGGTCTCTACGCGCAAAATGTTGAGTTTATTTTTTGTTGAATTTATTGCTTTTACATTGAATTTGTTAAGGAAATCTTTTAGTATATTGTGACCTAAACTGACTTTGGGTTAAAATAAAATATCGTCTGCAAGTGCAAAATATGGATGAGAAAGCAGATTTTTGGTCATTTCTGAGCAAAAGAGTAGAAAATAAGTGCATTAAATGCATCAATTCAGATTGTTTGATCTGGAATGGTTGTATTTCAAATAGTTCCTTACCCTATTATGGCCGAATGAGGGCTAAATTGCCTTCGGACATAAAATCAGAGACATACTTGGTTCACCGTGTAGCGTTAATGTGCTACATGAAGTCAGAAATTGAACGCCAGGGACTCTGTGAGCCACTTATGCAACAATAGCTTGTGTGTTAAGCCTGAACATTTAAACATAGAGCCCCATTCCACCAACATGGAACGGCGGACATGTTTACAGTTCGGACAGTGCAGCGGGCATGGAACTGAGCCAGCCTGCATATCTGGTAAAAACATGAATACAACAAGCTTTATCACTTCCTTTTATTCATAGAAATACACTTAAAATACATAAATGCATGTTTTTTTTCATTTTAAATCTATTTCTATTGGGTATTTTTGCCTTTTTCAGGTAGAGGAACGCCTGATGCTGACGCGAGGGCCACTTGTTAGAGGTCTCTTATGCCAAAACAGGTAATAATAACAATTTATTATCAGGTACACAATCAACTAAGCATATTTATGATGCTTAAGGTGTGGAAGACTGTCATAATCAGGTTTGGGGTCACTCATGCCCTTGCCGTAGTGTAATTCCTCATGCAGTTTGTATCGATAATTCCGCGTCCTGGCACGTAAAGCTCGTGCTTTGTTGGTAGCGGATGTTTGCTTTCGGTTAAGGTCGTTGCGGTCCTCATATGCTATCTGCTTAATAATCTTTGACCCCTGGGTAAGGTTAGCATTTAGTTCAGTGGTTTTTGCAATTACAGAGTCAGCATAGCCATTGTTTAATTTGTGAACCTGCCCGTGAATTCGACCTACACAGTTGCGTGAGAAAGTCACAGTTTTAGGATTGACAGCTTGGTACGACCTGTTTACTGCTTCACTTTTTTGGGTTGTGGTTAAAAGTTTGGTAGCGTCAAGAGCAGCTGGACCTAAAACCATTTCACTGCATTTTTTAAGGACTTGTTGGTCACTGTCAACCATTTTAACCTTGACATTGTCTGGCATGAAATTCTTAGCTTGCCTATTTGTACCAGCACAGACATAACTGTACTTTGCACAATGAGTACCGCAGTAACCACTGAAGCATAGAACAATGGTTGCGATTACATCAACCATGACCTTCTTTAGAACCTTGATGTCACCCTGGTGTTTATTGTGGGCAGCTTTAAGCTCAGCCATACACCTAGCTTTGACCGAGAGAGCGAACCGACTCCTGATATTAGACTTGGAATGACCCTTGAGCATGCCCTTTGAGAAAGGCGCTTTGTTGAGCTCGCGCTTCAGCGAGTTGCCTAGGTGCCTCAGATCCTTAAGATGACCCACATTGTGACCGTGAGAGTTACGAACACCTTGGAATGCCCTACTGTCCCCATCACAAGTGAAATTTGCTATTTTGATGTCCTTAGAGATCTGGTCACCTAACAACCTATTCCATTTGCCTTCATCACCTATTGGTTCCCTCTCTGAAACATTTGCAGAACAATGCCCCCTATGATTGGGGCACTGAACAGGTTTACCCTTATTCCTGAGCATTGATGCAGTCCTGCATAGTTTATTTGCTACTTGTACCCCTACAATTTGCTTGTTTCTGGTATTGTTTTCACACATAGTGCTTATGGCAATAGTTCCGGCTTGAAAGGGTGTCGCGTCAGAGTTAAAAATAAGGATCTTTTTGACCAATTTTGGCATTTTCAGCAACTAAGTTTTCTCTAATCTGGTACATGCTTCTCTCATTTAGGGATTTAAGGGCAGTATTGACCTTATTTGCTTGTTTTTGCATAGCAAGTGGAGAGGGAGCAATGATATTGGTTGTGTTGAGAATTCTGCGGGAACCTGTGTTCCCAATAGAAGTACTTGCAACACCTATTTGGAAGCCTACATTGATCTGAGCTGCCTTTCTGCCCCTGGTACTTGATGGAACCTCATTGTAAAGCTTATAATGCTTGCCTACATATCTGCATCTTGTACATTTTAACCTTTCCTCCCAGCCTAAGCCCCACTTTATGGAAGCACTGCCGTCAATTACCAAGTCGCCCCTACATTTATCACTTCTTAACCTATGCTTTCTATTTTCAGAGGACATCATAGACTGGAGTAGGGCGGGGACATAGACCTTGTTCGTAAGTAAGTCGGGATGGACTTTTGATGGAGCAGGAACCCGTAACAGGTCTACATAGCGAATCTTGTTCGCTCTCGGACGCAAGGGCTTAGCTGGGGTTTGAGAGCCGTCTACATCCCGAAAAGTAAGAACCTTGTCATTGTAAGCTACCCGTGCTTCAAAGGATGACCTTTCTAACCTTACATAGGTTGTGTTGGAATTTGACCTTCTTTCATAATTATGTTTTTTCCCCTTCACCGGACTAGTCCCACCTCGTTTAAAACCAACATTGAGCAACTTGTTCTTTTGCTTGGTTGTGAACCCCATTTTGACCAGATTGCCACCTTAAAAAAAGTCAAAGTACTTATTTTGTGCCCAAAATATGCAATTTTGTATTCCCTTAAACCTCTAAATGTGAGCAGGCAATGCAAATTGACCACCTGCTGCAGTTTAAAGGCACCCATGACATTATATACTAGAATATATAATTGGTGGCCTGTAATTAAAGAGGCTGCGACAAACAAGGTGCTTTAAAGATTTTACACTTTATTGGTTTGAAACAAGCAATTACTGGAAGCTGATTGATTTCTACACTTCAACGTATCTTTGATCTCCCATTTTGACTAATTTCTTCATTGTCTTGGATGAAATTGGAATTTTTTTTCTATTAAATTTACATTTTTGGGGTGATTTTAAAAAAAAAATACACAAAAAATACATTATCAAAATGGCTTAGAGTAAAAATATCTAACAAAGTCATTCTCTCCTCACCCCACATAAGCCCCCCATACACGTTTGTTTGGTTTGTTTGGGTATTTTGTCACAAATATTGCAAATATCAGCTTTAATTGTTAGAGGGACATTTAAGCTTCAAGACGCTTGAAATCACCGGCTTCCGACCAAAATCACCTGTGTTTGAAAATATGAAATAAAATGGCCAAATGGACAGATATACAAGCCAAACTTAATATATTGGTGCAATATGCATGGGAAGATAATTATATGCAAGAAAAACTAATTTTAATGAGAACAAATTTCTCTTATAGGTTACAGTATACTAAATATTTCAGGTGTGCAATGCTATACTCTCTAAATAAATCAACACCATTTATTTGAAGACACAATTTTCTGTATAGTCACTTGCCATGACTTTATTTTTGAATATTTCTTTGTACGTGTGGTAGGAAAAACATTGTTGTGTACTAAAAATTCACTGTTTCGCTTGAAGGTTGGAGACTACATGACGAGACGTTGACAGTTGGCAGTATACCTTCAACTGGAGAGTAGCCGGTAAAAAGATGGCCGTAAAACAGTGAACTTTGATTCGCGTCGAGTTCTTTCTTACATATCACATGACCTATCTTTTTTATTGTCTAAATCAATTCGGCTCGGAATGCTCTTTAAGAAAAGGTATGGTTATGAGGGTCTCTACGCGCAAAATGTTGAGTTTATTTTTTGTTGAATTTATTGCTTTTACATTGAATTTGTTAAGGAAATCTTTTAGTATATTGTGACCTAAAGAACTAATATAGAATACACCGCACACTGTATATATGACTTATTATGCACTGGTTGCATTACATTGTATTCGGGAGTTAATTTATTTTAACCAGAGAAATACTATACGAACGGCAAAGCCCTCAGCCGTTAAGTACACATTTATTTTCATGTTTAACACGGAACCGAAAATTTCCATTTTATAAATTTCAAAATAGTAATATGGTTCCTGCCTGCTTATGTTAAATAGTTTTTTATTAACACTGATTTTTACACCAATTTTAAATAAAAAGCACGGTTTCCACGACACAGTTAAGTATATATACATAATAATATAAAATGTAATACGCATTATTTCTATGCTGAGATTGTACTAGGTGCTGTATATTGGTATACGTAAACATATTACTTAATACACATGTAGTTGTCAGTGTACTCGTAATTTTTGGAGGTTTTACTATTTACATGAATGAGTGCATGCAAACATACATGTGTTTAGATATACTGCGTATATGTGCGCATATTGTCGTACGTTATTTAGGGCTTTAGAAGTTGTTAAAATTGGTATTAATATTCTAAACACATTTTGTCATTGTGTGTGCCTTTCCCTGCATCTGTTTCAGGCAGCATCTCCACAAAATCTTTCCCTCTGGTATTGATGACGCCTGTTTCGGTACCGGTACTATCTCTGTGCTGAATTGTTTTGTCTTGTTGTGTTTCCAAGAGGCGTCACCCATGCTCACGTATGTATTGCGTTAAGATAAATTAACACGTGCCTTGAAACTTTTTCAATTAAAACTGCAATATTTTCAGCAAATGCGTGTGATAATGTCATGATTTAAATAATTAGTGTATTAACTTTGTTTTTTGACAGTAATGCATAATGAGTGCTCACATATTAAAGTATTTATATGTGGCTTTTACAGGACGACAAAATTCGACTGACCAACAGCACTACACGTATGTAAAAACATTTAACACGTTCCATTAAAAACATTGCTCGTTCCACTTGCAACTGATCTTTTGTAAATTTGCATTCAATTCTTGAACCTATAACAGAACCTCTGAAAAGCTTCAAACTGCCTCTCAGTAGGGGAGCGTGTAAAGACAATCTAAGCAAATGAAATTTGTTATTGAAGCGGAATTGTCATATTTTCATTCACTTTTTAGGTAGATGGAACACAAATGATTAATTAAAATATATCCCCAGTTTCATAGAATTGTATTTGTTCTATTAGTTTACATGTCATCATATAATATTTGTATATTCCATTTCCTTGTGGGAAATAGACCGTGTGAATATTGCGCTGCAGCAAACGGGTAACGCGTCCTTACAGTGGTCTTGCATAGTTGTTGGCTTCCTGAAATGTCACACATGTTTTACAAATACAGAGAAAGATACCCAATACATATATATTGATTACATATAAATTGGTCACATTCTTAGCCATCATTTGTTTACACATTTTAAATATATCAAGGTATTAGAACACGCCAAAATAGGCGAGCTTTCGTCCCTTTCTTAGAGCACGTTTACAGCCATGTTGTCACCGCATCCGAATCTGATCAGGTCGAACATAATCATCATCAGTTTCCCTTCAATGCTCGCATAGCATCTTATACAGTCTATACATGTTTGATAAGTGATTACCGCCTGTGTTTTATAAATTCAAAAAGAAACACTTTTCATGGGAAATATGGTGAACAAGTTATAGTGTTTTATCCAGACCTAATCAGCGCGGCGCAGCGCCACGCTCTTTCATTGATCCATCACCCTGCCCTTTTCAAAGGCAATTAGCGCCTAGTGCCCTCTTATCTAATTACTGTATTGCCGCTAACGATGTGATGGTACGTATTAGTCTGTAACCAACTGATAAGATCAGCTGTAGGGGCAATCAGCTTACGAGTTTGTGTCCAGATACAATAAAACATGAATTTGATTTGAAAATGAGCGTAAATTGCCTGCTTTTAGCAGCCTCGTTTTCATACTCAATTTCTGATGTTTTTGTTTTGTCATATTTTATTATAAACGTAATAATAAATGGCAGAATGCACATAAATGCAGACTCAATGTGGTCTTTAATAAATAATTACGAAACAGAAAACAATAATTGTTCCAATCATAAACAAAAGTCCATGAAAAAACGAATTGCAGAACTAGCTATTAATTCGGACAAACATATTCGGATACATCATTTAAATCCGAATTGCAATGTTTGTTTTCACAATGTTCTATATTGATTTAAGTTTTCATCATTAATCAAAATATTCGTAGCAATGTCATCATCAACAGCAACAACATATAACAGATGAAGATGAAATGCAATATTTCCTTCAATAAAATATGTAAAAAAAATATATATAAATAATAGCAGGTTAGAACTTATAAGTATTTTATCATTTAATTTAATAAGCATGATTTTGACATGCCCATAAACAGTTTTAGTTTGACAGTTGTTAGTAAGTTTTTTTTAAATGTATGATTGCCCAATTTGCACATTGGAAATACTTATGAACAATGAATAGATACATTTTCTGAAATAAATTATGCAACAACAATATAAATTAAAATTTGTTAATACATGTACTTGTTTGACTTAAAAAATTGATTAAGTAGATAAAAGGAATCAGTCAGTAATATACAATTTCATCACTGGTTTGAACTATTACTTCAGGAAAAAAAGAAAACCTGATGTGCCCTTATTAACAGTGTCACCGCGCACAAAATGCCATTTTTCCAAGTCAAGCGCCATGACCCTCTGCCCTTCTAGATTAAACACTAAGTTTAACCACGTGTGTTGTAAATTAAAACCAAGGCGCAATCTATAAATTGCAAACCCAGCTCTCATACTCACAGATGTACACAAAACTGTATGAGAACACAAGACAACTACGCCAACATGAGACTTGTTCTTCACGTGTTCAGTGAATAACTTACAGACGACAAGACTATTAATATAATTATGTTGGGAGATATATATCTAAGCGAATTTAAGTCTGATTGCTATATTTTTTGCATGTCACTTTTGTATATCGTAGATTTGATGACGTGTATATATAGATTTGATGATGTGTATATATATTTTTCTTTACGATTGCTTTGAGGTTTTTGAACTCATATTTGATACATGAGATACATGCCAATGAAGAACTATGAAAGCTATCGCATGTAAATTGCATTGTTGTTTTTGTGTATTTTTATTTCTTTACAATCGCCTTATATACTTTCAACAACTGAAGGTTTCCGATTGTTTCGTGACTTTTAAATATGTTGTGCAGTGTTATTAGACTTATTTAAAGTATTTCCCAGATATGCGGAGGCATCTTTTCGTTTTGATCAGACGATGGAGTAGTTACCTAATATACCGAGACGCAAGTCAAAAACAATCTATTTCTTTCGTTGCAGACGTATCATGTACATATATTTCAATGGAATTTAAATATTAAATTACACAAAGGAAGAAAATGACGTTCAATATTAATTTTAATTAAGTAATCGATTTTTGTTTTCATTCATACAAACATAAATTAATATTTTATTTCTACACCATGTTCAAATAGTTTAATGAAAACACACTTTTTTTTAAAAGCACGGCTTGTACAAGCCTTTATCACATGTCTCTAAACACATGAAAATGCAACTATGCTTGAAATAAGCATTTAGTACAGTCAAATTCATTCACCAAAGTTTTATTCAAGCAAATCAAGCGGAATTATATGTTATTCCAAATAGCGACCTATTTATGGATTCTTAACTCCGACATAGTGGTTTGCGTATTTGTCTGTTTGTTAGCAACGTTATACAAACAGTTGTGAATGGGTTTGCCAACAACTCAACAAATGTATGGTATCCTGGTGTAATTGAAGACGCAGTGTTTGGCGTAGACGATTTGGTTCGGTCAGCCCTTGACCAATGTAGACGTGTAGTACTAAACGCTGTGTTCTTGAGAATACAACTTTTAAAACGGGCTACCTTTATTATTTATAACGTGCATAGTCATTTCCAACACAACAGTTTTTGTTAAACCTGGCTGCAATGTTAGTTTGTTTATCATCACCAATACAGAAATGTGCACACACTTCTTCATGCCCATTCGGTATATGCATACAAAACTTTGAACGTTCCGGGTACAACTGTGAACGTCTTATATAAATGCCAAAACGACGTATGACGACACATGGCTCTAGATCAGTGCCATCATCACTTCTCAAATTCCTATAACACAACTTTCAAGAAACCACAAATATGCAGCTATTGATAAAGATAAGACAACCATCATCACCATATAGACAAAAGCAAAACAGAGTTAACGAAAACCGATAAACCTTTTGATATATGACATATTAAATAAAATAACAAAAATATCAGTAGGTCCGATGGATGCTCTCCGATGTCGCTTTGACCTCAAATGGTGCTCTTAACCTTTTACCTCGAACTGATTCATACCCGCGACACGATGTTTTATTGAGGCAAACATTTGTGCAATGTAATTTTAAAATCCATAAAATCATGGCCAGGTTATAAGTCCTGACAATGAAAAAGTCAATAACGACATTTGGCCTTTAATTATGACGTTTGATCAACAGTCCTAGTTTATGTGACATGCCGTCTTATTTAGGTAAACATTTGTGCCAAATAATTTGAAAATCACTTTAAAAGTAAAGGTTTTTTTTTAATCCATCGCGAATTTAAGCACCAACTGGCAAAATTTGACATTTGTCGTCTGGGTGTAACCTTGACCTTTGACCTACGGACTTGATTCATGAGCACAACACACTATCTAATTGCGGCAAACATTTGAGACAACAATTTTTAAAATCGCTTCATCAATGGCCAAGTTTACGACCGGAGAAATAAAAAGCTAATTTCGACCTTTGACCTCAGAGTGTAACGTAGGCTTTTGATCAGCAGACTTGGTTCATGTGGGCTTTTCGCCGTCTTGTTGAGGTTAAGAGTGTCAAGTGGTTTTAAAATCCATGGCATATTAAAGCACGGACAGGCCAATTTTGCTTTTATACCTTTTGGTGTGACCTTGTCCTTTTATCTACGGAGTTTATTCATAAGCGCAACACACTATCTCATTGCGGCAAACATTTGTGCCAAGAAATTTTAAAATCAATCCATCGATGGCTAAGTAAATAACACTATTAATGTCAATAACTTCTGAAAAAATCATTAGACCCTAACGACCTGTCAAAATGCGCACGTCGTTGTGATAGGGATGCTGCTTATAAGGTTTCATTAAATTTAAGTCATTAATGCCCGAGATCTCGCGCGAAAACGAAAACTTCCTATTAAATGTTATATTTATAATATTAAAGGGCATTACCTCCCTGCGAAAATTATCAGTTCGGAATGACCTGACAATAAGCAATAATGTCCTCTTGGCAGGGATGCTGGATATAAAGTTTCATGGAGTTCGAGTCATTACAGTTCCTAATATGTCGCGCGGAAACGAAGAACCGGACGGACGGGGAAACGAACGAACGAACGGAAATAAAGTATGCTGGATAAAATCTTGGAGGAAGAGCATTTGACACCCGGACAAATTGAATGGCAGTGGAATTAGACTTGGGACGGACGAACGAAGCTGCCACTGTATGCTCCTCCTTCAGGGATCATGCAAATAATGCAACTTTATTTGTATGCTTATCAGACCGTCCACATTGCATAAACGCACACAACTAGACACCACCATCAACAACAACATCTTCCTAAATAGTTTTAATTCATTAGTTCTTTAAAGCTATTGACAACATTAACGAACATCTTTTCAGTTAAAATATTACGAGTTTCAAAGTAGAACTTTGCCATGTTTGCACCGTTGCTCCTTCAACAAATAAGATGACACGCTTTCTGACGTATATTGCCTGTTTTAAAGGGCATATACGCGATGACCTTTCCCGGAAGCATATGGAAAAACAGATACAAGGTCAAGATTATGACTCTTTAGTGCATTTAAGTAAATTAATTTTTTGCCAGAAAAGGGAAGTAACTATGTAATGTATTATTGGTACAAGTGTTAAGGTCAATAATTAAACATTATCAAAGCTGTTTTCTTCTAATTTTGCGTTTGATTCGTATTAGTCTAGTCATTTTAGCCAAAATAATAGTCAAACCTCAAACAAATTCCTTCACAAGGTTTATGTGCATATACAGTATGTTCAATGTCTTCTGAGCTGGGAAAAAAAAGTCCTCACAAAAATTCAGTTGGGAAATGGAAAAAAAAATGTCTGTAAAAACAGTCTTATAGTGACCAATAAAAGTGTATTTTATCGCCTCTAAAATTGTGTCAATGTTGTAAGAATTTTTATGTTCAGTCTGCAACCTATATTTCAAGAAAAGATGCTTAAAGAATGTTTCAAAATTTATTTTAGATAGTTAATATAATAGAAAAAGACATAAATACATATCATCTTTCCTTTAAAAAGGCATAATAAGACCCAACATACCGGTACTACATTAACACAGTGAAAATTTGATTTGTACTTCACATTGGGTACAGTGCCTAGAAGACAAGAATAAATCATTACAATATAGAAGAATATGAAAATGAGCAATTTTAATATGTACAACTCAGTATTATAATTTTAAGAAATCATTTTTGTACAATAAAACGCATAATAGGAAGTGCATTTTTTCATTTAACTTATCCAGAAAAGAACAAAATACCAAATAAATAATGCATCTTGTACATGTTAAAATGACTATGACTACACACTCCATGTTATTACATGCATGCCATGTTACTAAGACATAATTGTATATCCTTTATGTTAATACATAACAACATACATTGTTTATTATATTGAAGCTAAGATTACTAGTAATACTTCAGTTTGAGTAACTTAATAGCTTCACCGGCTTGTGTAATGACTCATTACACAAGCCAGTGAAGCTACTTAGTTACTCAAACACAATCATAATCCTCTTCCAAACAAGTTCTATTGCTACAGCTAACACCCTTGCAGTCCCCACAGCCAGTTGAGCATGATAAACCATGTTTTCTACAAGTACACCGCCTTGTGTCACAGTTGGTTTTACAACTACATCTCACAATCTTCAACAGTCTCTCTGGGGCAGGCGGTAGGTCACACTTTACAGGAGCAAGTTTGTCATTGCTTTTGTACCAACCCCAGTCTGTGGGATTACTTCCATTTCCAATCCAGACCTGAACTTGCGAGTAGGCTCTATAACTGTGAAATTTGGCTGATGCTGTAGTTGGTGGCAATGTATGCACTTGGATCACTGAAGTGGCAGAGTTCACTTTCTGTACGAATTTCCTATATCTGAGTGTGTTAAGATCTTCATCTGATTTACCATTGTACAATGAGGCCAGGATTTTCACTCACAGCAGCACTTTTCTCAAATCTCTGAACTTCTGTATACGAGGAACAGAAACCTAAACTGTTAAGAGTATCAATCAGGAACTTTGAACCAAAATGATGGTGTAATTGTACACCTAGCCCGATCTATATTGGAGTAATAATGCTTCTTGGGATAGCTGCCTGAATCAATGCTTGACCAAGAGAAGCTGTAATTCTTTTCCAGTCTTTGCTGTCAATAAGCTGTCCAAGCAAACATTGGAGACTAGCAGGAACAAAGTCAAGGTTCACCTCTGTAGATATTATATCTGCAGAAGATGGATAATTTTCTTTACTGATGTCCATTGATTTAATGTCATCCATTATCAGTTTACCAGCTGTTTTGATTATGGACATTTTCTCACACTCACTATCATCTTTGTTTGCCCTGCAGTAAAAACTGTGTAAAATTTCATGTGCACTGCTTTTGAAGGTCACAACATTTGTTTTACCATTCATTTCTGTTATAATAACATTTCCCCCATAGTGCTCAAGTACTTTTTTCTTCATGTACACATTACTGTATGCATCATCACCACACAAAGTTTTCATTTCCTCAACTAGGTCGTTTACTGTCAACTGCCCAGACAAATTATTCTCAAAAGTAGACAACACCTGCTTAAAAGCATTTTCAGCACTGACATGGACTGGTCGACCTTTCTTAGCTTCGCTGCAGCTTTCAAATAAGTCACTGTCAAACTTAAGCTGACCAACAAAATGCTTTGGAATTTGGTAACCTGACCTAAAGTTAGTACAACAATTTTGGTGATATCTGGCTTCAACTGCTGGAAGGTCACAAGCATACTCAAGACGGCCTAACACAGTATTGGCCCACATATCATTTCTGCTGTAACATATGTCTTTAATTGTCTCTTGAAATTCTAAAGTCATAACAGGGTGAACATCACGCCCTCTCTTAGGTTTATACTTGCTATTGTATACAGCATTAGTGCCACAAAATAAACATTTAGTTTTAAAGTCAAATTTGTTTTCTGCAGAAAGCCTTGTTTTGGGGCTTGTTATATCATCCACATTGTTGGTAGGTTGTCGTCTCTGGTTTGGATGACACAGGTTCTTCCTGCAAACCGGGTGGACAGACTGGCCAGGTTCAACACGCAGGTTATGTTCTGAAATGAAACATATTAATTTTTTGCAGTGCTTGAATAATTATAATGATAAAAACATACTTTTAATCTTTAACATCTTATTTGTTAAATGTGTACAAAGTGACAATGAATTACTCGAACAGATCTAGGAAATTTTAAGACAAAAAAATAAGGTTCACTGCCTCTGCTCTGGGGAAAGGCTTGTATAACATTTCTTCAAATTATTAATAGATATAGTTTATATAATAGTAAAACAAACCTTGATTTTGGCAAGCTGCATTAATGCCCTGGCACCCTCTTTCACCGAGCGTTGACAACTGCACCCCATCATCCGTGCCACAGATTACACACACCGGTCCTGATGTTTGCTCACTATAATGAAATGCACCAGTACAATTACTGTATTTCTGTACACATTTTGTACCTAGCATACAAACTTAAACAATACACTTAAAATATGTGATAACAAGTACATTCTATAAAAAGAAACATATTGCAAATGGAATACAAATGATAAATAACATAATAAATGTGCATATACTATTGTTTCACTACAAAAAAAATCTTACAAACCTCATACTATGATGAATACTAAAACCGGCTCATCCTGTGAAGCCTGTGTACACCTCACTTATAGTTAGAAGGTAGGTTCATCCTGAAAAAAGAAAATGAGGCTTACAGACATGACTGTGAAGGTAAGTGGTTATTCTGGTATATTCTACATGTACACCCCAATAAAGTATGTGCATATACACATTTATGAACATTCAAATAAAATTTCCTCTAGGGTCTATATTAATATTAATGATGTTCATAGAAAAAAATCATTGATACAACACATAGGGATGTATAATTCACTAACCTGGCAATACAACCAATTCTTCTTGTGTATGGTAAACGGTTGTACTGTTGTTGCGAGTAGACCTGCAAGTAATAGCAAACATGGTATTTGGTACATGAATTTTAATTAATCAGAATTTTACAATTATGTAATGGATGTACAAACACGCTTTCAACACTATTCAGTTTTCGTGCTTTAACCATTACACTTCAATTACAAAATACTTAAAACAATAAATTTCATTTACATACCTCTTAATTCTCCTACGTCTGTTAAATGCACTCTGCTCAAATTCTTATTTGTAGGAAGAACAAACATCAAACAGGATGTCTTTTTCTAAAAAACATTGAAAACAGTGTAAAGACATATATCTAAAAGGCAAAAGCACAATTGAAAGTCCAGGGAATTTGTGTACTATAAATTCTACAGGTGTTTAATATTTTGACTATTATGCCCTTCCGTAGTTAAAAAAAACACACAACGTGACTTCCCTCAAATTTCGTTATTATTGCGGAATATTTTACCTGAACTACATTTAAAGTAATAATATTCACTCAGCTATCATTATTCTCGTACCAAAATACGTTTTTAAACACTATCAAGCCAATAAATATTTACGTCGTCTGCAACATCGCGGAAACATGACAGATGCAGTTAATCATTTATATTTACATTTAATAATAAAAATTCCAATCCGATAAGTTATATTTATGTTTTTATACTTACTAGGCCAACAAAAGTCCTGTTGTGCCAATCACAGATACAAATTTTTTTATAAAAATTCACTTCGAAGCGGGATGATGTTGTCTACATATGCACCGTTTGTGACGTCATAAAACTCGCACTTTGCAAACTATGGTGCAACATAGATGCCTTCTCTATATTAGTTTTTATGTTCAACTTAAAATGAAATTTTCTTAAAATCCAAAGCAAGTTAAGGTGAGGACTTTTACAATATCTTAAAAAATAATAAAACCTATCACTCAGTGCAATTAATGTTTGTGAAGGAATTTGTTTGACCCTCAAACACTATATTGACTGGACTATATTTACATGCATATAGACTCTTCTTCACGAAGGCCAGCTCTGTTATGAGAAAATATTAATTAAATGGGGTCAATTAAACCAATGCAAGCAACAAATAAACAAAAAAACGTTAATAATAATATTAATAAACGAAAAACACTAATTTAAGAAAGTCTATTTATTATGTAAAGCAATAACTCCGACAAAAATTATACAAGCAGCCTTTGGAAATTCTAAATTATTTTTGAAAATCTTTTTAAGATGTTTATATGACTTTTTAGCCCATTTGTAGCCCATGATTCCATTTTACAGTGATAATTAAAATGCCATGAGCTGCTAACGACATGATATGAGAAAACAACACACTAAAAGGTCTGTGAATAATCAGCACATTCAAATCAACACGTTGAATGCTCTTGTTCTTTACAATTGAAGAAGGAAAGTATTGTTGAAAACTGAAAACTACCAATAGTTTGTCACGCGACGACCATTTTCTCTAACCCATGACAACAATATTGTAGCTTAAGTGTGTTTGGCTTCAAACATCATTATGAAGTTTAGGCGGAAATTATTTAAATTGTTGGATATCGAACAGTTACTCATCCGGTCCCAAGTGAATTAAAATTCACAGAGTACACTTAAAATGTCAATTTAGTAAATTAGCGAATTTCACACGGTGTAGTGATGTTTGCACTTTTGCAAATGCTGCATATAGATATAATACATTACATGGTACTAGAACACGACCCGCGCATGCGCGCAAATGATTTTTAATTGCTATTGCACAGGACCCTTTCCCATCCTGAACTGCACATATCGTAATTTTTTTTTTCGCATAGGGTTTATACTGGTTCTACTTGTGACAATTTTAGTCAACTTCTTGCATGAGGTGTGAAAACATACGATCGTGTTGTTTAAACCGCATACCACCATTTAGGGCTGTGTATCGAAAACCGATACACATCATTATCGATTCTATAGGATCAATATTTATATCGTATATTTCGCTATTTCGCTCTAGATCTGTCCCTCTTTGTGTGAACCAAAATGAAAAACTCAACATAAATTCACAATTCTGACGATACAGCGCCCTACCATCATTCGTTATATAGCTTACTAAATGTTAGGGATTTTAGTTTTTGGTATGGTACAACATGCGAATAAAGCGCAAATTATATGAAAATGAAGTTTGCCTGTCAAAAGGTTATTGATATAAACGCCAATTTATGAACACTTGACCAAGGCGTCTATACAATATGTGAGGACGTTCCAAAGTCAAAACTTAGAATATTATCTTAGCGTCTTTCGGGTTTCCTCACTTTTTTACATATAAAACTATATTTAAAATCTGTTACAAGAAGTACAAGATGAAGAATTGCCATGCCTTGCTAAGTACATATTTGCCTATTTCCATCGTATTTTCTTCCATTCTGGCGGCCAATCCGTCCATATGTTACTGGTATAGAGGGATTCATAGGTTGTGGCAAAATCTCAAAACTATAAAAGCCTTAACAAACTAAAGGAACATATTCACTTTCAAACTGCCTTTGTTAATTATAAAATTATGGAAGAGATGGAACATTTTGCTAACCTTACGGAAACATTGGTTCTGCCGCAGGTTCTCCAATGTTCATGAATAAAAGAAAGTAAATAGGACGAATAAAAGTGATAAAAGAAGGTCCTGAACACGGTTCACACATGAACACACACACCGTGGTGTGAGTAACGGATACAGAAGTTTAGGAAATGTCTGTAATTATCAACCTAAATTATTTATATTTCAAAATAATGATACATTGCATACATGAACATATGCGAAGCTTATGTGCAATATAAAAAAATATATTAACAGAGGAATAATAAATGAGGATATCAGTAAAACTGATGGATGCTCTCCTGGAATGCGCTTTGTCAAGCAATATCAATGCAATGAGAAGGGCAGAGATTGTTAAATAACCAAAATCACTAGAACTGCAGGACCAAATCTGACATCAGAACTGTATGTGAGCATATATCACAAATATTTAATGAACATGCAGAAGAAGCAAAATTGTAAAACTAAAATAAAAGCAAAATAAAATAAATCAAAGTGGTGGATCATTACTCGAATATGGTTATATTATCCTAGTTATTTAACTTTCCATCAAGTATCATTTAATTTTATATACATGTAGCAGTTCCCTAAGCGAAATAGACATGACACAATTAAAATCTTCAATGTCCCATAACTCCAAGACAAATCATTAAAGTGGAACGTTCTGGTACTATGCATACATCCTCTTAGCAATGAAGCTTCCAATAAAGTTTTATTGAAATCTGACCAGAATTTGCTGAGAAATAGCACGCAAACGAATTGCGCACTATATACTTATTTCGGAAATCTTCGAAGTCGCATAACTCTGAGGAAAATCATTGAAGCAGAACGTCCTGGTAATATGCTCACCTCGTTTTAGTAATAAAGCTTCCAATAAAGTTTAGTTGAATTCCGGCCAGTAGTTGCTGAGAAATAGCACGGGCAAGAAAGTCAATAATTGTGTAATATAAATTAATTTCAGAAATATTCACAGTCCCATAACTTTAAAAAAAATCATTTAAGCAGAACGTCCTAATAATATACACACCTCCTTTTGGTAATACCGGTTCCCGTTAAGTTTCGTTGAATTCCGGCCAGTAGTTGCGTAGAAATAGCGCGGACAAGAAAGTCCAGAATTGTGCACTATATACTAATTTTAGAAATATTAAAAGTCCCATAACTCTGAGGAAAATTATTGAAGCGGAACGTCATGGTAATATGCACACTTCCTGTTGGTAGTGACGCTTCCCAAAAAGTTTTGTTGAATTCTGCCCAGTAGTTGCTGAGAAATGGCAATTTAGATGTTTCAAAACAAAATATGTACACATTTGCATCAGCCAATGAGTCCCGTAACGAGTCTGTCTTTGTCTATGTCATTTACCAAGTACTACTTTGGAAATTAGGAGAGGAGCCTTGACCATTTTCTTTGAAATGTACTAACGCATATAAGGTTCAGGTGAAGACGCCAAAGCTAGGAAAAAATTCAATATACAGTGTGGGAAATTGAGCATTACTGCAGTGCATACAGATACTAGGTTATGTCAGTTAATAGTGTCATATTAGTATTTGTTCACAAACCTTGCAGAAAGGGAAATTTCGCTCTATTGCAAATATACAACAAATTGCATGTAAAGAAAGGTCTGTCATAAGTAACCTTTTTTAAATTTTAGGACAGACGAGATTGTGTAGTTTTTGTTTTAACTGTCGGGTTAGGCATCTGAAAGCTGCGATGTGTACAAAAAAGAATAACACAGACAGCATGTAGTGACTTACGATACTTTCATTAAAAGTCAGAGGTTAAATGTTTATATAATATATAATTATCGATCTAGGATTATAAATCACGAACGCAATAACATGTACTACTTGCACGACCAGCGCTGCATTCAATATTCACAATGGCTTCTGACGTCAACATCCGATTCAACGAGGAAATTTTTATTAAGTGGATAAAAATATAAATCTTATTTAAAACAAATGCGATGCATCGAGCGTGGTGTCTAAAATTGTATTATTAAAACGAAATATGGATTATATTATTTTTTAAATATGCTAAACATAACAGTAATTTGGTGTATATTTGTAGTTAATGGTAAATGTTTGCTTATTACATCTTTTGTATAATCATGTTTGTTTAAAATCATTTGTTTCCGCTTATTCAACGATCACCTCATCTTTATCGTTTTATATCCTATGTTATTTTGTAGTTGCGTACTTTAGAACTGACGCGGGTTCGGATGAACTATCTTTGGTCCTTCCAGCGTTTGTTAACAGGGACATTACACTTCATCTGTTGACGAATTCCACACTGCCCGAAGAATACCGCAAGGGAATAACATGGCATGTTCATTATAGAACCGAAACAACAATCCGTGAAATCAAATCTGGATATGAATACATGGAGTACGAGAATCGGGAAGGGCTGTGGCTGGTACTTAAACGTGTCAACACAAACTGGGATAAATCACTATTATATGCCGGACATAACGGGCGGGTTTCAAATACCATCCAAATAGTATTACAAGGTAGGTTTCATTTTGAACGATCTATTCCAGAACAAAACAATCATCTATATGTAAGTTAATGGCCTTTTATATGGAGTGCTAACTTAAACAACTTACACCACTTGTAAGAAAGAGCCAAATGGCACGCCGTTTGTCAAGAACATATACATCTACTAATAAATATAAACCATACTGATAACTAAAATATATATACGTATACACGGAAACATAATCTGAAAGGCATTATATGAAGCATGAATCTGTAGACACAATGTACAAGAATGTGAATATTTCTATCACTAACAGATGCTATAATTTAAACAGTTTGCGTTCACATGAACACCTTAAAAACTTTTCTCTTTCGAAAATCAGACCGAACTTTATTTTTTTTTAAATCAATACATGTAAAAGAGTAAAACCCCTATCACACTAGGGACGCGTTCTCACGGCAATCCCATGTCGTCCAAGAAAAGTCCTTAACGCCGAGGTGCGCGCAGTACGAGCGCAAGCATCGCCGCAGCAACGCAGTGGCATCGACAGTAGACGCGTTGGGATCGCATAGAACGCCGAGCAACGGCGAGCACTTTGAGCATGCACAAAACAGACGCCTTCGCTCGGCGTTCTAATAAGAGCGCAGTGGAGTCGCCGTAAGGTCGCTGTAGCAGCGCAGTAGACCTTTCCTACAACGCAACAAGGGCTCCGCGGGCGCGAACAGAGGTCGCATTGCAAACGCTGTGAAGGTCGATGGCGCCTGCATGGAGATTGTACGGAGTTCTCTGAGATGTCACTGCGTCTCTACCGCGCTTATACGGCGCGTCTATGGCGCTTGCACGGAGTGTTATTTATTTTACTGGGCTCTTACAACGACTGTACGGAGCTGACACGGCGATCATTGCGCTACCAAGGCGTTTCTACCGCGTCCATCAGCGTTTGCATGACAAAAACGAACAAAAACGTCTTCAACACGCCGTCAGCGCAGTGTGAGCGCCGTAAAAGCGCAGTGAACGCAGTGGAAGCGCCGTGAGAACGCAGACAATCGCCAACAACAACTCCGTAGGAACGCGATATAACGCCTTGGTCTCTGTGCGGACTCCGTGACATCTCCATATTCACGAAAAATATCAGATTTTTGTTGCGATCTCATGGCGTTCTGGAAAATTAAACAACGCCGTGCCAACGGATTGGAAACGCGACATAGTGTGACAGGGGTATAAAGTATCAGTTGTCACGCTAAAGTCCTGTTTCATTTAACGTCAACACTTTCGCTTATTACACAAACAAGCTAATATCTTGCAGAGTTTGATAACGAGTGTGGTTATGTGGATACCTTGTCATTGCCAGACAGATCGGGAGACAGTGCAACGATTGCATATTATCCCACTCAGGCCATACTGGACCGTCCTCAAGACTTCTACAGAGGTTGGCGCACAGATGACGGCCTTATCAAATTGGAACATAGAACTTTCGAAGAAAAATATGAAATATTGAACAAACATTATGTTCTAACTGTATACAATGTTAGTAGAACACATACATTCTTCCTGGAATGTAAAAGACGTCAAATGAATCGACGAACCAACACAGTTTCGATCTTTGTAGGTAAGTAAATAATTGCATAATTTAAATCGTATTTACGAACTCAACACAACAGGGCATGGTGATAAATTGTAAAGGAAATCTAAAAAGTATAATAACCCAGTGATAAAGCAAACTCCAGTCATTCCTACACCGCGACGCTAATAATAAGCCTGCGCATACACATTATAACAATAGTCTGTTCTATCACAGACAAAACCGGACACATGAATGTTGTACTTACGTATTTATTTCCAGGAAAACCAGTAATAGGTCCGATATGCTCAGTAGACATGTGTGTCGACTGCGTCTGCGTTTCTCCTGGTGACAACGTTACTTGCATGTCATTCAGTGACAATGTTCGTATCAAAATCGGTAACAACAGTGCTCGTTTTGACAGAGTCTTTCAAAATGGTGTAATCCTATACGCGACCAAAGACTACAACAACAAAAGTCACATGAAAACGTTTGAGTGTATTGCAGGGTTCGAAAACGGCAAACGCTGGTTTAGATCAAACGGATCACTCTACGTAATAGGTAATGTAATAACATTGCATCATTATGCCCACATCCTGTACGGCTTAACGCTTGGTTCTTGTCACGTGTTGAGAGTACATGCATGAATCGCGTACTTGGGAAACTTTTAAATACTTTGAAATTGGTTTTATAAAACTTACATGAACCATTCCACAGACCGGAAAATTTTTAAAATCTTTAAAAAAAAACATCGAGGGTTGAAACCAGAAGGTACCAACTGCCATTGAAATCAATATATAGTAGGTACCTTCTGGTTTTTAACCCTAAAAATATTCTAGTCAAATGGTCACATTTTCTCATACGCAATTTGTAGGGGTATTCGTGAATAATGGAAATCAGAGCATTTGTTAATAATTTGTGAATAATAACTACAATGCAGTAAATATTTATAAGTGGATACATTCCACTTGTCCAAGAATATGTTTTATTATATTAATAATCTCAATATAATTCAATTTATATTTATACTAACGGTAGTGCGAAACTTTCTTGGATTAAATAGTTAAATTTTTCATAGTTCCTCCTGCCGAGATTCAGTTAAACTTACCCAAGCTGAAGTATGGAGAACTTGTGAACGTAACATGCACCGCATTTCACGGAAGACCACCGCCTAAACTTCATATGAGACTGGGCGGTGAAATGGTTGAAGATGTAGAACTCATGGACATTCTAAATGATTCAAGCCAATTCTATACGAGTAGCATTGTGAAAGAAATTCATTTGGACAGACGTATAAGCAACAAAGCCATCAACTGTACGTCTTATGCACTGGGAAATAATCTGAAGTACAATCATGTAAATTTTACCAGCCGGAATCTGTCTTACAGATGTAAGTACGGCATTGTTTTTATTTTTTTTACAATCTTATTTGGTCAATTCCATATGTTCAACCTTTATGAAACAAACGGACCATGATGGCCCAAAGCGCTCACCTGAGTACTGGCAATGACAGAGACCAGCTCTGACATCTGGATGTCATCACCTACAAAATGACCAACATCAGACAGATATCATTATTGCTGTTGACCTGGCAATCGAGAGGTGTAAAGCAGATGCCTGTCTGGCATACTTCTGTACCTATCCTGGCAATCGACAGCCGCTTTACAGATGCCTCAGCAAAATGTTTGTTAGTTATTTTACTTAAAAAAACAACATCAAACAGATGAACGGAATCCGTCAGTAATATAAAATTTAATAATCGGTTAAAAATAATACTAAAGGGAAAAATGTTACAGCTTTTGTGCCCTTTTGAATAGAGTCATAAAAAATGCCCTTTTCCAAGTCAAGCTCCATGCCCCTCTGCCCTTCTAGATTAAACATTAGCCTGTCCGACCTTATTCTGTTATTCACCTAGGATTAGACAAATGTATTTACGGTCGAAACTTTTGGGACCAAGACCAACAATAAGCAATGGGCGACATGTTTACCATGCCGAATCACACTAACATTACATAGAGGTTCTTCCAAACGCAGCAATTGCGTGAGGCTCAAACATCCAGCTGAGTTCCATATACGGTGTTTTGTTCTTTTATTTTTACAGAATTATTAAAACAGTCGCAACTGATAGCGCTAAAGACACCTGGCAGCGTTACGTATATCATCGATTAGGACAAGTCAATAAAAAAACCATTGTATTGGATGTATATGCATTAATATTGTATTGCGTGTTTAGGTCTTATAAATGGTATTTAGCTTACCGGTTAACAGCTCAAATACCAAAATCAATTAACCGGTTACTGAAATAGTGTTTGTTGCCATCCGTGGTGAAAAATGAAATCTCTTTCCTGAAAAACGGCCAATGCAATGACTCTGTTGGTTGTATCTCAGTCTGAGCAATTATTTGGTTTATAATGAAATCTTATTGTCATAAAAAGAATGTGTAAGTCTGATGGAGATTAGGCGAAAAATGAAGTTTCTATATTGCGCAAAGGCAATTTTTGCAAGTTTTCTCATAAAAATGGGAAATAACTCTAATCTTCCTGTTTTCATCTGGCCAATCATGGCCCTCAGATGAGATTTTATGGTCAAAAACAAACTATGCACGTTAAGTCAACATTGAATGAAAACTTAATTCTCTATGGAGACTGAAAACCAATTGTTGAATTATGTTGTTTTTTTCACAAGCTAGGGGTACTAACTCTGGTCTTTCTTGTCCGATCTTGCCCATATTTGACTGTAACTGAGACCATATTGTCTTACACAAACAGTGCAAGTTTGGTCAAGATTAGAAAAAACATGAAGTCTCTTTTCTCCGCATTGTCCATTTTTTTTGCATTTTTTCTCACAAACAAGGGGCAAAAACTCTGGTGTTTGTTCCCCAAACTAGATCCTTTTTAGATTATTTTGAAATCTGATGTTCACACAAGTTGTGCAAATTTGGTCCAGCCCAAATGAAAAATGAAGTATGTATATTGAACAAAGTCCATTTTGAAGTTTTTCTAATGAAAAAATGGCAATGTCTCTGGTGTTCAGGTCCGATTTTGCCCATTACCGAACTTTGCCGAGATTATATGATCGTACACAAACTGTGCAAGTTTGGTCAAGATTGAATTAAAAGAGAAGTCTCTATCGCGCCCAATTGTTAACGCATGACGGACGACAGACGACGCAGGACAATCCTCTATTCCAATAGTTCCCCGTGCAATCAGTGCTCAGTCGAGCTGAAATCGAGTATAAAATGGTTATGTGTGCGTTCCGTTATTAGCTGTTATTCATTATATTCGTTTGCAGTTGGTACGGTGTATTGGCAAATGAATGACCTGCAATAACAATTTTAATCGATTTATTGTGTCGATCTCCGATTCAGATCCTCCGTCTCAGCTGGAGATGAACAAACCACCCAAACCAGATCACGTGACCTCTTGGTACCAGTTTCATATTGGTTGTAAAGCACTGGACTCTACTTCTGAATGCAACATTACATGGTCTTCTGACATTTATGACTTGGTCCTGAGCAAAAGAACCGATTCTAGACAGTCATTAGACATAGAATCTTGGATTAACGTCAGCGTGTCACAGAACTGGACAAATGTACGTATCAGCTGCCACGTTGAGTGCAAGGAGTTTACACTGGACATGAAGCAGGATTTTATTGTGGATTTACCAGGTACGGTTTGGTGATTGCCCACTTATGAATACATTTTTTTGGCGTAGCTGTCTAAGATCACTTTTGACCTAGATTTCTTGCGATAATTATGAAGCGGGAAAATTGAATGCCAATATAATTGGGCAAATTTTCCAATTTTAGGGAATGCAAACTTCAAACTTTGGTTTAACGTTTACCAATTACTGTTGCATACTTTTGGGGATTAAAAATTTATATAATTGTTTACATAAGCGGTTAAATTAAAGTTATAAACATATCTTCGACATACACTCTAGCAATGAACATAATGAACATTGTGAACAATTTTACTCATCGTATGTCATGATCAGAATGTTATATTCATTCACATAATGAACTAACTATATTGTTTAGCCTACATAATCGGAGCGCTCTATAAAATGCAATTACAATGCTAAAATTCATGGGGACACAGTCGGTCACAACGTACAACGTTGCCTGCTCGCAAGCGCAAAATATAAAGTGGTAAATTTTCTGGTATTTTCTGATAAATAAGCAAAACAAATATTAGCAAATTTGATTGATCTTATATTTCCTATGATTTTATCAATGCGTAAAAATATTATTGCACGCTGTAATCGACTATCATCCCCGTGAATTAATTCTAGCGATTACAACTCCAGCAGAAGAATCATTCTAAAAATAGCGCGCGGTAAAGCTGTGTTAATACACACGCATCAACTACCGTCTGGAGAATCATAAACCTGAGAATTGCAATAAATGGGGAATTCATAAACTTACTGCTAAATCATTCCCGCTGTTATTTTCTGACAATGTTAATTTGTTAAATTTGCCTGACAAATTCATGTATCAATTATGTTTACGTAAATTACTAGTATTTAGCTTATTCGTGTATCACTGGTGAAAACATGGGGCTCTTTATGATCGGATTATTCACGGTACAGATATTAATAATTATTGAGTTTATCTCAAATTAATTTTCGGGGCCGATACGTTTTCTCATAGTGTCCAAAACATATAGTGTCCGATAAGTCTCCTTAGTAAGGACCGAAAAATATGGGGTCCGGGAAGTCTCCTTAGTAGGGAACGAAAAATATGGGCTCCGTGAAGTCACAGCTTGGTCCTCTTTTATTATATTTAGAGCAAAAAAATGAGATCTCAATATTAATTTCTACGCCGATTGTCTTTTTAAAGACATTTGTTGTTTCTTTTTTTTTATTTCAGTGTGTTTTAATGATTTCTTTAGGTGTAATTTAAATATTGCGTAAGTTATGGAGGTATTTAGTTCAAAATACGTATTGACATGTTTATTATTGGTAAATATATTTTAATTTACACATTTTTCACAGCACATTCTTTCAACGCATTTATAATTTTTTGACCATTCCAAGACGGTTTCAGTAGATTTAATCACTCCTGTGTTTGCTTAGGCAGTTGGTCGCTTGCTTGTTATAAAGGATGGACCTACAGTTGTATAGGCGTTTATTTGCTACAGGTTGAATGTCATTTCCTTTAATATTGCATTGCACGAGTTGTCTGAGTACGTACCTGTATAATAATCTCGTACCAATTGCCGGCAAAAACGTAAATATATACGTATCTGATTCTAAAGATTAAAATAATTAAAAAAGAAATATGCATATTGAAAGGCATAACTACATGTATGTCGTTCACACGTATGAGCGTATCGTAAAAGACAATTCAGTTCAAATGATAAATGTTTAGCTATGTTTTATCAATCATTTCAGTCATTTTAGTCATAGAAAGAGATACCACCACAACTGAAAATGCATTAGGTACTGTGGAAGTTTGGTAAACATATTATTTGATTAAACATTTTTCGAAAGAAAAATATTTATAATTTGGAAAAAAACTCGTACATGCACATTGAATCACACAAAAATAATTCAATTGAAATAAATTCAATTTTAGGTTTCATTTGGTCCTGTCCTTGTCGACCATAATTCCTGATGTCAATACAACTTATGAATGTCATATTATTACTATTACAATTACTCCTATTATTGTAATAGCTCAAGACAGTTTCTCAATACGTTTCGCTTGGATCGGTTCTGTGGCAGCTACTGCAGTGTTGATCATCATTGTCGCCGTTATCACCGTCAAAGGTACGTCACACATTAGTGTTTGAGTCGCAATAGTAGCTCACATTTTAACCCTTGATAATTGGTACAAAAATTTGCCTCAAATCGCCTCAAACATTATATTATTACAAAAAGCAAATCCTGTTTATACGGATATCTAATAGGCATATATTGAAGAAAGAACACTCAGACTCAACAAAACTCAGATTCACTAATACGTGTAATACATGTTCAGAGTTTTTGTTTAATTATAATTTTCTGTACAGTTAAAATATTATTGAGCATATTAATATTTATGTTGCAGTGGTGATGTACTCTGTGTCCAGGAAACAAACAAATATTCAGTAGGTTAAAGTTTGCACTTTTTTCAAAGTATTTGATTCATCTCCAAGACCTCTTTTACTGTCGTATTTCGAAACAATGACACGTGTCTTTGGAGTACTCACAGTCGTATTTCAATACTAGGACATCATGTCTTTCAAATCTAAGTGCCTACTTATCTTTTAAATATACAATTATCATTTTATTACTCGTATATATCAGTGCTTTGCCTTGAATTCACAATTGTCTTTTATCTTCCCCACCCCATTTTCAGACAGACATGCAGACATATCACATGTTGACCACATGAACATGTGTATCATTATGGTGCATGTCACAACCTCAGCCTCTGGCTTACTAAGATTCCATTTATCCATACTTCGCGACAAACGAGTGCAAATACTTATTTCATTAATTTCCTGACATTGATAACTTTCATCTTGTACCTTGGGCTGTTTCTGTCTTGCTATCAAACAACAATGCCTCAATCACTTCAACGATGAGGAATTTTAAGAGCATGCGTTTGTTTCCAACATAAAATCAATAGCTACCAGAAATCTTTTGAAACTAGGACAAAGTTTAACTGCTAGGACAACTCGTCCGTCTCTTGACCAAGTTGTTATAACAGAAAACCATTGTACATAGAATCATGCTTTCATATGATTTAAAACAATTTAAACACGAACAAGAACACAGACGCTGACTTAATTATAAACGAGCGTGAAAGCATATCAGTAATTAGATTTTTACGCTCTCCGAAGGGGGAGCATATAGTCGCCGCTCTGTCCGTTCGTCCGAATTCTAATTCAATTGCCATTTAGTTTGACCGGTTGTCAAATGGAATTCCCCGACGATTTTATACATCATACTCCATGTCCGTCCGTCCGTCTTTCCTTCCGGTACTTCGTTACCGCTCAAGGTCTCAGGAGCTAATGACTCCAATTCGATGAAACTTCATATGCAGCATCCCTACCCGATGGACATGTGCATATTGTCAGATCGTTCGTCAAATAATATTTCAGTGAGTTATTACCCTTTAATTAGAAATATGACAGTTTCATAGGAAATTTTCCGCGTGAGATCTCAGGAACTAATCGCCAGAATTCAATTAAACGTTTTATGTAGCATCCATACCAAGAAGACATGCACATTTTGTCAGTACGTTTGTCGGATTATTTTTTTTAGGGAGTAACTGCCCTTTTTATAAAGAAAAATACAATTAAATGGAATACATTCGTTTCCGCGCAAGATCTCAAGACCTAACACATTGATGTCAAAGGTCAAGTTCACACCTATAGGCCAAAGGTCAACATCCGTACTTGCCGTGGATTTTTTAACTACTTGACACAAATGCTAACCTCAGTAAGAAAGGCAAGAAGCGCACGTGAAACAGGTCTGTAGGTCAAGGTCACATTGAGAGGTGAAAAGCCAAGGTCACACTTAGAGGCAAATAGTCGAAATTGGATTTGTGCTTGTCCGGACTATTATTTGACCATGGATTTATCAAATTACTTGGCTCAAATATTTGCCTAAATGGTTGCTTAAAGGCGACGATTTGTCACGCGTATGACCAAGGAGCGTAGATCGATTATGAATCAGGGCTATAGGTTAAAGGTCAAGGCCACAATTAGAGGTCAAAGCGGCATCGGGGTGCATCCATCAGTTCTACCGATATTCTTGTTTTGTTTGAATGTAGTCTAATGGGTCATTATTGTCATGTTTACAAATCGGTGGTGAGAACTATTTTACCAGAGACAGTTTGCATGGTTTCCGCTAGACATTTAACATGGTGATTTATGTGATTTTCTATGAGCAAAGAAACAACAACAAACAATGCTGTTTAAGACATGATACATATCATCACGAGTGCATATAAATCCATTAAGTTAATGCAATATATATTTGCTTTTCTACATTAACCTCTGTTGTCCAATCGCACTAAATACAAAAGCAAATGGCATTTGTTTTGGTATTCAAAGTCATACAATTACTGGTAAAGCTGATGCTATCAACTAGACATAAGAACTGCTATATTCACATTATGCATGGAGGAGACTGATATGTATGTATTGCACGTCACCTTTGATATCTATGTTTAAACAGTTTCATAAAAATGTAGAAAAAAGGTTCTCAACACATTTTAAACAACTTTTTTCAGGCAAGCAGGACCAGAAGAAATACAACTGCCTGAGATGCCGCCAGCAGGTACATGTAATATAAATTAATGTAGTTTATAATATCTGATTGCGTATTGAAATGGTAACCAGAGATTATTGAGATTTTTTCAAACAAGTTAGTTTGAACATAAAACTGCAAAACAGCAAATTAATTGTAATTGTACAGTAAAACTTAAGGATAGAAAATCCGACATTGTTTTGACACGATTATGTCATTGAGATTGATCTCCCTTTGCCGGTGTTTACTTACGTCGCCAATGTTGAAAAGAAGTGCAAATAATAATTTAACGAATATAGCAAAGGAACTTTTACAGGCAGTGATGTTTTCTGAGTCATCTTTCTACAGTGTATAGAGTTATTTATTATATTGAGAAAACAAACATAAATAAACACAAAATGGGGTACAGGGTGACATTGTGCTCACAAACATTTTCATAAAGTTTAGGGAACATCGAATAAAACATGTTGTTTTGGGGGAACGGAAACGTTAAAAAGTCAAAATGTACACAATTCATGGATCATAACTCCGCAGTTCCAGGGGCAATTTGTTTGATTTTCGGTTATAAATTAGATAGGATGCACTCAAGCAGTTGCATGAAGTGTGGTGAAGATCGGATGAATGAACACAGTTGGATTTTGAGGGTGGAAACGAACGTGGTCTACTGACCGATAGACAGCACGACCGGTTTTAAAAATAAATATACACCTTCTTCGAGGGGGGGGGGGGCATAATAAACAATAAGGATACTAGACTATTCATGGTCACCAATATTTCAAACATAGTCAAAGGGTTCCGTCGTTTATGCCGTGACAAGGTTTTAGAAGTATTGGAGTACTGGTCAGTTTGACCATATGACCGAATAACGCGGGTACCTAGGCCTAAGGGTTCTGTATTTGTTGTTTGGACAATGCTTTCACGACAATTGTTCAGATTGACCCAATAGGGATCCTCTACCGGTCATGACAACAGACCTACCACGTTTGAAGAATCTAGGCCTCAGGGTTCTGTACTTATTTCCAGGACAAGGTTTTTCAACTATTGGTCTTTTTTTTCTTGGGTCAGTTTAACCATGATCTTTGACCCAAGGACCCACTTATTAATAGGGATCCTTTACATTGCTTAACAAACATAACTGCCAAGTTTAAGGAATCTGTGCCTAAGGTTGTCATAGTTATTGCTTGGAAAAGGTTTTACACTTATTGTGTGTTTTATACTGTTTTGGTCACTTTCACCTTTGACACAAGGACCAAATAATCCATATCAATCCTCTACTAGTCATGACAAAACTACGAAGTTTGAAGATACTAGGCCTAAGAGTTTGGTAGTTATTGGCCGGTTTGATCTTTACCGACGGACAGAGGGACAGACATTTGCGAAGCAATATACCCCCGCTTCTTGGAAGAGGGGCATAATAATTCATTTCCACATCATTATTGGCAATATTTTAAACAGATACTTTTTTCTAATGCTTGATCTGCGTACCACGTGTTAATAACGTATTTATGCAATCCATACATTTACAAGAAACAATGTAACTTGACAGATATAGTATGTTAAAGCTATAAGCAGTGAAGTAAAAGCATGCATTGGAATTGTTCGTACAAAATCATTGAATTTGAATGCGTCTCAGTAAAACTATGCCACCATTGTAATCAATTTAATGTTTGGGAAAATATAAATCTAAAACAAGTCTTATTATATTGTTCGTTTCAGCATGCAGTGGAACATGGGTAGATGGAGATCCGATCACTGATATTGTTCGTCAGCTTCAGTTGGCTTTTCCACAAGATATGGAACAGGTGAAAAATATATTGCTCTCTTGTATAATATAGAAAACTGTGGAAACTGTGCTTTGCATTAATTTAAATTAAAAATATACTGCAGATCGAGGGTTGAGCGTGAAACTATTGTATCTTAGATAAAAATGTAAAGCACATATAATAGTTTTACGCTCAACCCTCAACAATTATAACAGTGCTAATCTTTAGTACACCCCATGAAAGTTCTATTGTTTAATTATTTATTTTTGCTATAACAGGGCGCTACTGGTTCTGATATCGTTTACGCCGATCTCGACATAGATTTCCTGGAAAAGAACATAGCACTGGTGACTAGGCGAGAATTCTATGAACCTACTGAGTATGCCGACGTGGCGACGGCACGTAGAATGATAGAAGAACCAGACTACGTTAATGTTGGAGGGGTGTTATAGAACGACGATCATCTGTAAAAAAGTGACTGATCAATTTGTAACACAAGAACGCACAATTGCAGCTTTAAGTTTCATTCACGTTTCTACAAGACTCTTCACAACTGCACACGTTTAGATATAATGGAGCTAGCTGCAATCTCAATGTCTCTTTTGAGAAAAAAACACAATAAATTGTGATGTGGTTTTGTGACCTACGTGAACATGGTGAGTCTTGAACTGGGAGAGCACAAGGTGTGTGTGCGGCCATCAATAAATGGGTACCTGTTCTTACATTATAACCTCATGGAGAGAGATCAAGATACGACGAAGCTGCTGGCTAAATGTAAATAACTAATAATAAATCGTGCAGGACCGGAATTGTGGTACTTGGTCAGCAGTGTACATAAATGTAAATATGATTGTTAGTTTTACAAACACTTTACTTATTTCAACATTAATACTATTGTTATTAGCGTATTTAGTGCACAAATACACGTGTATATATGGTTCTGTCAACCTTACTACTGTAAATGTATATTGCATGTTGTCGGTGCATCAATAGAAGCAGATGGCTTAGATACTATTGGTGCCTAACAAGTTTTATTTGTTTTGTGAACAATCGAAACTATACAAACATAAATATAATTATGTCAAAGTCGGCTACAAGTTACAAATATAATAAATTATAATTAGGGTAGATGAAGGAGGAACTTTGTGACTGCTGTTGAAGAAAGTTACTGTTAAACTGAATTAAAATTGTAAATAAACTGTTGTTAACAGATGTTTACGTTGAAAATGAGCAGTCGCACCAAGAATCTCATCATTGTTTAGCTGAGGGGTTATGCAATAGAACTGGGAAGTCTTTAAATACCTATAAACTTGATACCCGTTTCTTATTTGAACGATGTGTTGGATTTTGGGTCTTGGAGCAAGGCCTGCAGTTATTCACTTTTGTGCAACCATGCAGATATATCTGCACAATTGCCAAGTTATTGATATATAAATACACAAGAATTAAAGGTCTACAAAGAATAATTAGAAAAAAACCTCTAACGGAAATAACAGTCAGAGACCACGAGCAGTTGAGGGCTCAAGCTTCTACTGTATTTTGGAACACGTATTCAGACATACGGAATTTATGTTGCAACATTGTTGCTCTTGGTAAATGTGTATAGTTTAGGTGAATACTGTGCACATTATACTGTATGCAACACATTGCCAAGCAAATACACGCTTTGAAATAAACATTTTCATCTGATATTGTGGTCATTTTTAGAGAGGTTAGACAAAATTTCAAATAGGCGCACTTACACGTAGTAGAATTTTCGAGGTGTTCATAAAAACAGTCAACTAAATTTAATGTCAAGGCTATATTCCATTTATATTTTGTTGTAAAATATTGTAAATGGACATGAACCGAATGTATTGAATTTTTATTCTTTCGTGTAGAAATCATTGTGATTTCAAGGATTTTATTATTCCACTTATGACGTTTTTACATTTGCAAAGTGTGTGTTAACGAAGTATTTGTAATTTATGTTTTGTTTAATAATAAAATATGTACATCCTTGGTTACATGATTTAGTTGAAACTGCATATTTTTAGTTTAATTGTTGACTTTATTCAATGTCAGGAACCATCGCCGTACACCACCGAAGATACAAACAAACACCTTATTATTGTTTTCATAAGGATAATGGTCAAACACACATTTGGTAAGGGGGTCGATCGGTGCTGTCGATTTAAGGGGCGTTTGGGGTCGAGCCATGAGGCAGATTATCGAAGAGGACGTGGTTGAGCGAAGCGGCCAATTATGGGGCAGGTGGGATTCGACCGATGAGGCCCATTTGGGAGTAAATGGGTGTCAAGCGATGAAACCAATTTTGGGGAGATTGAGTTAATCGATGTGGCAGATTCGGGGGTAAGGGGAGGGTTTGATACAAAATGTCTCTATCCTGCACATACAGTAGTCAATTCTTTACAACAAAAAAGGGGGCAATAACTCTGGTGTCTGTGGTACGATATGGTTGGGTTGTTATGGGATCAGACTGTCAAACACAAGCTGTGCAAGTTTGGTGGATATTACTCAAACAAGATTATTGGTAGAACGGATGGATACTCTTTGACGTTAACCTCTAATTGTGACCTTGTTAACCCATAGACCTGATTCATGATCACGACAAGCCGTCTCATTGTTACAGCTCGGACAATTAAAAGCGAAGTTTGGCGTTTGACCTAAAGTCTGACCTTCATCTTCGACCTGCTGTCTTGGTCCATGCGCGCGAAAAGTGTCTCATTTGGACAATCTAAGCAAAGTTATTTTAAAATACCTCCATTCATGGCCAAGTTATAGACCAGCAAAGTGACAATTATGACTTTTGACCACAAGGTGGGACCTTGACATTTGCTCTATGTACCTGGTTCATGCGCTCAACATGCCGGATAATTGAGAAATTCGTGACAATTTATTTTAAAATCCCTCCATCCATGGCCAAGTTATAGCTTTGACAAGCGCCAATTTTGAACTTTGACCATAAAAGTAACCTTGACCTTTGACCTACGAACCTGGTTCATGCATGCAACTTGCCGTCTTATTAAGACCAACATTTGTGCCAAATAACTGTATAATCCCTCCATCCATCGCAAAGTTAAAGCCCAGACAATTAAGTCCTAATTTTGACCTTTGGCCTCTTAGTCCATGCTGTCTCATTGTAACGTTCATGGAGGACGAGTGATGACGATCAAGGACGATAACTTCTTAAGAACCAATACACAAACAATAATACTATTAACACAATTTTATATACAACATACGTACAATGATATATGAATAATTACAAAAATAATTACAAATGAAATATTATTATATTAGTGTTAGTGTCCAATTATCAACAGTCCGATGTCTCCAACGTTGATCTGTATATGTTGTTGTGGATCAGTAGAAGTAGTGGTCACGACCCGGACCAGATATCCAGCCGTCAGTGACTGTAATATCCCGAACCGTATGCCCGAAACTAAGATGATCCAGCAAAGTAGTGATCCTAGCTGAATGACGCCTGGAAGTGTAGCATCAACCCGAGCTATAAGTAGCCCGGAAGTGTAGTATCAAATAAACTGCTATGAGTCATGGACCAAACTGGTAAATCAACACTCGTAACCATTCATCAACAGCACGTATGTCTTCAGAAATATGTGAAATAAATGCACATCTCTCACAAAAAACAACAACATAATTATCATTTCATAATGTTTTTCTCTTCTCAACTGACCGGTGAATTCGTAGTTTGTTGTCACATCGATCGACCGCATGTTTCATCTAGCAGCAACTTTCCGACAAGGCAGGTAATGCACCTATACATACAGCATTATATGGTGATGACCTTCAAGATCCTCTACCCGTTTAAATATATAATAAAATGACGAAATGTGTGTAAAAATGAAAACCAAATATGATTTAAATTTTCATGATTGAGTATAGAAAGTCAAAAATAATACAATTATATAACTTGGATATAATTTGTAATTATTATTAACAATTTGTAATAATTATTAACAAAATGTCAAACTCCTCACATTGATCTCCCCTGCTTCGTCGCCTCATAATGATCATCATTCTAGGCAAGTTATTTATAAATCATTCCCTGTTAGCCGAAATTATGCTTGCTGTAAAACGTTTTTCTTACATCTGACCTTTAAGGTGACCTTGGAACCACAGACATTGTTCTTGCCAGGGACAAATATTTCATGATTGTTATTAATATGTTCCGATTTATAGTAGAATTCCTATTTGCAAGTAGAAAACATGGCCCAGAGACAAATATTAAATCTTATGTGTGACCTTTGACCTCTTAATGTGAACTTGATCTCTAAACTAAAGGCCTGGTTATTGCACATGACATACCAAATCATGAAGGCGATCGTTTTATATTTTGAAGCTATTTGAAAATCCCTCCATGCCAGAATTATTTTTTGTGAATCGTGACCTTGACCTTTGAGAGACCAGCATATGTGACGTACGCAACACATCATTTGGTCATGGGGAATAATAACTTGAAGTGATATTTAAATCCTTACAGGCATTAAGACATAATGGAGCAGGAAGAAAAATCCCTGACCTTTATCCTTGCATTCTGATCTTGACCGTTGACAGAAAAGCATGGGTAATATACACCATCGGGTCATGGGGAATAATCTTCAAAAGTATTAATAAAATACATTCAGGCATTTAGAAGTTATGGGGTGGAAATAAAAACCCTTGACCTTCAATTGTGACATTGATCTTTGACAGACGAGCATGGTTGAAGTACGCGACACATCGTCTGGTCATGGGGAATACTAATCTGAAGGAATGTTAAAATCCTTCCAGGCATTTTGCAGTTATGGGGCGGAAACAAAATCCGTATTGACCCGCCCATACACGCAACCACGGACAAACGGACGCAGGGTGCGACTACTAAATGCCCTTCTTCGGGGACATGAAAAAAAGTGGAGCTGAATCTGCGGATAAATGAAATCAGGATGTATTGTGATCGGCATCATTGTCCTGTTATTAAAACTTCTAATTGTCGAGCTACTGTTCTGAGTACCAGTCACGTGGCGCCTATTGTCTCAGTCTTAATTACCTCACTTAAACAGATGTAATTACTTCCTACAAAGAAATTATAAAACAATGATACATTCAGGACAAGCCCACGAAACTGACTAAACTTGCAAAAGCAACTAAATGAGTCACATTAATTTGAAAAAGCCATGCACGTGTTTCCCATACGATAAAGAAAGACATGTTTAGGCAAGCACACATTCATAACAGTTTTTGACGGGGTCATATAAAACGTTCCTTTTTTGAAACCACCTTCATTAAACATAATGGTAAAACCTGTCCATAAATAAAATCATTAAATGAAACCAAAAATAATACTTAGAAAACAATGCTTTTATACACACTGTTACTTGTACCGAAACATGGCAATGTTCTTGACTTTTATTATTAAGCAAATGTATTGGGATGGTATCGGTATTCTGTGACTTTTGAAGGGATATCAATGAGAAAAGGGTCAATTTCTTTAACCTAATAAAATGTAAACTGCATCAGACGACGTAGAAGGAACTTTTGAACTCCAAAAGTACTGCATTTTCTTATTGAAAGCGGAAATGTATTGAACTCTTACTGTCTCAGGTCAAAGCACGAGTGTTTTGCGTTAGAGTTCTTAAAAATCTACCTAACCATATATATATCTTGTAAAATGGGCGTGTCTAGAAGCGATTGTACGCATTCATCACAATTTGAATAAGAAACGCTCTCCACAATGGGCGATGACGTCAACATCCGAGGCACAATGAAATGTTTATCAATTAGATAAAAATGCACAGAACTCGTTACGAACACGAGCGAAGTTAAATGGTGTATAAAAAAATGGATTTATTCGGTTATTCAAAGATTCTATTTGGAATTTCGATATGGTATATAATCAACGGTATTTATGTTTTATTTTATGTATGTATAAACATGTGTTTTTCTAGCTTTTAGTTTTTACTGATTACATCCGTATTTAACTCATTAAATAACAACAAAAACAACATTTTATTAGCATACAAGCATATAAACATTGCTGTTTTGACAAATATATACACGAAATGTTACGCAATATGTAAAAAACAGACACATGGAAACAATTAGACAATGTCAGGAGTTGAAAATTAATATATAACTAAAATTCTGAAAAAACTACTACTCATAATAAGCATTTGGAAAATTAACAGATGTATAAGTAGAGTATGAAATTAGGATATATGTTACTTGGCCTGTTAAATACATTGTGCTTTATGTAAAAACTTATTGAACAGAAAATCAATATAGACAGGAGTTGTAAGTAAGTGTATATATATTTCCAAAATACGAAATACAAAAAAACTGCTGTTATATATATGACACAAACTTGAAATTAGGTTAACAAACAATATAAATTTATGTTTATTGTGATTCTAATACCATTATTTACTGACAATTAATTCAGTAAAATTGTGCTAATCAGTGTCTAAAGTGTTTCGTAATTTATTTGCAGTAAATATATATTTAGAAAGATTTATAATTTCTTTTTGTTTTGAGTTTTCATTAAACTGTCAAATTTATTTAATGTTAGCCATCTTTGAAAATACGGTGTCAGATAGATTTTTCTAATATCTTTATATATGGGACATGTTAACAAAAAATGATATTCATTTTCTATAATGTTGAGACTACAAAATTTACATTTTCTATTTTTTTCGGACAATATTATTGTATCGACCTCTTTCTATTTCTAATCTGTGAGATGACAATCGAAATTGCGTTAGTGCTATTATATATTTTTTTGTTTTAAGGATATCTAGATATGATTCTATATTAAAAATGTCTTTGAAGCGACAGTATGTGGTGAGTCTTGGTGAATTGTTTATTTCGCTGTACCAGTGGTATTTATATTGATCAAATAATCTTTGTTTTATAAGATTGTAAGTGTATGTTTGTTCCGATTTTTGTGTAAGAGTTTCTTGTTCCGCCCATATGTATATTAAGCCTAGCTGTTCAAGTACTGTTTTTATGTGTGTCGCCCAATTTCTGTGATTGTATGCAGTGTTATGTTCTGCGTCGTTATGTAGTAATGTATACGTTAGTTTTATAAGACTATCGTCTTATTTTAAACCAAAATCTAATTTACCGTATAAAGCAGACAAATGTGTTGATTTATTAACAAAATATTTTTCTTTGAAATTTTGTATGAATAATTTCTAACTCTTTTCCAAAATAATAACCCCAAATTTCAGCGGAATAATGAAGTGCGGGTGTTACTAATTTATCAAAAAGATTTAATTTTTCTTTGGTTTGGAATTCATATTGATTTATTACAGAGAAAAGTCTATGAAGTGCTTTGTTACAGTGTTCCGATATTAAGTGTACTGTTTTATACCAGTTTCCATTTTTAAATAATGTTACACCTAAATACTTGAATGATGGCACTTTTTAATGTTTCTCCATACAAATAAAAATTATGATTAGTTGGTCGATTACTTTTTTTCAAAAATGACTACCTTGATGTTGAGTTTAAATCGATTGCAGTAACTTTCGATGTCATTCAACATTGACTGTAAAGAAGACGGCGATGTTGAAAAAAGGACCTGATCGTCAGCATATGATAACAAGAAAAATTGTATTTAATTTATAGTTATTATGCCCTCAATGTCAGAGTTTATATTTTCTATGACGTCATTCACGAACATCATGAACAGGATGCTCGAACATGGGTCTCCTTGTTTGACACCTGTATATGAGTGTATGTATTCAGTTATGTGTGTTTGTAATTTGATCGCTGCCTTCACGGAAGAATACATCGCTTTAAGGGCGGAAACCATTTTAGAGCTGATTTGCTCTGATATTAAGTTTTGCCAAAGAAGTGAACGATTTATGCTATTATATATTTAACATAATCGATAAATATGCAATATAGTTTTTGACCCGAATTCAATACCTTATTAATTATGCTATTGAGAATGAAGATGCATTCAACTGTGCTTTTTCCTTTCTGGTAATCATATTGAAATTCGGATATTTTCTCATTTTCTTCGAACCATTTAGTGAGTCTGTTTAACAATATTTGAGAGTATATGTTTGACATAATGTTATTAAGGGTTATTCCACGGTAATGTTTAGCAAGATTGGGATCGCCACTTTTAAATATTGGTGTAATGTAACCGACTCCCCAGTTTTCTGGGTATTGACCATTTTCAAATATATCATTAAATATGAATAGTAGATGGTGCTTAATTATCTCTGCAGATATATTTTCCGGCCCACTTGATTTTCCGTTATTTTGTTTAAAAACAGCCTTGTATATTTCTGTTTCTGTGATAGGAGAATCACGGTAATCGTTTATAGTATGCGGTTCATTATGCTCATTGTTATTATTATCATCAATATTATGATTAATTTGATTATTATCAGTATTATTTCCAATCAAGTCTTTAAAATGGATGAACATGTCGTTAATCATCTGATCATTTGGTTTTTTATTATTTGTTTTATAGCATTTTGTAATCGTTTTCCAATTTTTTCGTTTACTTTTTAGCACTATTGCTTAGTTTTGCTCCTTCACTGATTTTATGACGATATTTAGCTTTCTGATGTATATTATTTTACCTTGTTCTGCTGGCAACGAAGCGTTGCCTGTTGTCATGTGTTTTATCTGTGCTGAATAAATTTTGTGCGTGCTTAAAAGTTCCTTTTGCCGTGTAACATTCATTATCAAACCATTCAGGTTTATGAAATATTTCGTGACGTTTTGGTTTTGTTTGGAACACCTTGCCAAAAACATGTTTGCTATTTTCTAGTAAGACATTTGTGAGAATATCTATTTTGTTATCAATTGATTCATTTTCATCAAATATTTGATCTAATACCTGTTTATTTTCATTCAGTAATATATTAAATTCAGAGACCCTTTCTTCGTAAAAGTTCTTTTTGTTTGACGTCAATATCATTATCAATATAAATAAGTGTACTTCGTGTTAAGAAGCTGAAAAGAAGTGCAGCGTGATCGGAAAATTCTGTCCAATCTATTATCTTAAAATCATGAATGAAATTTCTATTGTAAGTATCGTGTTGTAGTAATAAATAATCCGTTACGCTTTGACCACGTGACGAAATGAATGTATAATTGCCTGTTCTGTGACCCTGTAAACGACCGTTAGCTATTACGTGATTGGTGGATTTACATAGTGATAACAATGCACGACCTTGACTGTAAATCACGTGGTCTTCATTCATACGTTTAGGAAGACGTGAGTGTCTTGAAAGTGTGTCATACGTGCTGTCACGTGCAGCGTTCTTATCATCTAAATTATCTAGATATTTATTATATTCCACATTATAAGATAAAACTGTTCTAGAATTTAAATCTCCGACAATATATGTATAACCTAAATTGCAGTATTTTTCAATATTGCTTTCTATTTCCTTGAAAAAATCAAAATCTCTATCTTTTAAAACTGTAGAAGAGACCGGTGGAATGTAAGTACAACACAAATAAACATGTTTATCAAAATTAAACAATGAGCAATCTAGTTTTAACCTAATTATTCAAATGGTATTTCACTCTAAAATATATATTTCTTGTTTTAATTCATTTTTATAATAAACAGAAATACCTCCAGCTTGTCGACCTTTTTTAATATCATGAGATTTGTGTTCATTAATATGAAAACTTTCAAAATTCCTTACTTCTAGATTCTGTTTGGTCTTCTTATTAGTCAATGTTTCACGAAAAATAATAATATCGTATTTATTAATATATTCCAGAAAGTCAGTGTCATTTAAGTCCGTTTACATTCCACGATAACAATTTAAACTCCTCATTGTCCTAATTGTGGATCTCGCGAAAGCTGCCGTCGTTCCTCTTGACCGGTAGTTTTGATCCGGCCCAGTTCGTCGTCCTTCCGGCTGCTCGTTCCCTGTCTACGAGATGTTGCTTGCTTCGCCGGTTGTTGAGGTTGCCTTTGATTGCTGGATCCAAACGTTCTGATTAAGTGCCCTTAGTTCTTGGTTTCTTTCTAATGCTGTTTTGCGCACGAGTTTACGGTGGCAAAACGGATTCAACTTAACCACAATCGGGCGTATTTTTCCAGGCGTTCCTTTCCCTATCCTGTGCACTCTGTCCAGAGGTATGTCTTTCTCAATGTGTAGAACATATCTGATGAGCCTTTGTACAAGGTCTTCACAATTTTCTTGGTTGGTTGATTCTTTAATTCCATGAAATAATAAGTTTTCTCTTAAACTATGGAATTCAAGTGAGCCATTCGATTTTTCGAATTGGTCTATTTTTTGTTGGTGTCGATCAAATGTGTGTTCGAGGACATTGCACCTATCATGAAAAGCTTTCATTTGATCTTCTGATTTCTTAAGTTTGTCTTGTGTTGATTCAAATTGTTCATTGAAGAACGTGCAGCTGGTTTCCATGGATTTAGCTTGCTGTTCTAACGTTTCTACGTTTTGGGTCAGTTTATTCATACAATCTTCAACTCTGTCAATTTTTGATACTTGCAGTTTGATGCTTTTTATGTCCTCTATTATCTCTACCGCCCATGTTGGTTGTGTTTGAGCAGATATGTTTTGTTGGGGTGGCATGCCAAACTGATTGAAGGGTGGAGATTGTAATCCAAACTGGTTTCCATATTGTGCTGCTCCGTTTTAATTCATATTCCAAAATGCACTTGGCACATAATTTCCATCAACATTGAAATGTGACGTTGTTTGTGGCCTATTCACACGTTTTGTTCCACCTTGTTCACTGTGTACACCGCTTACACTGTTTACACGCGATTCCGAACCTGTTTTGACAGGTTTGATTGTGCGGAAAAACCGTGCCCGATTTGGCGGACTCAATTGGTGAAATTGTTTTTCTTTTTCTAATCCAATTATTACTTTTATTTCCTTTTGATTATGATTCTTCTTCTGTGACATTAAGTACAATTCAAACGCTTCATTTTAATATTCAAATCAACTGCTTTCTTGTTAGAAATGTAGTTTTAAATCACAAATTTCTCAGTGGTAAAAATCTGTGTCCTGACATGTCCTTGCGTGACGTCACTACCATACTATACATAATAATATCTATAACGATGTTTTATTATATCTTCAGACTATAGCGCAGAGGCGCTGAGGTTGGGTACACTGTCTTTAGTCCGTCCAGCGTTTGTAAACAGGGACATTACACTCCATTTTTTGACGATTTCAACACCAACCGAAGATATTCTTAAGGGGATATCATGGCACGTTAAGCCCGGGTACGAAACGGGATTCTATGAAATAGAATCTGGATATGAATACTTGGAGTTGGATTCACGGAATGGGGTGTGGTTAGTTCTTAAACGTGTCAACAAGACTTTGGATAAAGCGCAATTTTATGCCAGCTTTAACCACGTGGTTTCAAATTCCATCATAATACAATTAGAAGGTAAGTTTCATTTTAAATACTGTCTTTATTTCAAAATGAAGAATGCATCATACGCACACATGGGTATTTTATGGATAAGTGCTGACACAAATATTGATGTTTTTATTATAGGGAAGATGAAATTTGGTGTTTGGAGCTACATACAAATATGAATACACATATAATAATGACAAAACCGCCAAATCCCCAAGCCCTAGTAAAGTACGATTTGAAAACAAAATGGTGCACGTGTAAACATGCACACAGATAATAGAGTCGACTGTTATCTGGTCGTTTGATAGATTGTGCGTAATACACAGACTAAAATAATACTATATAACATGTATATATTACGCGGTATTTTACTGTATAAACAGTCTTGTTATAACCTTAAACGCCATGTCGTTTTCTTACCTCCTTAATATTTGCTTGTAGAGTTTGACCACGAGGGTGGTTATCTGGAGATCCTATCCTTACCAGAAAGATCGGACGACAGTGCAAATATTGCATATTATCCGACACAGAACATACTTGACCGCCCTCCAGATTTCTACAGAGGATGGCGAACAGATGATGATTTTATCACACTGCAACATGGTGGTTACGAAGAAAAATATATCAGTCTAAACATGCATTATATTTTGACAATCTATAATATCACTAGAACACATAATTACACCATAGAGTGTAAGAGAAATAGAGGGTATCAAAAAACTAACACAATTTCAGTCTTTATAGGTAAGTATTTGTATAAATACATTCGTATTTACGAAATCAACAACATACGACTTGATGATCAATTGTAAAGGGAATATGGAATCTAGATTAACACATTGATCAAGCAAACTCCCTTGATGCTTGCGCCAAAACACTGATACTGTTTATATGCATAACTGTTTGTAACTATTACCTTTCAATGGCAAACAAAACAAGACACGTAAACGAATGTTACATTCGTTATTTATCGTTCAGCTCTGCCGTCCGTGGCTCCGCTATGCTCTGTCGACGGGTGTTTCGACTGTGTTTGTGTTTCCCTTGGTGCCAATATTACTTGCCATTCATCCAGTGACAATGTTAGTATCCGAATTGGGAACAAGAACGCGCGTTTCCGTACGGAGGTTGACAAATACACAGCAAACGAATTTAACGAAACATGCCACATGCAAGCAGTAGAGTGTCTCGCTGGATTTGATAACGGACGCCACTGGTTCAGATCAAGTGGTGATCTTTACCTTATAGGTAATGTATCTAAAATAATTTGGTATCTCATTAGCTCACTTTAATGCATAGCAGATCTACATAACGTTTGAACTTGAAGTTGTATACAGGTTGTATGTGAAATGCGAAAACTTGAAACATTATCTACCATTAAGCGATGCCTCATGGAATAACAAAGAAATCCTTGACCTACGTTTGGTACGCCGTTTATAATGTATGAAAATAGAATTTTATAATATTAATTAAAAATAACTTCTATTTTAACCATGCAAAACCGAAACCTCTGAAAACCGATTCCCTGTATAAACCGAACAGATATTTTGATCCCGATTTGTTTTTCTTATTCCAAAAAACAACTAAATAAAGCGAATCCTGTGTAAACCAAAAACCGAACGATTTTATCCCGAAACAGTTCCGATTGAAAAACCCGAATAAACGAAACGGCTATGTATAGTCATGTGTCACTTGATTTCACATGTATTTTATTTTTATACACTTTTTAGAATTTGTAATAATTTGCATTTGGTATAATGGTGGTATTCATATCGTTAGTTAATCGGATAAAGACTCTGTTCATAGTTCCCCCTGCTGAGATACAGGTTACAATTCCAAAGCTGAAGTACGGAGATCTCGTGAACGTAACTTGCATCAGCATGGCGAGACCACCGCCTAAACTTCAGATGAGACTTGAGGGCGAAATTATTGAAGATGCAGAACAGATAGACATCCTGAATGATACAAGCCAATTTTATACTAGTAGTATTGTCACAAAAAGTCATTTGGACAGACGTATGAGCAACAAAGCTATCAACTGTACGTCAACAGCAATGGGGAGTGATCTGAACTATAAACATGTAAATTTAACCTGCCAGATTATGTCTTTCAAATGTGAGTACAATTTACATGGGTAAAACATTGTCGTTGAATTTGCGTTGAAAACAAATACTTAATTAAAACAAGGTAAGGGGGCTAAAGTGTTAAAAAAATGAAAACAACGTGATAACAATATTGTTCTCAAATGGTAACTGTGGAGCTCCATTTTTAGGAAGCTAACCTTTTACAATTACTATTTGGTGTTATTTCAAAACGCAGCACACATGATGCCAATGCAGCTTCCCTCGATATTTATAGAAAATGTTTTCAATGCTTAATCATATCAGCCAAACAGTTAACTACAGTTATGCACCGCCCGTATGGCATAACACATTTCTATGTACTCCACTGGTTTATGTACATAAAAGAAATTGTGTCATGGGATCTACAATCATGACTGTATCCGCCGTCACGTTATGTCAGCGTTCGAATGATTTATATAATACATGTTTTGCACCTTGAACGTTTCAGATCCTCCATCGTTATTGGAGATGATAAGACCTTCCATTCAACTGTACAAAAATATTTGGTATCCTCTTCTCATCCGATGTAAAGCCGTCGATTCCAATGCTGAATGTAGCATTTCATGGTGTTCAGACATAATTCATTTAGAATTGAACAACACTGTAAACGTGCAGCAGTCATTAGACATAGAATCTTGGATTTACGTCAACGTGTCACAGAACGCGACACAAGGTCGGATCAGCTGCCACGTTGAGTGCAAGGAGTTCACACTAAACATGCAGCAGGACTTTATTTTCGATTTAACAAGTACGGTTTGTTTGCAGCATTCGCAAGAAAACCTATACCAGAGTTAATCATTACAATTGATTCCGTTTAATCAATTGAGGCATTCGAAAGTCCTAGTATTTTGTTCGCTTTAAGTAAAAATTTGTAATTATTGACTAAGTTGCCAATTGAATAAGAAACATGTTCTCAAGACTCTTTAAATAAGTTGAATGCAAATAAAGAAAAACGTTATTTGTCTAAATATTTACGAGTACCCAAATTATCAACTGTTTCATATTGCACAAGCGTATTAACTCAAACACGGGTCATCAGCAATCTTAAAACCGTTTCAACAATAATGCAGAACATTGCAAATATCACACAAACACATTCAGTGTGTTTGAACAGTAAGTATACAACATGTAATTGTTTGTGACTGAGGACTTATGTGTATTACCTATGTATTACGGGCAAGTTATTAATGAGCTACCAATGCTGACATTGTATTAAGTGCCAATGCTTGGAATAGATTATAGGTTTTTCATGTAAAGATTGTATATATGTGTTTGTGATTTTGTTTTCAGACACTAATTCTGCTGGATCTTTCCCTCTGGTATTGTTTACGAGTGTCACGGTGCCGCTAGGGCTTCTGTGTTGCACCGTTGTGTGTTGGTTTATTTTTAGAAAGCGGCTTTGTCCAAGTATGTGTAATTTTAAGCTATTACCTATTATCCGGTGAATTTTAATCAAATCGATAACGAGTTTCAGCATTAATGCATGAAGCTTGTGGTCGATCTTCTAGGTTTTGTGTTTATAAGGCTTTAATTAATGATGTTTCGATTTATTGTACTTTCTGTAAAGTAGTTTTCGACATTCGATTTAAAGTACTTATTTCCGATTATAGGAAGAACTGACCAACACCATTACACGTAAGTGGAAAAGATTTCAAGTGTATTGTTTATAAACAAAAACATGCAAACAACAATTCATTGTTTCAATTGATTATTTAATTTGGAAAAGTACCAACGTTTAATGTTTTCAAAACATCCTCTTAGCGTGGTCAGTAGGAATTTAAGACGCATTTATAAAATAATAGAAACTGATCATTTCATTAATTAAGGCCACCATTAGACGAGGTCGAACGCACGGAAGGAAGCAATTGATGAATTCATCTTATCATCATTTTCATAAAACACGTCATACATTTCTTTTTTAATTTGCACGTCAATGTACACAATCAATTTTTCAGGTCCGTGATACAGGTAGACGGTATACCCATGGCCGTGCAAACAATGGGTAATACGCGATTATTCACTATTCAAAACTTGAGATTCCTTGTTGTATTGTAAAGTGCATTGTTTGATTCAAAATTCAAATTCTTAATAAAACAATTTTGATTTTATCGAAAACAGGTTCTCAAATATGCCGAAATGATACACATACATTTATTTAATAATGTAATATTAAGTAATTATTAAGTATGCACTAAATGAACGTTTGAATAATCGATATTAAAGGCGTTTGTAGTAGTGAACGCCAACATCGATTTTCATTTATGTTCAGAACACATTTACAACATCGCATCCGATTATGAAGAGATCGAGTAGAAAGAAAACGCATCGGTAGAAGACATACAGGTTTGCTAGAGTTAAAATACATTCTGCGAACTTTTAAGCATTACACAAGACTTACATTCATCCATGTAATAATTCACTATTTATTAAGTGGTAAGACGTACAAGCTATTACATGCATTGGAACAAAATGTTATTCATAAATGTCATTGTTTGGTAAGCATTTTTGTTATTATATTTTTGGCTTCATACAATATATTCCTGTTTTTCATAATACCAGTTGTATTTGAGGTAAATAAATATGCTTTATACAAATAACAACATTCAATTTTAATTGCAGAAACAGCCATCAGAATCACAGCTGTACAGAATCATGTTTGAAACACTGCAATGTTTCAGAAAAGGCCACCAAAACCCTCGACGCAAACTATACCAATAATTTACATAAATGCCGCTTCCGATCTAGTAAATTATAATGTGAACGCGCAAACGACTATTCCGTTAATGTTTGGAGGGCACAGATACATGTATATAAGCGAATTGTGATCCAATTCTTACAAATAATTTCGTATTTCGCATCTTTCGGGAATTCGCTTGAGTGTTTATAAATGTTTATTTATGATGGTTACGAGTTGCGTTTGATTGACATTTGCAAGTGTTCAACGTTGAAAATGGTAGTTGATCCAACTGTGGTTGTTTATTTGTTGCTTTATTGCCTTTTTTTAACGTCATTTATTGTATTTGTAAATATTGTAGGCATCTTTGTTTTGTCTCCCGATATCTTTGATCGGGTATGCATGCGACTGTTTATGTATGTTTTTAAATAATTAATTGTACACAGATACATTTTGAAGTTGAGTTTCAATTGTAACAAAAAATACTTGTATTGCAAATGGGTTAAGTGCGTTAAGCATAGCTACAAATGACGATTAGCTTTTGTAAATGTAGTATCTCCAGAAGGTTAATATTATTGTACAACAAAACGCGATATAAAATCCAAAAGTTAATTATTATAAATAAATACTGGAAATCTATTAAGAATTACTACCCCATCTTAAGCGAGTTTTAATCCCTTAATAAGGATTGTATTGAACAGCCAAAGACAATTCCTGTATTTAAATTCAGTCGAATGTTATTTACGCTACACAATGCCGCTTCCGATCTAGTGAATTATAATGTGAACGCGCAAACGAATATTCCTTTAATGTTGGGAGGGCACATATACATGTATATACGCGAATTGGGATCCAATTCTTACAAATATTGACGTATTGCGCATCTATCGGAAATTGTGCTTGAGAGTTTATAAATGTTTATTTATGATTGTAACGAGTTGCCTTTGATTGACATTTGCAAGTGTTCAACGTTGAAAATGATAGTTGATCCAACTATGGTTGTTTGTTTGTTGTTCTATTGCCTTGTTTTAACGTCACTTTTTCTGAATTTTTCTGAATTTGTAAATATTGTAGACATTTTGTTTTGTCTCCCGATATCTTTGATCGGGTATGCATGCGACTGTTCATGTGTGTTTTTAAATAATTAATTGTACAAAGATGCATTTTGAAGTTGATTTTCCATTGTAACAAAAACTAATTGTATTGCAATTGGGTAAAGTGCGTTAAGCATATCTACAAATGACGATAAGCTCTTGTAAATGTGGTATTTCCAGAAAGGTAGTAATGTACAACAAACCGATATAAAATCCAAACGTTGATTATTATAGATAAATACTGGACATCTATTAAGAAATATTACCGCATCTTAAACGAGTTTTTTAAACCTTCATCAGTATTTATTGTACAACTCATGACAATAGTGTAAATTCAATCGAATGTTGATTTACGCTACACATTACCAATAAACGAACAAAAGTCGGCCAATGTGTTTGTTTTATCTTAAATAGTAAATGTACAAACATAAATTTAATAAAATGACATACATTTGAGTTTAATATCATATAAAGAGTCGATGTATCAAAAGAACAGAAACAATATTCAGATTAAATGGAAATCACAGTGAACCACTTAGTTAAAACTATACTAACTTTTTCATATCACACTGAATATGCAAACTGGTATCAGGAACAGCCAACCTGCATTAAAACAGTTGTGTTCTGTGTTCTGGCATTTTCATATTATGAAAACAACCCCTCACAACGCACATATATTCGAGAATTGAACACATGTGAGTAACACTGTATGAAAATTTGATGCAAGCTTAGTATGCTTGTATTATATTTTCGCATATTACTTAAGGATTTTTGACGCGGATTTCAAACTGTGAGTTATTTATGATTGTAACATTAACTCTTATGGCTTAAACGAGACAACAACAAAACGTAGTATCTGGTACATTTCCGAACAAAGGTTGCTGCAAAGAAATATGTTTCCCGTTGTTATATGGTTAATCAAATAGCTTCAGTTTTCTGAGTATGGAGGAAAATAATTATAAGATGTATAGTTCATTCTCATGGTTCTATTTACACTTTCAACATCAACTAGAAGAAGTACCTGATCGAGAGGTATCATCAAACTAGAGATATCCCTAAAGGATATTTATACCCCCACATACCGCTTTAACACACATGAAGAGGTTTGCAGTAGTATTGCTTTGACACAAACCAATGTTTTGTCTGACAAAAAGACCTACATAAGAGGTAAAATGGGCTTAATATGCAAATAGAAGAGAAGAATATATAGAAGAAGAAGAAGAAGAAACTTTATTTTGACTAATAAGTATACACTCATGAGTTCGAACAGTGTTAGTTACATATACATACATACATTTGCAAGTTCCGGTTAGGACGTCTTCACATGAAAAATAGAATCTGAGTGTTAAAAAAACATTACATAAATTTTTGTCTGAGTGTTAGAAATATTGCAACATATTTATAACAACGTAATCGTGGTCTTGCATTCATGCATGTACCTTTGTGACTTTAAATTAAGAAGTGTTAGATATTATTTATAATAATATAGTAATTCTGCATTAGTTGCAAAAATGGTTTTGTATACGTTTCTTAACGTATACGTTACTTACGTATACAAATGCATACACCAAAATATTAACGTCATGGTAACTGACATATAAATATATATACAGCAAAATAATGAGGGAGAAAAATGAGTTGCAAATGGAAGAAAGACATACACTTTGAAATATTTGTTAAGTGTGTATCCGTAAAATATGTTTTATAGATTAAAGAAACATCTCTTTGTGTCGGAGGAAGCTGTAATATAAATACATCGATAATCATATATACCCCGGACAACAATGTTGACCTTTGACATTGAAGAATGACCTTGAACTTTCAGCTACAGACTTGGCCTTACGTGTGTCTTAAAATGCTCTCTAGAGAAGTTATATCCAATTCATTCCATGTTGGAATGCTGCTTCCTACAAAAACTGTCATTCCTTTATTTGATCTTAAAATGTGACCTTGGAATCACACACCTTGTTCTTGTCTGGGACACATCCTCTCATGATGGTGAGCACTTTGTTCTAAGTTATACCAGAATCCATTTTTGAAGGTACAATGCAACACAAAAACACACATAGAATAATCTATCTTATATGCTACATTTGACCTCTAAATATGACCTTGACCTTTCAGCTACTGGTCTGGCTCTTGCTTGCAGCATATCATGTCACGGTTGCCATCATTTCTACTAAGTTATTTGGAAATTCCTCCAAGTCAGGAAAAACAAGCAGTATTTCGACAACAAGGCGCTCATTATTTTGACATTTGACCTCAAAGTATAACCTTGGCCATCTGGTTTTTGCGAGCGACACACCCATCTCATATAGGTTAACATTTGTGTTCAAAATCCTTCAATGCCTGGAGAAGTTAGAGCTCGGAATAGCGCTATGTAGAAAATAAAGCATTTTGTTTTAATCTTTCACCTCAAAGTATGACCTTGACCTCTATGGTAGCCATTTAGTTTTTGTGCGCAGCACACCGTCTGATCTAATATAACATATGTGCCAAGTTATTTTAAAATCCTTCCATGCATTGGAGATTTAATCCCCGGACAAGCAGTATTTTGAAAAGAAGGCATTTTATTTTGACATTTGACCTCGAATTAAGACCTTGACCTTTAATGCAGTCTTCTCGTTCTTGCGAGCGACACACTGTCTCTGCCAAATTAACATTTGTGCCAAGCTATTGCGGAATCCTTTAATGCAAGGGTATGTTAGAGCTCGGACAAGCGCTATTTTGACAAAAAGCACTTTATCTCGAACTTTGACCTCAACGAATGATTTGACTTTAACGGTTGCCGAATAGTTATTTTGCGCGAAACACCGTCTTATCTAGGTAAACATTTGTGCCAAATTATTTTAGAATCCTGCAGGCATTGGAAAGTTAGAGCCCGGATAAACAGTACTTTCGAAATAAAGTGCTCTACTTTGACCTCAAAGTAGGACATAGACCTTAAAGGTAGCCATAAGGTTCTTGCGAGCGACACACGATCTCATTTAAGTTATCATTTGTGCCAAGTAATGTTGAAATCCTTCAATGCATGGGGAATTTGAGTTCGGACAATTTTCTGGACAGACGGACCGACCGATAAACCGACTGGACAAAGTGATTCCTACATATCCCCCTCTCTACCTACATGTACAGGTAGTGGACGTACAACAAAGTTGGTAATGCTAGCAAGATGATCAACAATGTCATTTCTTTTATGTAAAATACAACGACCCCCCAATAAAACAAAATAAAAATAAATATTTGCCCTGTGTGACACCAGCACTTACTTATCATGCGTGAAGCAAAGCAGACCTGTTCTGTTTCCTTTACATCTTTCTTGTTTGAGTTTTAACTGTAAATGACTGGGCTCAGTAATGTCAAATCACCGATTACGGTTGCATATTTCATCTGACGGCACAAATCTGTTTACGACTTTTATTGGAACGCTTTTAAAGATATTTTATTTAAAATGGAAAAATGGAAGTAAAATCGTAGCTTGTGGTTTGAAAAATAGAAGTATAATCGTGCATGCGGTTTGAAACATATTCTATTTTAATTACTTACTAATAAAACTACCGGTATTTACTTTCTATATCTTCCTTCATTTATTCATCAAAACGGCAGTACAATACTTTGGCTTCTTTGAACGTTATACATAAATGTCTTTTTATCTTGATGCAGTGTCATTGTCTATTTCTATATAGACGTTATACTGAAGTTTTATGAATAGGTAAATAAGGTACGATTCGGTTAAGAAATTAGTTTAAGTGTGAATAAAGCCCAATCCGTAAGTTTGAAACACTTTTCGTTCAATAAAGTACTCATTATATTAACATAAATACGATTAAAACTTTAACATGCACTCTGTTGCAGGTGTTTGCTACTTGACTTCAGACACCGCAAACTTCACAATCGATTATGCACACACAAGCTCTGACCGCATGAACGGAACCGAAATCAATAGTGGTTAGCAGCCCTGTCCTGACGTTAGAAGATCACATTGTCGAGTTGCTTGTTTTACTGCCTTGAATATAAGTCATGTGGCACCCATCTACTAGCCACTTATAACTGATGTAATAACATGTTGCAAAATTGCAAAATTTATTTTTCATCCACAGAAAAAAAAACAACAGGATATAACAATGTGCATGATTGTATTACATTAAAACGACATTCACTCGTTTTGAGGACTTGCTTCCGATCTCAGTTAAGAGCAGACATACGATTCAACGAGCATGTTGTAACACAATACAATATCCAATGATAACAATATTACCAAGACGGCCTTTGGTCGCGAACTGGAGTTTAAGGTAACATGATGGCTTGTAAAAACGCAATAACGTGCACACAGATGTTTGAAGTTAAATGTTGACAACAGATGACAACGGTGGCCCACTAACAGTCATGGTTGTAACCAATATTATATTTAAGGACTGCTAGAGTCATCCGCGGATAATGCCTGGGAAATTATTTTGAAATTCTCTGACAAGAAGATTTTCAAAGTTTTCAGCCATATAAGGAAAACGGTCTCACCCCTTGGCAGTTTTTTTACAGATCAAAATGAATCGAATGAATTTCGTAAAGGGTCATCTAAGGAACATTTTGTAAAATTATTTCCAAATCCAGCAAGTGGTTTCGGACGCGATTTTCAACGTTTTATAAATAAACGAACAAGGGCAACTGCACAGAAAGGGCATTTTAATGTCAAAGAAGCACTTTACAGTATTGTGTCCAACACTCGAGAATCTAGAAGACATGTTAAACGGAATTGCAAATTTTTACATAATACTAAATGTTCAACGTAATAAAATTAATTGGCGAAAGAAGCTCCACAGTTAAAAGAAAATAATTTGTATTTAGTTCAAGTTAATTAACATATGTGTTGAGATTAATTTTTGCAATACTATCATAAATTCTGTTAAGCCATGACTCTCCGTGATAAAATAATTAATGACATTTTAAAGATAACCTTTTTTAATGCGTGTATCACTACAAACAACTTGTGTATTTGTATTGTTTTCTTACTTCAAGGACAAGAACATTCATTTATAGGACATATTTTACCATTTTGGTGAGCATGCAAATACAATCTTTACTACATTAAAATTTTATGTGTGAGTGATACTGCAGCCGACAGTGAGCTTATAAAACTGATGTATGCATACACATCTGATAAGATGAACGTCACTGGTCAGTGTGTGTGTGTGTGATTTCCTAATCCAGGCAGTGGTCTACAACAAGAAGGTCAAAGTTGCATTTAAAGCCATTTCAGGTCTTACTTCTGCAACCCCTGGCGGCCAAGTTTTTTAGCGATTCAAAATTATTTGAATGAATTTGGTGGATGGTCGCCCAAGGAACATTAACTGTGCCAATCCGCTTACAAAACGGACTGACATACCTACTAGGCGGAGGTAATTATTGAATTTGAGACGCTGCTTTGCAAATATATGTAACGCAGTATGTAGTGAATAAACCAATTAAAAATGCGTCAATGTTCAGGTAGTTGTGAACCACATACAAGTTTTATTCAAATTAAATGTATAACGACCATTTTTGATTGAACAAATAAACAAGAAATAAATATTGTTCAATCGTTCGAACAGGGTCTAAATTTATATGTAACGTTATAAGCCATGTAAAACAATTCTAGCTCTAATAGAGATTTTAACTCAATCATCATGTCGGAACACTGAAATACTCATACTGAAATACACCATAAACTCCCACAGAAAGATGTCATGATTTCGCAAACAATAGGTCAACAAACATATTTGACCTGGTTTACTTAAGAGTATGTAGAATTAGTGTCGGAAATGATATCTATTTCCATCTTTTCAAATGGTTTTAATATGCTTTCGTTCTAGAAACGCAAATAATGTCATAATATTTTGATGCTAGTACATAAAGTTAGTATAAACACAAACTCGTGCATACATTTTTGCGGCATTAAATTCCATATTACGTCAATTTTTTGTTCAAAATTCACGGAATAACATCTGCATGAAGAGTAGTAAATATATTAATTCTTAACGCCGTCTTTACTGCGTTTTAATGATTGTTGACTTTCATGTCACATCTTACAATATCTGGTCAATGTACAAGTCCTAAGTTCACGAGTTCTTAAGAAGCTAGCCAACCATATCGTTTGTAAAGAGGATCTTTCGGAAAGCATCATAATTTGAAAACAAATATTTTCACAGTGTGCAATGCCGTCAACATTCCAGGCACGGGGAAATGTCTATCAAGTGGATATTCATACATCAAGCAATGTTTTAACAAGAGCGCTGTTTTACGTTGTATAACGAGGAAAGAAACATAGATTTTTTTTATTTATTTACAAATTCTCTCTATCTGATGTATAGATTTTATTCGGAACTCACGCGCTATGGGTTTTTCCAATACTTGAGCGCGTGCGGGGGGTACAAACAGTGTCAGCCATTTTTAAGACAACGGATCATGTCTGATTTTTCGTCACATTCAGTTGCGGATTTAAATAAGTATTTGAAAGACAGGGGTGTTTCTTTTAGTGGACGTCGAAAGGCAGAGCTTGTGCAGTTATGTAAGACAGCAGAAGAACTTGATATAGCTGTAGACCCGGATGGATTGTCTGAAAATAAAGCACATGTACTGTCGCAGAAACTCTTCACAGGTGACTGCATTCTAACCTCTCCACATCTGCTTGAAGGAACTCCTGATATATCCATTCTTCCCGGAGTCAGTATTTTTGACATATACAACTACCTTGTATCCTATGAACAATTTAACCATGCCAGTCTCCGGGAATATCATAAGTTGGAGGGATTCTGCATGTTTAAAGATGGCTATGTTCTGCAGCTGGAAACAGTCTCCTATGATGGGACCGGTCTGTTATATTAATACGTACAGATGTTAATTTGAGTAACATGCTACCTAACATAAAGGTTTAAACAACTGGAGTGGTCAGTAGATGAATAGTTCGTAATAAGAGGTACAAAATAATATTTGGTAGCAATGCCACTGTGTTAAGTAAACAAAGATGTACATGTACTCATTAATTGTAACATTTTATCCTAAATCCTAACATTTTCATGGTAGATAAACCGGTTAGGGACCGGAATCTATAAGCATCGGTACACTATAGTTAATTACTACGTTCTACCCATGTTAGTTTATTCTTACTGCAATTATCTTAATTATTGATTAAGAGCAATAAAGTCTTTCTTGCCTTTTACTACTTACTTTTAAAACAGAATACAGAAACCAGTAAAATTGAGCATCTGGTGCTGGAGTCAAACTGACAAGTACCAAGATAATAGTTTCGCACTCTACCATCAGAGTTATGACATGATTATGGAGATGTACATTTATGCATTACAATTATATATAAAATTATAGTACATATATAACATTATACATAAATATATAGTACATTATACATAGTAATATATTAGAAATCATTGTAATAGAATGTATACATAATGGAAGTACCATTTTAAACTTAGTCAATAGCCCTGTTTTTATGTGTTTTGTTCAATTAGATATTACCTTAATTTTCACTCTTTCAGACTTCGTTGCCATCAAATCCAATGTGAAACCGAGAACAAATGATAAAGACTCTGTGTCGAAGAAAGGCTTCTACAGCTCTTGGATCATATTGAAGAAAAGTTCTGAAACATGCATACATTCTGCATACTGTACTTGCAAAGGAGGGTAAGAGCAAACAATGTTACTTTAATTTCACTGCAAATACACTAGTAAAACATTTTTATATGACCTTATATGCATTTTGGTCCTCAAGTCAATAAAATTATGCGCAGCCAAGTGCAATACATATAACACATGACTAATTTGTCATAGATATTTTTAGAATTATTGCCCTTTGTTGTTGTTGTTAATTCTGGAACATAATTTCATAAGTATTAAAGCTATCTGGCAGAACTGGAATAGTCAGTGCTGACATTATTCTTATTATAGGCACTCTAAACTTGATAAATAATTACTAGTTGGCTTAAACTGTATTTTGTGTGTCTCTGAACATCTTAATCCTGTTATTTACTGTATAAAAAGTGTTCATTTTCAATATTCTTACAAACAAATATTTAATGTAGTAGACATAAATTAACATATAATGAGACATGTACACCTTTTCAGAATTGATGGGTGCTGTCGCCATGTGGTTGCCACATTATTTGAGATCAATGACTACAAGAATGACTCTGAGAAGAAGCTGTACATCACATGCTTGCAGCTGGGTTCGGAGATCTAGCCAGGCTGAAAACATTGGAAAGCCTATTCCTGCAGTAGATCTTGACACTTCAGTTTTGCCATCAAATCGGTACAGTTGAGAACATACGTCAGATCTTAACTTTTTACAATTTGCCAAATTTCAACTTATAAAGTGATGTAATAAGTATTTAATTACCCTAAATTTTTATAAGAAATATGATTGCTCTAAAATTAATTGCATGTGTAACAAAATATAGTACGCCTAGATTCTGATAACAACTTGATTACATAACTCTTGTTTGCATTTAATGCAAGTCATGACCCTGTTTGCACCTTGGCTGTCTAGTTAAAGCAGTGCTTGCAAAGTTTTTACTGCCCATTTATGTTACTAAGCGATCATACAAAAGTCGAGCATGCTGTTGTATTGATAGCACTTGTAAAGTTGAATGTTCTTTAAAGCTGAGTCAGTTGCAGTTAGCATGGCGTGAAATATTGATGTCAATTCAAGTACTAACTTTGTTAATGCCTAACAACAGTTCCACTCCAAGACCTCTTTACTCACCATTACCAGAGCAAACACGTAAACCAGACCCAGCTGTCTTCTTGGAAAGTACTCTGCCCTTCAGCTTGTGGCCTGATATTGCAATACATCTACACAGATGAGGTTGAAAGCCCCCCTCCATTGACTGTGGAAACACCAATGGAAAAGATTAATCAGTTCAAGGCACAGCATGTTTGTTGTAATGACAGCTGTAACTGTGCAAACATATTTATTTTTTATCATTTATGTTACACTGACATTGAGCGAAATGAGATTGAAAAGTGCACCGTGGTCAGTCAACAAACAAACATTCGCATGATATGAGGAAAGGATTGCTTACTGCCTCCAATTTTCACCAGATCTACTGTTCTACAAACTCAAGTAACACTGCAACACAACTTTTGAAAGGAGGGTCACTGAATGAAAATTGCTTATCAGCAGCTATTTTGTTTGGCAGACGATATGAATCCAAAGCAAGAGAAGTGTTTTTAAAGGGTCACAGATTTAGGCATCGCCAGTGTAAAGCAGATGTTCCATGACTTGTTATGAGTGTTGACACACCCTTCATAGCATGTTCTTCAGATGGCATTGCAGATTGAAATGTGTGTGGAAGATTCCTGATTGAAGTGAAATGTTTGTTCATGTACAAGTACTTTCATCCGAACAATTCTCTAAATCTTTTGAACATATGCACAAAAGACGAAAATGAAAAACTGTAGTTGAAACGCTCTCATAAGTATTATGACCAAATTCAGGGGCAAATGGCCATTACTGGTGTTAAAAAAGTGTCTTAGTATGTTACATACACAAAGGAATTTCTACTGTTGATGTTGAATTTGATGAAGACTTTTGGAACTTATCTGTGGTTAAAATGTCACAGTTCTATACAGATGTGTATTTTCCCATGTTAAAGTCATTATGATTTAGAAGAACACTGCCATTGTGAAAAGTCTATGCTAGTATGGATGTTTGTGTAAGGATCTTGTTAGTGTTACACTTTGATCCCTGTTTGTTATTGTTCAAAACAAGTATTGCCATACATTTATTATTCACATTACTGGATTATGATTATTGATATACTCAACAATATTAATAGAACATATAATTCTATATTATATTAAAATAGAAGATAAAATCTGACAAAATGGTTTATGACAAATTTTATTGTTTGCCGTTTTATATATCCATTTTTTGTGTTGATGTACACAGTACATGGCAATAATTTCATACATTAATTATAAAATATATTCACTGTGCAATGTAAAACTTGTCCATTGTCTATGAAAAAGGCAGACTTTTTGGAGCTGTTAACACTGTTTGTTTTAATACATTGAGACTTAATAAGAATGTTCAAACTAGCATGATGTCTTCAATATTTAACTATATTTCACAATTACTTTATTGAAGTATACTTTTCAACTGAAACTTTGTAGATTGATTTGTTTACTATGTGAATTGCTGTAATAAATTCAACAACTAACACATGTATGTTCATAATGCTTCCTTGTTCCTGTTGGCTCTGTGCACACAGCTTGACTTTGTATTCAAGACTGTCAAGTTATGCTAAACATGGCTGAAAATTGCACAAAACAGCAACAATTGTTGTTATTTGTCGTAGAAGAAGTCTAAATTTTAAAGGAATTATGCCACTCAAAATCTTAAATGTTTTCATTCCTCTAATTGCTCGTTCGACATGAATGCGCACGCTTGCTATTTTTCTGGACCTACGAACTGCCTTGTGGCTCAGAACTTTGCCATGTGTAAACGCGGGAATGATCAGCCTAGCTTTTTTGGAAGCAATAAATGTCTAATATTGAATCCTCTGTGTGCCATTATGTCATCATCTTCTTCAACTAAATCAACAAATCCAGATTCCTTTACAATAGCAACATCACTGATTGAACCAGGAAATGTGTCTGATACAAAATTGATAGCACCATTTGGTGAAATTGAAACAAGTTGTTTAATAGTGTTCGAATGTTTTTAATTTGACCAAGTTGAGCTGCTGGTCATAATGGTTTCTGTACATAGTACTATGTGAAGTCTATTACTGCCCTTGTGTTAGGGTATTGGTTGAAACTTGATAGTAAATTTCCTTTGACAGTTTCTTTTGAAGGCCATATCAATAGGTCTTTCAAACATTGGTGTAATAAGTTCACCCAGGCAATAAAAATCGTTGATACATGACCAACAGAAACACCAAACAAGAAAGATAAATGTTGGTTATCAAACCCAGTTCTTATTTTTACAAGGCAAATGATCATATCCTTAAATATGGTTTCCCTTGACCGTGTTCTTCCACCATTTTCTCCAGGAATATGTCTCCTTTTGCCATCCCAAAGTTTGACTGCTAGTGCCGCGGGTAATAACCATTCAAATAACCACTGTAAAAGATTTAAATTTGGGATTCCGGAGTAAAAGAAATAAGAATCATCATCACGAAAGACTTCTTCCATGAAAGGGTTAACAGGGTCTGTGTTGACAGATTTGTGTATTCTATCACATTAGACACTTCATCTGCATCTATTAAAACAGAGTTGTCTTCAATGTCGTCGTCACCAAAGGTTTGCAGTGTAGGTAGTTGATTTTCAGGAACATGGTCTGGTTGAATAAATAGTGATTTTGCTACTCGTTTTTTCTTAATGACACTTGTAAGATTGGATGCACTCCTGTCTGTGGGTCTTTTCCGGGAAACTGTAGGCGTAGATAAGGGACATGCCGACACTGGATCTGTGGCTCCATCAGTAAAATGCTAAAAATAGAATGCACAGATCAACTTATTATTCATACATGTATAATGTTCCTATAAGCATAACAAACCCTATAATGCACAGATAATTATACTACAAGCGTTTATACCATGACAAATCTAAACATTATCCATATATGATATGCATATAAAAATGGGCCCAGGAGCCAACGCCCTTTGATTTTGTGCAGGTCACGTTATAATCATAAATGAAAATTCTGAGCTTGGCAACTGTGTTTAAAATGCAAGTTTGTATCCTTGTTAACAAATTTGAAACGATATCTTTAACATTTCCGTTTTAATTTCATTATAAATGTAGATGGTTCGGTACGTTTTATAACATTGAGCATTATTGTATGGTAAAGCTGTTTACATGTACATATACAGTGAACATGCAGCCTTATCATGTCACATTATTTTCAAACAAGCAAAATATGAAAAATGTGGTTTTTATTTAAAGAAAAAAGATTGCGCATGGATTTTTTTTTAAAAACTATTACTAACCTTTGAGCAAACAAAGTGGTGTTTCCCGATTTTTTCAGCAGACAAGGTCGAGTGAGGACGTGCACATTGTCTTATCCAGTGTAAACCTCTTTCCATGTCAACATTTGGCTTTGGAAATTGACAAAACGTTATATTGTTCATATGTGGCTTGTGATAGTAACGACTGTCACTGTTACATGTTTCCCAGCTGCATCTTTTTGTTGGCATTATGACTTTTTTTCAGCGAAAACACACAGCGAAGTTGTTAGATCTACCGGTACTCTTGGTTGATATATTCGCGCTAGATGATTGTTTGTACCCACCGCGCGTGCTCAAATATCACAAAACCCCAAAACGAGGAGTTCCGAATAACACCTATTGTCAACGGTAAATATTAGTTTATTTCCGTGTTTATGAACACGTGTTTTAAAGTACGAATATTTCACCAACTACATAATAAGTCGACTGTGAAAAGCGTTTATATCCTTTAATGTTGATATTTTTAGTTTTGTACAATGGAGCAGAGTCGCTGGGGTTGGGCAAGCTGTCGTTGATTCATCCAGAATTTGTAAACAGGAACCTCACATTTAATTTGTTGACGAATTCCATGCCGAATGAAGACTATCTCAAAGGGATAACATGGTATATACAGCAGGAGTACGACGTGGTCTTCCATGCAATTAAATCTGGATATCAGTATACGAAGAACGAGTCTCAGAATGACGTGTGGGTGGTTTTTAACAGAATTAACAAGCGCTTAGATGACGCACTAGTATATGCCAGTCGTAACTTCGCAATTTCCAACATCATCCAATTATCTTTACAAGGTAGGTTTGATTCGTAATATTCTCCGTATTTCAAATGACTGAAACTTATATATATTATGGATGAGTGCTAACGAACATATAGACTGTTCCTATATGGAAGATGAAATTGCAGTTTGTATCTGCATTGTAATACGAATATAACAAATAACAAACTACTAAATATCAATACACTGAAGCCGCTTAGTCTAGCAATATAATTATGATGTTATATAAATGTTGTATGTTGCATTAAGTAAGAAATGAATTTATACATATGGAATCTGAATTATTATCCTTTTAATTTTCATGATTGTATTATTTTATAGCTTGGACAGAATACCAGTACTTAAAATATTACGCACGTGTATTTATAACGCGGCCCAAGTATGAACAATATTGTTTTAATCTTAAAGTCTAATTATTTTCCTTAAAGTTACCAGTTTAATAATTTATTGCAGAGTTTCATTATGAATGTGGGTATTTGGAGATTGTTGCAAATCCCAAGAAGACGAGCGACAGGGCAGATATCGCGTACTATCCGACGCAGGACATACTGGACCGTCCTCAAGACTTCTAGAGAGGTTGGCGTATAGAAAAGGGTGTCATCACACTGGAACATATAGCTTACGAAGAAAAATATATCATGCTAAACATAAACGGTATTATTTTAACAGTCTTCAGTGTTACTAGAGTGGATGTATATTTCCTGGAGTGTAAAAGACTCCGAGCGTATCCAAGAACTAACCAAATGACTGTTTTGTTAAGTAAGACATTTTAAATTTATTTACAAAACACACACAGAAGAAATGTCAAGGGAACCTGACTAGCAGAATAACACATTGATAAATGAATTAACCGTCACCCAAACCCTTATAATGATGGCGTACATATACATAATGGCCACGGCAAATCAACCACGGCACATGAACGTTGTACTTATGTAATTTTGTTTAGGTAAACCTACCCTAGCTCCGTGGTGCTCAGTAGACGGATGTGTCAACTGCATTTGTGTCTCCCCTGGTGACAATGTTACCTGCACGTCATCCAGTGACAATGTTCATATCGAAATTGGGGACAACAACGTGCATATTTAGAAGGAGTTACAAAATGATGTAACAGAATACAGGACAAGAGACTATAACGAAACATGCCACATGCAAACAGTTGAGTCAAAAGTCAAGACCGCGTTTTTTTCCGTTTAAACGCATCGCTTTACGTTATAGGTAATTATCTGATTTCGTAACTATTGTTTGCACTGCTTAACGCTTGAATTTTACCTTGCATACAGGATGTATGTGTTATTTTATTATATTTTATTACCATTAAACTCTTTAGGCTACGTGTGTTATCAACGAGCTGTGCCTGTGTCATATTCCTGTATTTTCTTAAGATTGATTGCAATTTAGTCAATATTTATAAATTTCCTTAGACAACATTTTTAGAATAACAAATGAAGAATTAAATGTATTATTATAGTATAATATAACACTTAGTTATTATAAAATACTAGTACAGTAAACGATCATGGATTAATAGTCTTCAGGACTGCTTTCACTGTTCCTCCTGCTGATATGCTGTTCCCAATGTTGTAATAAGGAGTTCTGGTGAACGTAACATGCACTGCATTCATGGTAAGACCACCGCCTAAACTTCAGATAAACCTGGATGATGAAATGGTTTAAGATGCAGAGCAGATTGATATTCTAAATGATACAAGCAAACTCTATACGAGTAGTATAGTGAAAGAAATTCATTTGGACAGACGTATGAGCAACAAAGCTATCACCTGTCCAGTAATCAGTTATGGGAAGTGATCTAATGTATAAACATGTTAATTCCACCAGTGAGATTCTGTCTTACAAATGTAAGTACGATATTATCGTAGTTGCACTTTACAGAGGTTTGTTCAAAAATAAACTTTTAACCGGTATTCTTCGCCAATGATAATGGAGCTCCAATACTTAAGAAATTGACCAATTTTAAAATCCAGCACTCACGATCAAAAGCAGTTGTCATTGTTAAAGATAATTTTTGAAATTCTCTATCTCTAATTCAGATCCTCCATCTCAGCTCCAGATGACAAAACCACCGAAACAAGAGGACATGACCTCTTGGGACCAGTTTCACATTGGTTGTAAAGCATCAGACTCCACTGATATGTGCAGTATTTTATGGTCTTCTAACATTGATGAACTGGACCTAAGTGTCACAACAAATTCTAGACAGGCATTAGACATAGTATCGTGGATTTACCTCAACGTGTCACAGAACTCGACAAATGGTCGTATCAGCTGCCATGTTGTCTGCAAGGAGTCTACCGAGTTCCTTTAGCAGGACTTTATTATGGGTTTTCCTGGTACGGTTCGTTAGTAACTCATATACAATATATAAACGTGCTTCCCTTTAATGTACTTTTAAAACTTTTCATTGTAATGGTGATTTTTAGTTCTATCTATAGTGCAACTCGAAATCAGTATTATTTAAACATATCATCGTATGACGAGTTTATATATTATATTTAGTTTAATTACCCCCAACAGTTTTATTTCTCATTTTACTTCACGAACAATGAATTTTAATTGTAATATTTTCAGTTCCCCCAAATATGATTGAACTGAATGTCCCTACACTGCAATACGGTCCCCTGGCGAACATATGATGTTTTGCATACAACGGCAGACCACCGCCTAAACTTCAGATTAGCTTAGCTAGTAAAATAATCAAAGACGGAGAGCAACACGACATGTATAATGACTCAAGCAAAACTTTCACCTGTAGACTTATGACCACCATTTCCGTCACTAGACATTTTAACAATAAGACAATTATCTGTACGGCTTTTGTGATGGAAAGCTCTCGGCAACATACCGCGTTAAAGTCCATCAGTCAGACATTTAGTTTTAAATGTATAAGTACAGTTATAGTCCCTATATAATAAAAAAATCGTATATACCACTCTTATTCATGTACGTAAATTGTGACCGTAGATCAACGTTGTACGTTGGACATTACTTTATATTCTGTCAAGCGATTTCAATTTTCTTAGGGTTTATACAATTTATGTTTTGCACTGTAAACGTTTCAGATCCTCCGTCAAAACTCGAGATGGTAAGACCTGTAGCAGAATTCAACAGAAATATTTGGTACCCTCTTTTCATCCGCTGTAAAGACGTCAATTCCAATGCTAAATGTAGGATTTCATGGAATTCAGACATTACTAGTGTAGAATTGAACAACACTGTAAACGTGCAACAGTCATTAGACATAGAATCTTGGATTCAAGTCAACCTGTAACAGAACTGGACAAATAGACGTATCAGCTGCCACGTTCAGTGCAAGGGGTTCACACTCTACATGAAGCAGGACTTTTTTTTCGATTTGACCAGTATGGCTTGTTTGCAGCATCGCAAGAAAAACTATACCAGAGTTAATAATTACAATTAATTCGCGTTGAAACAATTAACTTTAAGGCTCTCGAAAGTCCTAGTAGTGTGTTCGCTTTATGTGAAGATTTGTAATTAGATACAAATTGAATAAGAAACATGTTTTCAAGACTCTTTAAATAACTAGACCGTAAATAAAGAAAAACACTATTTGTCTAAATATTTACGAGTAATTATCAACTGTTTTACATTGCAAAAGCGTATTTACTCAAAGACTAGTTATCAGCAATATTACAAAGCATTAAACAATAATGCAGAACATTGCAAATATCACATAAACACATTCAGCGTGTTTGAACAGTAAATATACAACATGTCATTGGTTGAGACTGAGGAATTATATATTACCGGGCAAGTTATTAATGAGCTACCAATGCTTAGATAGTATTATATCCTACATATTTGTAATAGGATACAATAATTTTTTGCATTTACGTTTTTGTGATTTTGTTTTCAGACACTGATTCTGCCGGTTCTTTCCCTCTGGTATTGTTTACGAGTGTCACTGTACCGCTAGTGCTTCTGTGTTGCACTCTTGTGTGTTGGTGTATTTTTAAGAAGCGACTTTGTCCAGGTAATGAGTTTTAGCTGTTAACTATTATCATATGAATTTCAATCTAAATGATAATGAGTTAAAACATTAATGCATGAAGCTTGTGGTACTAGGTTCTGCTTTTATAAGGCTTTAATTAATGGTGTTTCGTTTTATTGTGCTTTGTGTAAAGTAGTATTCAGCATTCGATTTAAAGTACTTATTTTCGATTTCAGAAAGAACTGACCAACACCATTACAGGTAAGTGGAAACGATTTCAAGTGTACTGTTCATAAACAGCCACTTGCAAACAACAATTTATTGCTCAACGTTTGACGTTGTAAAATTATCCTCTTAGCGTGGTTAGTCGTTAAAGAGGTAACACACAGAAACTGATCATATCATTAATTAAGGCCGCCATTAAACGAGTTCGAACGAACGGAAGAAAGCAATGGATGAATGCAACGTATCCTCATGTTCATAAAACACGTTATACATTTCTTTTTTATTTTGCACGTCAATGTACACTATCAATATTGCAGGTCCGTGATACAGGAAGACGTTATACCCATGGCCGTGCAAGCAACAGGTAATGCGCGATTATTCACTATCTAGAACGTGATATTCTCTGCTGTTTTTTAAAGTACAGTGTTTGCTTCAGAATTCAATTCTTAATATTATTCGTTTAATTGAACACAAATTGGGTCACAGGTATGCCAATACGATACGCATTAATTATTAAACCATGTAATATAAATTCGGTATTCTCTAAATAAAAGTAAGCATACTCGATATTAATGGCGTTAATAATAAAAAATGGCAACATCGATTTTCATTTATGTTCAGAGCACATTTACAACATCACATCCAATTATGAAGAAATCGAGTAAAAACGACGCATCGGCAGAAGATATACATGTTTGCTACAGTTAAAATACCTTAAACGAACTTTTAAGCATTAAACAAAAGTTAAATTCATCCTTGTGATAATTTACTATTTATAAAGTGGAAAGGCGTACAAGCTATTACATGTATTAGAAGAATATGTTATCATAAATATCATTGTTAGGTTAGCATTTTTGTTCTTATATTTTTGGCTTGAAACAGTATATACCTGTTTGTCATAATTCCTGTAGATTGTAATTGCGGAATCAGCCATCAGAGTCACAGCTGTAAAGAAACATATTTGAAACACTGCAATGTTTCAGAAGAAATCACCAAAACCTTGACGCCAACTATATAAATGATTTACAATAATGCCGCTTCCGATCTAGTGAATTATAATGTGAACACGCAAACGACTATTCCGTTTATAATGGAGGGCAAAGATACATGTATGTAACATTATTGGGATCAAATTCGTACAAACAATTCGGTGTATTAAGAATTTTGGTTTTGAGTGTTTATAAATGTTTCTTAATATTGTTTTGAGTTGTCTTTGATTTGCATTTGCACGTGTTTGACGTTGAAAATGATAGTTAATCAAACCGTGGTTGTTTGTTAGTTGTTGTATTGCCTTTTATTTACGTCATGTTTCTGTATTTGTAAATATTGTAGAAACCTTTGTTTTGTCTTCCGATATCTTTGATTGGGTATGCTTGCAATTGTTTATGTATGTTTTTAAAAAAATAATTGTAGTAAGATGTATTTTGAAGTTGATTTTCAATAGACGAGTTTCACACTCCCATTTTTAGCGATTATCACGACACAATAATTTAATTTCGGCGAATCGAAAACGAGACTCGTGATGTATTGATAGTGGTTAATGCTGGTTGCATAGCGGTCATTTACAGTTTATTACTTTTAAAATATTATAAATATTCACTTCGTTTACTTCATAATAAACATAAATGGTATGGTTCGTAATATAATTATGATATATGATAAGAGAGTGTCAGTTCAATTAGTATATAGTCCCTAAAGATAAAAAAAAAAGACTTAGGTACTTTCTCTGAGACTGATAGACTTCGTATTATCCAAACCTGGTCTTATCAATAATAAGATCATAATCTTGTATACACACATGACCATTATTATGTAACCAGAATGTGTATATATAGGTCCTAATTTTAAAATAACATGTGGCTTAATTACGTAATCAAAGTGCATACCAATTAGTGAAGTAATACACTTTCTTGCTCATACTGCATAATAATAATAATAATAATAATAACGATAATAATAATAATAATAATAACGATAATAATAATAATAATACTGTTATTGGGAACTGTCAATCTGTTTTATAATTACCTCAGCCGACACTTAATCCGGAATAAACGAGCTGCTTCTGTTAATTAAATATTAATTAATAATTAATTATGTAAACTGCGATCAATTCATCAACTACAGACTTATTTCAATCATTAATTTAGTGAATAAAACAGAGACCAGTTTAATGAAAAAACAAACAACATTTTATAAGTTTAATCGGCATTATCTCCACTGAACATTTTTTTCCTTTATTGACAATAACAGCCAAAACATCGTCAGTTTCGTTCTCGATTTGCTTTATCAAGGGAGACAACTCATACAGTACTCGTGCGTTAAGCATATCTACAAATGACGATTAGATCTTGTAAATGCAGTTTTTCCAAAAAGGTACTATTATTGTACAACAAAACGCGATATAAAATCCAAAAGTTAATTATTATACATTAATATTGGAAATCTATTAAGAATTATTACCACATCTTAAGCGAGTTTTTAATCCCTTAATAAGGATTTATTAAAAAGCCAAAGTCAATATCTGTATTTAAATTTAATCGAATGATGATTTACGCTACACATTACCAATAAACAAAGCAAAAGCCGGCACAGGTGTATAAAAAAAATAGTAAATTAACACAAAAATCCAATAAATTGATATATACTTCACATATCCGACAATGAGTTGATGTTTCAAAAGCACACAAAGGGAAACAATAATCAGTGTAGAATAAAGAGCACGGTGAAGAAATAACTTACATCTAGACTTTTTAATATCAGACTGAAAATGCAAACTGTGATGATTAACAGCCAACTTGTATTAAAACGGTTGTAGAGTTTTCGACACCTTCATATTACGAAATAAAATTCTTACAATGCACACATACATATTCCAGTAATGGGACGCATGTAAGTTACATTTTATATACATTTGACACAAACGTTTCCTTAAAGGTATGAATTACAGTTTTCGCATAATGATAATGATCATTTTTTTCCGTTTTTATATTTTCAATAAAAATTGATCTTTTTAAAAGCCATCGGTTAGACAAAAAATAATTGTAAGACACATGGTTCATTGTCATGGTTCATTATACTTTCTATATCAATTATAAGAAGTACATAAAGAAGTATCATTAAACAATCGGTTAATGTTAACAAGATGATCAACAATGCTATTAATTGATGTCAAAACCAACTACAACCAAAAAACAAGAGGGCCAGAGGGCCAGATGGCCATAAAGCGCTCACTAGGCGAGCTAAAATACAAGCGTAGTCACTGTAAGTGACGGATGCCCCCGTAGATGTGCTTTGAGGCCTTTGAGGTAAACAAACGGGCAATAACTCCGTAAGTATTAATAAAAGAGTTTTGGTCCTTGCACTCTGCACATCCTCTTAAAGGCCTCTATCATTATATAAAGTATCATTTGAATCCCTTCAATACCTTCCTAGCTATGCTCCGCACAAAAAAAAAATGCAGGTATGCTCAGCACAAGAAAAATAAGCCAAGAGTAATAAATCCTCAAATATTGTAGAAAGAGGTATGGTTCTCGTCCTCTATCAATATGTGTGGTTTCATTTTAAATCTCTTTGATACAAATGGAGTAATGTTCCGCACAAGAAAATAAACCAAAGGGCAATAAATCCTTAAATACTGAAGAAAATGTATGGTCCTTGTATTATGCACATCCTCCCACAGCTCACTATCATTATTTCAAGTATCATTTGAATTCATTGGATACTTTTTGAGTTATGCCCCGCCCAAGAAATTAACATAATGTAGTTATGCTCTGTACAAGAAAAATAAGCCATGAGCAATAACCCCAAACATATTGAAGAAGTTATGAATGCCTATTTCCATTTGTAAAATTCTAATAATAAATTTACTCAAGTCTGTGTTTTTTTTTCATTTGTATTTTTATTTTTTGGCCCTCATCCTACCGGACACTTTTTCAAAAATGTCCGAAAACCAAGACATAAAAACAACTTTGGCCTAACACAAATTACTTTCTATCTTCTGTTGCATGTTTCCTTTGCATCCATTTTGTTTGCGTTTGAACGGTCGACTATATGACTGGGCTCAGTAAAATCAAATTCTTGTTTACGATTGCGTATTTCATCTTACATTACTCATTTTAATACGACTTTTATTGTAACGACTTTAAAGACTTTAAAGCTTCTTTATTTACATTGAAGTAAATCATATCTTGTATTTTGACAAATAGAATTAAAATCGTGCTTGCGGTTTCAAACATTTTCTATTTCATATACATCCTTATGAAAATACTTGTTTTTAGTTTCAAGATCGTCTGCCATCGTAACTGCAACACAATACTAAAACTTCCAGGGGAAAGTTATACATAATGACTTAATCTAGGTTCAGTGTTATTGTCGATATCTATTTTTTTTTTTTGAGACATTATAGTGTCATTTTATGTTAATAAAGATAAATCCGTAAGTGTGAAACACTTTTCCCTAAATTCAGTGCACATTGCATTGTAATAAATTGGATTTAAACAGTGTTAAACATGCACCCTTTTGCAGGTGCTTGCTACATGACTTCAGACACAGCAAACTCTTCAATCGTTTATTCACACATAAGCTGTTGCCGGATACACGGAACCGAAATTCTTTGTGGTCGGCGGCAATGTCTTGACCTTAGAACATCTAATTGTCGAGTTTTTCTACTATGTTAAATAGCAGTCGTGTTGCAACCATTAATCATCCACTTAAAACTGATGTAATTAAATATTGCAAAAAAAATTATCCACGGAAATTAAATTATTAAACAATGGTTAATTCACGACAAGCATAAAACTAAGCCAGTCAGTGAATCAAATTCAAATGAATATCTTCCGAATGCCAAAAGTAATATTTGGTTTGTCAGGATTTGTTTTTTGAAAGTATTATGCTTTAGTATATTAAGTCAACATTTTACAACTGTAACACATAGATATAGAATAAAATCGAATAACAAACATATAATCGAAAACATAGGGTGCGATATAAAAATGTACATGATGGTAAAAGATGGAAACGACATTCACTCGTTTAGAGGACTTGCTTCGGACTTCAGTTAAGGGGCAGACATACAATTACATGTGCATGTTGTAGTAAAGTACAATATCCAATAATACAATACAGTAAATAAATAAATATATTATAATAATATATTATAATTGTTTTTTATAAATAAATAAATAATATGAACAAAACAAAATACAACAGTCAATTATTATTATGCACAGCTTCGAAACTCCCTGGGCTCTAAGCACCAACACTGTAAAAACATGTTTACATCAACTATAGCTGTGTCAGCAACGGAGAAACTCATATTGAACAAATCAAGTTTCCTATATAATATAGTACACTCCACAGAAATCATATACGAATTGGGAAACACTCGGAGAGGACAGACCTTCGCCGATACAAGTAACCCTACAAAACAATTGTATTTTTCAGTAATAGGTGACCTCCCTTGCCAAAATATCTAATAATGAAACAATCCTTTAAAATGTCTGACTGTTGACGGCGATCCGGATCATAAGGTAAATATCATCATTTGTTCATTTGGTATTTTTAAACCTTCTCAGAAAATTTCATGCCAATCCGCGCAGAACAGAGATAAGCATACCTGCTTAGGGGTGGTTACGATTTAATCAGAAGCGTTGCATTTAACAAGTCAATTTAACGCATTTGTAGATCACCCAGTTAGGAATGCGCCAAGATTAAGCTAATTGTGATCCACATTCAAATTAAATCAATAATGACCTTTTGAAATTGAACAAACAAACAAAAAATACTGTTTACATTTTGTGTAATCGTTCGAATACCGGTTTTAATTCCCACGCTACATCCATATATGTTCTTCTTTTATTCCATCATCATGCATGCTTTTACACTTTAATGCAGAACAAAAAATCAAAATTGTGGGACAAACAATTGAAACTCTCATATATTGTTTTGTGGAATAGATATTGTTAAGTCATAAAATGGTTGTGAAAATATTGGCAGTCCATGGTGCAGTCTTATATTACTCATACAGTTATATATTGGAACTTATGATTCTTTAAATTCAGGTAGACCTACATTTATTGAAAATATCTAGGTGTCATAAACCTATTAATTTTGGCAGACTGTTTGATATTTAATAGACACAACACTTACAGAATGCTTTATGATTGAGTTTAGGTCCCTTGTGATATATTTTCAAGTGACATGAAGCATCACATAATTAAAATTTTCATAACTTTAAGTGGTCCCAGACTGTCAGCCAAACAAAGACGAGAAATGAAGAAGGCAAAGAAGCATCAGAACCTGTCCCCTCACAGCGAACACGAGGAGCGTAGACCCTCGGTGGAGGAAGAGCCAGGGGAGGAGACTCAAGAGAAGGTCCAGGCAATAAAGGGTCACAGAAGGGTCGCCATCCACCTGAAATAGAGAGTCACTCCCAGTCAGATATTCCGCAGTTTAAACGAGGCCAGAAGGTGCAAAAAGAGCAATTTATAGGATAATAATAGTTTTCATAATTAGATATTTATCTTCTTAGACTGATGGGATGTAATAGGTCATTATGATTAAAGTTTTCGTGTTGTGCTTGTGTAATAGCACGAGTTTTGATGTAACATGCCTTTAAGACATAAAGTTTTATGTGTGATTTCACATGCACTTGTGAAATTGGCCTTGTGCCATTTGTAGTTTTGTTTTTGACAACATTGCCATTTAGGTAATTTGCACCAAAGTCTTGTACAACTGAAACCTGAATTTTAAATTTAGATCATTTGTTGCAAATCCTTTTACAGTGTATGTTATAATATACTATTCTGAATAAACATTACTACACTGGACCTCTAGATCAAACATCTTTAAAGGAACTATGTCATCGAAAAGGGCCTCAAGGGGGGCAATTTCTTTAAAAAACCTTAAACTTAGATATTAATACTGGCACATAATAACGGTTAAAACTGGGAATATATAATGGGAAATGATGGGTTTATAATATGGGTTGTGCTTGTTTGGCCCTTTTCCTGTTTACATTTTGACGTCAGAATTGCGATAATGTTGTATAAGTATACTTTACACACGACTCATTACCAAGCATGATAGCGCAGTTGGATAAATCGCTGTCTACTGTCGATTCTTTCAGGCTTTTTTGCTAATATGTATTTATCAAATATAATTTAAAGTGCAATAGGAAACCAATTTTTCACTGACATGGTCCCTTTTAAATGCAACCAACAACTAACAACATGTGTCTTATCAATTTCTGTCCAGTTTGGTATCCCATGCAGTTAATAGATTTGATCACGTTTGTTATTTTACATTTGTAGGCAAAGCTGAAGAAAATGAAGGAGAAATATCGAGACCAAGATGAGGAAGAAAGACAACTGTGCATGGAAATACTGGCGGTAAGGGAGATAACATAATTATTGCTTGTGTATTTAGTCCCTATAAAACCAGAAAAGGCTATCACATAGCTTTGCACATATGTGTCAGCCCATAAGATTTTTGGCCCAAATGTCGTATCTGGACGAAAATGAGTTATTGGCAGTTTTGAATACACTGATATGTGTAGAAACTGGAAATGGCTTCCTTTTTTCGCAATCATGCGTTTTGAGCAAGAAAGAGCAGTTTAAGTAACACCACCATAACGACAAATTTTAACGTTTCACACAGATTTTAAAGTTTGTCATGTATACAATACAGAACCTAGCATGATTCGGACAAGTAATTAATATAATAGGTATTTACTGGACTGCCTATCCCAAATAACAATCTTTGAATGTGCTAATGTTTTGAACAAAAATAAAAATAATTCAGAGATGGTTGCTATGGCAACCAAACCAGAATTCATAGCAACAATTACAAGATTTATACAAATAACCCAATAAATAATATTTTTCGTTGACAGTTTCAAGATTTAAACAATTATTTGAAATTTCTTAATCATAATCATCACTTTCTCATAAAAATCATGTGCCGCAACTTTGACGTCAGTTTTCTCTAAACGAAGCAGGCTATTGGGATATGCTGCATCTGCTTCTGGTTTTCAAGGGAAGATTTTATCTGCAGTGATGAAATTGTAAACCTCCAGTTACACACAGAGTTTAAAGCCACACAAACGGTGTAAACGGCAAATATGCGAATGGACAATTAATATAGCATGGTAAAATTGCCTAAGTATATATTACTAGCTCATATATAACTGGAATTACAATTAGTCAAACACCACATATTTTAATGAAGTCAAACACCACATATTTTAATAAAACACCACATAATTTAAGGAAGTCAAACACCACATATTTTAATGAAGTCAAACACCACATATTTTAATGAAATGTTTAACAACCATAATGCATAAGTTTATGTCTAACAAATCTCCTACGTTGAACTCTGTTTGCCATAATTTGCAACACCTCGTATCAGCCGTTAAAACAGATTTAAAAAAAGAAAATACAAAGAAAGCCTGTGATCAGTCTTGTAAAGTAAAATGATTGATTTAATATTGTAGTCACATTTGTCAGTGTTAACAATTTAAAGTCTCCATCATATTTTGAGAGGTTTTATAATGGGCAAGTTATTCTGTGCATGTAAATACTGTAGTCATAGAATGATTTTTTAATGTTTCATAACTTTTGCATTATAAATTGTTATATAATTGTCAGTGCTATATTTCACAGTCAGCTGGCCATAAGAAAGAAGACAAGAAGAAGAAGAAGGGAAAGAAGGGGGAAGAGAAAGGTCGTCCAAAGTCTGGTAACCCAGACAATCAACAGCAACAACAGAAGAAGAAGAAACATGAACTGGTTGACATTGTGATCAAGGATCTGGAAGAGATGAAAACTGAAGGTGAAACTTTGAGACCGGTCCATTTTTTTGCCACCTACAATTTTAACTCGTTTCCCAGTCTGTTTTTATGAGGATCAGTTTGTCATCTATGCGATGCCAAATGTATCATATGCATAGCCGTGTTCTTTTTGTGTAAATTGTGTCAAAATAAAGTCATTTATTATGATTGGGTAAAGATTTAAATTGATGGAAATGTCCATTGTCACTTCCTCTGGCCGTTGATTATTTTTCTGCTTATATAGAAATGCTATAAAAGAAATTATTCTTGATCTTCCTTTTGATAAAAGATAATAAACATCATTTCAAATATTTTTAATATTATAAGATTCTTAGACAAACAGAATATAATGCCAATAGAATATGGGCTTGAGTAGAACTGGGTTGGTATTTATAAAGCATCTTTGTTGAAAATTAAGAAAAACCTAAAATGTTCAATTTTGGATTTCCAGACAAAGTGCATTTTGCGAATATTTTGACACAAAACTTGTAATATAATTCAAAGCGTAATAATACTTAATGTTTGTAACACACATGTTCCATTGAAATTGAAACACACATTTTATTTTTTGACTGATTTTCAACTTAAGCTAAGAATAACTTAAGAATTGTTATAAATATGGGCCCAGTATCAAAGAAAGAGTACTCTCTGTTGTTAGATGCTGATGCAACTGCAAAGGAATGCTCCATTGTTGCTGCAGCGGATGATGATGAGGACCGCCAAGACGATGAAACCCAAGCTGCCTCCGAGGTGTGTATGGCTGAAGGAACATTCATCACGCTTCACAGTGAAAATCTGCATCAGTGTGGAATAACTTGAATCTTTACATGGATTGTTTTTCATGCAAATGTTTTGGTCTGTAAAGAGCACATGTTTGGAGAATATATTTGTTTCACAATGGAAACAAAGCTGATTTGGGTTTAAAGACATACTGGCTGCTGTTGTTGGATGTTTACAATTAATCTTACTGTTTATTACTATAAAATTACATCACAACTTTAATAGTCAACTGTTTGCAGCTGCCATACAATGTAAAACAATATTGAATTTTGCTTCTCACTAATATTTCATGTATGTGCAATACATGTGTCTTACTAGTAAAGTTAAAACTAAAGTGTGGTGTTTACCAAACTGCTAAATGCATGCACTTGTATGTTCTCAATTAAATTTGACTTCAATTATTTATTATGCTCCCCAAACATTTCAGGGGAGCATATAGTCGCTGCTTTGTCCATCCGTCCGTCCATCTGTCCGTCCGTCCTTCCATCCCACTTTTTTGTCAAGGCTATTTCTCAGCAACTACTGGCCGGAATTCAACTAAACTTTATGAGAAGCTTCATTACCAAGAGGATGTGTGCATATCACCAGGAGGTTCCACGTTAATGATTTTTCTCAGAGTTATTAATAGTGCACAATTCTTGTCCGGGCTATTTCTCAGCAACTACTGACCGTAATTCAACGAAACTTTTTGGGAAGCTTCATTACCAAGCGGGTGTGTGCATATTACCAGGATATTCCACTTCAATGATTTTTAGTAAGGGAACTTTGAAGATTCTGAAATTAGTAAAGAGTGCTCATTTCTTTTCCATGCTTTTACTCGACAACTACTAGCCAGAATTCAACAAACATTTATGGGAAGCTTAATTACCAAGTGTTGTGCATATTACTAGGACGTTCCGCTTCAAGGATTTTTCTCAGAGTTATGGGACTTTCATTGTCCATTTCTCAAAAACTATCAAAGGTATCCATTTGAAACTTTCAAAACTTGTTCACTATCTAAAAAGGGTAATTCATTACAACGAGGCAGGTAAGCCTGTAATTTGTATTTCCAGAGTTATCTGCCCTTGTTTGGACTTACAGCTTAGAATATTTTGACATTTTTTTGTTAAATATAAAATTTCTCAATAATTATCAAAGACATTAAATTGAAACTCAAGATACTTGTTTGTGGTGCTGACCTCATTCTACAGATATGAGGAGGTAACTCTTTCAATGATTTTTTTTGGAGTTATTACCCTTTTTTCACTTAAAATTATTTTAGCTTTAGGTCAAATTTCTCAATACCTGTATGGGGAGGTATCGACTCAATGTACTTGATCACGGTGATGAATTTATTCTGTAGACAAGAGGAGGTAACTCTTTCAAGGATTTTGTTTGAGTAATTGCTCTTTCTTTTCAACTTAGAATTTTCGCTTTAGGTCAAATTTTACACTTGAGGTATTGACTGAAACTTGAAATACTTAATCACAGTTATGAACCCATTCTGTAGACAAAATGAGGTAACTATATCAAGGATTTTGGCGGAGTTATTGCCCTTTTTTCAACTTATAATTTTAGCTTTAGGTCAAATTTCTCATGATCTATAAGAGTTATTGACTTGAAATTAACACACTACATCACAGTGATGAACCCATTCTATTAACAAAAGGCCGGAATAATATCAAATACAAGAAAGTCGAGCGTCCAGCACCCATAGGCGGTGCTCTTATGTTCAATTTTGCATCATCTGCATGTTCATAACTGGTATTTTGGGCATACAATTTTGATGTCAGATCTAATCCTGCAGTTCTAGTGATCTTTAGCCATTGTAATATCTCTGCCCTTCTCATTGCATTTATATTGCTTGACAAAGCGCATTGGGAGCATCCAAAAGTTTACTGATATCCTTGTTATAACCAGTTTGAAAGCTACATTTTACATGTCACATTGTTGTTTTACTGGAATTTATTTATTGTATGATTTACATGTTTGTAACTTTTTATTCATTGTATGATTTATATTTATTTTATTATTCATTTACAATGGATTTTTTTCAGTGACTGGTGCATAGTGATTAAAGACGGTTTTCTTTGCATGATTATTTTTTGCAATAAACAATTGTTTTTCGTAACAAAAGTTGCTAAAAAATGATGACGTTTTATTTCTAAACCATGCTTTTTCCCCACAGGACGTGGCCACCCTGAACTCGCTGACTGGTATACCGCACATTGAAGATGAGCTGCTGTTTGGCATACCAGTCTGTGCCCCATATAACGCCCTCACAAACTACAAGTGGGTTCATACATAGCTGGAGTTGTAACACAATATGTGGCTTTGTCATGTTTATTAAGAAAAAACAAATTTATGCAAATTGATTGAAAAACAGTTACAAACAAACTGCCATTTAAAGCAGTATTAAATGGGCTTTTTGTTATAGTATGTTAGGTGAATTTTAAAACAAAATCTAGCTTAAGAAACCGAAGTGTATATGCATATTTAATTAATGTTAATATTGCTAGTCCTTGTAGACAGTTTATTAGAAAGTTTGTATCAGAATTGCATGAAAGAATTGATGTTTGTTCATTTGTTTAAAAAAATTCATCTAAACATGCAAGAAAATATAACTCGCAGCAAACATTTTTCAGGTACAAAGTCAAACTTCTGCCTGGGTCTACAAAGAGGGGCAAAGGTAAGTAATGCAAATTATTTATGACCAATGCTTGACTCATAATTATATTCTCTGAAAAATTAAACGTTGCATTTAAATTAGTTATAGATACGTTCTGTAAAAAAGAATTTGTTACTGGGTAACATAAAATAATAACATATATATAGATACTACATAATGTACATGTATATGCAATATATTGGTGCATATAAGCAACCTAAGATATGTGTGAGAGTTCTGTAGTCCATATATTTGAGTTTTATTTACATTTATTGTATGGTATATTGTAGCTGCTAAATTGGCCCTGAACATGTTTCAACATGACAAAGCCGTTACATCCAGAGAAAAAGATCTTCTGAAAATTCTCAAAGTAAGCTTTCTTTGTGTTGTTTCTGTGAGTCCTGTATGTCTTCACTAGTTGAAATGCAGTCATAATCACTTGATTGATGTTATTTTTACATTTCCATGTGTATGTTAACTTTAAACTAGAACTGAACGAAATTTTTATTCAGATGCAATGATTCTAAAATATGCCATATTAACCATATATCTATTAACATTTTAACATACATCAAACTGGCCTGTAATTAAAACATATTTGTTAATAAACAATGTAATATAAGGACTCGTATTTATACAGTAAGTATCATTTAGTTTATGCATTATTACATTAAATCTGAATAATTCAAGGTTTTCGTGTTTGCCTCATGTTTACATGTCTTCATGTCTTGTGACTGTGTTTATATTAAAGGGACCCGTTCATAGATTGGTAGATTGACTATTTTCAAACATTTTGTGATAGATTCCGAACAGACATTATACATTATATACAAACAAGCGAAATAACACTCATGACTAAGAAATATATTGGAAATATCATTTCGTGTATGGATAATCACCAATCGAAATGGATAAAATTATAAAGCGTTTGTAACGCTTTTCATCGGTATCGAGTTTGAATCTGGGTCGAAAACTAAGTCACTAGGTCAAATTGAAGAAAAAGCTTGTTAACACTCTAGAAGTCACTTTTTTTGCCCAATCTTAATGAAAAATGGTCAGAACATTTGTCCCAATGATATCTGGCCTATTTCGAATCTGGGTCATGTGTGGTCAGAAACTAGGTCACTAGATCAAATTGAAGAAAAAGCTTGTTAACACTCGAGAAGTCACATTTTTTGCCCAATCTTCATGAAACTTGGTCAGAACATTTGTCCCAATGATATCTCGGCCGAGTTCGAATCTGGGTCATGTGGGGTCAAAATCTAGGTCACTAGGTCAAATTGAAGAAAAAGCTTGTTAATACTCTTAGCAGTCACATTTTTTGCCCAATCTTCATGAAACTTGGTCAGAACATTTGTCTTATCTCAGCCAGGTTTGAATCTGGGTCATATGGGGTCAAAAACTAGGTCACTAGGTCAAATTGAAGAAAAAGATTGTTAACACTCCAAAAGTTTCATTATTTGCCCAATCGTGATGAAACTTGATTAGAACATTTGTACCAATGGTACCTCGGCCGAGTTCGAATCTGGGTCATGTGGGGTCTTAAACTAGGTCACTAGGTCAAATTGAAGAAAAAGTTTCCATTTCAATATGTACTTCAAAATTTTGAATGTCTGTTGTCACTTAAGTTTTTCAAACCATAATGATTAAGGCCGCATTTCCATCAGTCCGTATCAGTATATCCTTATCCGTATAAAAATCTAAGACATGGAAAATTGTTCGACTAATTAAACTCAGGTGAGGGACCCAGGGCCATTTGGCCCTCTAGTTTTCTTTATGAAATATTTGTTTTAGATTATTCCAGATGCTTTAGTTTTTGAAAGAAAGGAAATTGATTTACATTTTTCAAAAATACGAAAAATATGTGATGTGGACATTTTCAACGTAGCATAATATTTTACATGTCGTTTTATGTCGTGTAACTGTGTTTATTTTTTAGGATGTGGACATATCAAGGAATATTCCTGGCAAGGTCAAGGTCACAGCACCAAATCTTCAGAAGGCCAAGAAAAAATAAACATTGTTTCCATAAAACAGCTTCTAAATGAACAATAATACTTTTTAATGTATTATGAAGAAAAATACCAGTTCACATCATTTGATAAGTGCGTCTGTTATTGTTAAATAAACTATGGAGATACATAAATTTGTGTATTTGTTTGAACAAGTGGAAAAATCCTCATAAGGAATAATAGGATATAGAGGATATGTATTGATTTTGGTGAATGATAGAATTTTGTGTCATGAGTCGTTATAGAAACAAAATTTCACGAATGGCATAGTATTTCAGTTATTGGTTAATCGGCTTTGGTATTTTAGCTGTTAACTGGTAAGATGAATATCATTTATCCCATAAATACGCCTGCATTGATGAAATAACACCCCATGGGATAAAGTTAGCTGTATTTCCACTCTGTGGAATACAGCAAACACGAATAGTATAATGACGTCATTTTGTTGTTTGTCGTGACGTCATTTTCGATGTTTTTTTGGTGTTATTTAGTGTTATCTTTCGCATATTTTCAAGATAAAGACAGAAAATGATGGGATAAACAGAATACAAGGTAAGTGTTGACTAAAGATTAGTTTATTTGTTCGGCACGAAAACGTGAAAAGGCTTGTGGTTCAGGTTTTCTAAGCCTCGCAAAAAAAACTTATCTTTTTCAACACTAACCAAGTATTCTCTATTAATATATGGCTTTAAAACGCAATAAAAACGCAAATACATCAAGTATGAGGGTCTGTTTGATAGACTTGATAGACTTGTCCAAATTGAGGATATTTGTAACGCTGGCAGTCACTTGCGACTGTTTTAATTATTCTTGTGCAAAAATAAGAACAAAACATAAAATTTAGCTGGACGCTTGAACCTAAACTGATTGCAGAGATTCGATGAACCTCTATGTAATGCTATGAGGTCCAAGGTCAAGGTCAAAATTCAAGGTCAAAGGTCAAATGTAAGAAGTCAATCCTTAACACTTTGTCCAGAGCATATTTATGTCCAGCATTTATGGATTTTCAAATAACTTTGCAGAAGTGACAAGCATGATGAGTCACAGTGTTGCGCGAACCAGGTCCAATGTCAAGGTCACAATTCAAGGTCAATGGTCAGATTTAAGAAACACCTAAGCACTTTGTCTAGAGCATATCTTTGTCCAGCATTGATGGATTTTCAAATAACTTGACAGAAGTGACAAGCATAATGAGTCGGAGTGTCGCTCACAAGAACCAAGTCCCTAGGTACAAGGTCAAGGTCACAATTCAAGGTTAAAGGTCACATTAAAGAAATCAATCCTAAACACTTTGTCCTGAGCATATCTTTGTCCAGCTTGAATGGATTTCCAAAATACCTGGCAGAAGTGACAAGCATGGTGCAATGGAGTGTCGCTCGCAAGAATCTGGTCCTTCGGTCCAAGGTCAAGGTCACAATTCAAGGTCAAAAGTCAAAATTAAGAAGTCAATCCTTAACACTCTTTCCGGAGCATATCTAAGTCCAGCATGGATGGATTTTTAAAGAACTTGGCAGAAGTGACAAGCATTGTGAGACAGAGTGTCGTGCGCAAGAACCAGGTCCCTAGGTCCAAGGTCAAGGTCACAATTTAAGGTCAAAGGTCAAATTTAAGAAGTCAATCCTAAACACTTTCCAGAGCATATCTTTGTCCAGCATGGATAGATTTTCAAATAACTTGGCAGAAGTGACAAGCATGGTAAGAGGGAGTGTCGCGGTCAAGAACCATGTCCCTAGGTCCAAGGTCAAGGTCACAATTCAAGGTCAAATTTATGAAATCAATCCTTAACACTTGGTCCAGAGCATATCTTTGTCCAGCATGGATGGATTTTCAAATAACTTTGCAGAAGTGACAAGCATGGTGAGTTGTAGTGTTCTGCGTTAGAACCAGGTCCCTAAGTCCAAGGTGACAATTCAAGGTCAAAGGTCAAATATAAGAAATAAATCCTTAGCACTTAGACCGGAGCATATCTTCGTCCAGCATGGATGGATTTTCAAATAACTTGGCAGAAGTGACAAGCATGGTGAGGTGTAGTGTGGGGTGCAAGAACCAAATCCCTAGGTCAAGGTCACAATTCAAGGTAATAGGCATGGTGGCGGCGTCAACTTTTCATTTCCTCTCTCTAACTCGAGAAAGAATTGAGCTATTGTAATAAAACTAAATACATAGATACCTTATTGCAAGCCCTTGCTTGGGATTGCATATGGATTGGGTGGGGTCAAGGTTACTGTTACTAAAAATAGAAAAAAACAGTTTCCACTCATTAACTTGACAACGCATTGAGATATTTTAATGAATATACATTGATACCTTATATCGAAACCTCGCTTGGGATTGCATATGGGGTGGGTGGGGTCAAGGTCACGGTAACTAAAAATAGAAAAACGGTTTCCGCTAAATAACATGAGAACGCATTGATGTATTTTAATTAAACTGAATACATAGATACCTTATATCGAGACCTCGCTTGGGATTGCAAATGGGGTGGGTGGGGTCAAAGTCAAGGTCACTGTTACTAAAAATAGAAAAAACTGTTTCTGCTCAATAACTTGAGAAAACATTGAGACATTTTAATGAAACTTCATTCATAGATACCTTAATCAAGACCTCGCTTGGGATTGCATGCGTGGTTGGTAATGCCAAGGTCACCATTACTAAAAATAGAAAAAAAGTTTCTGCTCAATACTGTGAGAACACATTGAGATATTTTAATGAAGCTTCATACATAGATACCTTGTATTGAGTCCTCGCTTGTGATTGCGTATAGGGTGGGTGGGGTCAAGGCAACAGTTACTACAAAAAAACGGTTTCCGCTGAATAGCTTGAGAACACATTGTGATATTTTAATGAAACTTCATACACAGATATATTATATCTGGACCTCGCTTGGGATTGCATCAGAGGAGGGTGGTGTCAAGGTCAAGGTCACCGCTAATAAAAATCGACAGTTTCCGCTCAATAGCTTGAGATTGCATATTGGGTGGGTGGGGTCAATGTTACCATTACTAAAACTTTTATTTTTGTGCTGACTTTTGCGTTTCGTTAAAAAAATGTGGTTTTCAGGGAATTTCCATGTTTCCTGTTTATTTTGTCATCTTGATTATAGATTTAAGAATATATATGGAATAGTTTTGATACCTCAACTCACCACACAGAGAGAAGCTTAATTTTTTAGATGAATTAGATGCACAAATACCATGACTACCTTATTAGTTTTTGAATTGTTTCTCTTTAGCCGTTGAATCTTGACCCCCAAAAAGCTTCTTTGACGGGAGTATCTTTGTGACAATGACACTCTTGTTCTTTCGTTTCCATTTCAGTAAATCAACGTATAAGCCTTCTAGTGTTTGTTTCGGCGTAATAGGAATGGTCAGAGGAAGACATTGTAAGTGGTCTCATTGAAGACATGCGGACTGCATGTCGCCTGGTCTGAAACACCACTGAAACGGGATCGGTTTCTAGTGATCTGAAGCTCGGACACCTTGACGTTTGTATTGATGTTTGACCACAAGAAGGATCATTGGCTAAATGACACTCGTCAATGCTCAATCGTGTGTTTGAAATGAAATATGAAACGATATCGCTGAAATAATACCGCGTTTTGTTGCAAAAAGGAGCAATAATTAGGATTATAACATACTGTTCAGTGTCTGGATGTTAATTACATATTGCGTTTTATAATCGGTATATAATTACACCGCTAATATACAATTACAGATACAGTTTTGAAGCATACAGTTAGCATGCTAAGCCAATTTACATTATGCAGTCGTTTCATTCCATAAGCGAGAATACATTGGGTATCGTTCATTAGCTGTAATTAATACAATGCAAAAACTATTACTGAATGAGGAAATGTCTTGCTCAAAGTTCTATGGATGTAATGCTATACGTCTGCGAGTGAACAGTTTTATGGTAGATCTACGAAGTTTCAAGCCGAGGAAAGATTCAAAACACACTTGTTGATAGTCGCTGTCATCCAAAAGCACGCTTGTGAATGAATGAATTTTTGAAATTAATTACTTTTGAGATACAAGTACTTGTAACGGGGTAATCTTATTGATATTTTACTAACCACTAATCCAATTAGAGAGAGAAGTGTCAACGTGAGTGAATATTTGTGAACTGTTTTTACCAATGTCCGTCCCATGCTTTTATAGTGGAAGCTTTAATCTATAATTAGTAGGTGTAATACATTTGTCTATCTTAGTGCATTCGCTATTTTGACTGTAGAAGTAAAGTAACGTATTTTATATTGAAAATATAGGGGTTGGTCACTGGTGAGTGTATATATTATTTTATTATATAATTTGTATTGTACTGAATTTAATCGTTAATATATTTTTTTGGAACACTTGTCCTGAATTAATTAATATGTATTACAATGAATTATTGAAATTACTATTATTGTCATTGTAATATGTTATATATAATAATTGTTATTGTTTCAGACCATCATTATTTTGATCATTTGGATCATATGAATCATTTGAATTAACCATCTACATAATAAAGTATATAACTATACCTACGAGTGATTTATATATCACACCCTGCTACATACTTTTTGCACAATACTATTGTTGCTTTGTTCAATGTCCGTCTAATGTATCCTCTTTATTATTTTCTACTGCAGACACTCAATCTAAGGCGGCAAAACAACCATGAAAGACAACTATTGCAATAAACCACAACCTTGCCTTCATCAATGCATACACGCCATGTGTATTTCCTGTTTCATCCTTTCATTTAATTTCCCCCAATCAATTGTTTAAATGCGAGATTCAATTTAATTAGCGATTAGCAACCAGTTGCGGTGATTAAGAACACACTACATGTATTTGATTAATTACTGAACAACTTGTATTTCAAACATTCCACCAGAATATTTGTTTGAAAGTTTTTTTTTTTTATTAGCAAAACATGTCAACCGTTGAACAATACTAATTTTTAGTTTTTACTGTGTAGGCCATACAAAATTTGATTTCCCATGATTTTTCCAAACCTACCAACCAGGCAGGAAAAAACAATGAGTCGACAAAAACATTTTTCATTCATAACTTTTCATAGCAGTGATACAAGCTAAAACAAATGTGTACTTACAAAACGATTACAAATCATCTTCATAATGAGAACCTACTTTAACATAGTATTTTAACTGTGTATATTGACTACTTGCACACTTATTCAAATATTGGTAAAAACACATACAAGTCCAAGTTCAGTCTTAAGTCAGATTACATCATATAGGTATTTACAAGCCCTGACAGTTACAACAAAGAATACATGTAGATAAAAACATCTATCTTCATGGTCACAGAAAAATGTGTTCACACATTTTAAATTGAATATATAAATTTAGAAGTATGTCCTAAAATGGGCAATACAAAATACTAACAAGACAAAACATACACATTTAAAGTGGTTTAGATCTATAAAGCTGTAGGTAAATTACTGAAGAAGGCAATATTCTAAATCAGAATTGTGTAATATTATCAACTTATTGCATGTGATACACATACCCAAAATACAAGATTTCCACCAGCAATATTATTTTAAAACTCAAATACATTGTATAACATGAACTAAGATTCCTTACTTATATTATTTACAATGTCATTCATTGACTAAAATAAAACAATTAAATAATCGCACAAAGAGTGGCATATTTTATACGCTTTTTATCTCGATTTTTCACATTGTAAAAATGTTTGTTTTTTTCGTTCAGGCATTCGAAAACCTACCAGCCCGAGGACGCTAAACATATAATCAAATTTGTATGGCCTTACGTTTCATTTCACAACGTACTCGTTTAACAGCCACGCATCAGAACGACAAAGAGTTGTTTTATTGGCCGATTAACAACGATAATGCGAACATTATTTCGATTCTAACATGATTTGACATATATTTCTGCAATTGTAATTGGAACTATTTTTCACTATGCTCGGCTCAGATTTCGGAACTTCTTTTTGCGTTGTTTATGGGTAGTTTAACAACGATAATTTTGTTTATGTCTATAGAAAAATTAGCGAGTATCGTGTCAGAATTACTTATAAACGCTGCAAATTGGGCAAGACAGAATGCTTTTACCCATTTGGCAAGACAAAATGCTCTCCCCAAATTGGGCAAAACAGTGTATCCTATGTTATTTTATGCTTATTAATACCTCAAGTCATTTCTGTCGTCAACGAATTTTTACGGTAGGCAGGACTAAGTATATAACCACCCTAATATTTCCAGCGACAATGCATTTCCCACAACCTACTACTTCTAAATGTTGTTTTAGGTCATACTATTTTGTTTTTAATCATCGTGTAATATCTTTAAAGGTGAACCTTGATTTTTAGTCGACCGATTACACAATGTTAGACAATTAGAAAGGGTACTTTAGCTCAGCCACATTTTCACTAGCGCTCCATGCCATTGTCCAAACGACTTGAATACATTGCCGCCGTTTTGCTTAGTAATCGCATGTTGTACTTGTACTTATATTGTCTTGGTAAATGTTTAACCAACAACAGGAAGAATATGATGAATCGATGCATCAGTGCAAGTAAAAATATCATCTCATTCAACTCTTATTTCAAGCGTTTGCTATGACTGTGGGCTCGTCGTGGTTTTTTCTATTGTTGCCAGGTAAAGTTTCTTTGTAGTTTTGTTGAAATATACATATGTATACCGGTGTTTTAGTGATGGCATGATATTTAACTAGTTTTCGTTACGTGGCGATGCGGAGCTTAAATTATAGCAACGAAATCTAATGGAGTACACATGCTGAGGATAATTATTGAATTTTCTTTGCATTAACTTGTATTTGGTTAAATAAGTTAACGATCTTAATATTTGAAAGCAAATAAGGCTAAACAAAATTAATGAATTGTTTCTCAGCAACTTTTTCAAAAAGCAAACAGGAGGATGGGCGAATTTTTGTTTATTGAAGTATTTTTTATATTTTTTTTTCTCCTACTTTTTTCTATTGGCACTATGAAATGGTTTATTAACACAAGTACATAAATACAGAATAAAGATAATTTTAAGTTTTAATAAGAACATGAGCATTCCTTTTTATAAAATTCTAAATACAGATTTATTAATCACACACGGTCATTTATGCAAGTTGACGTAAAAAAGACAATCAATTTGAATGTTCATAATTAACATAGGTGCCTTCAAATTGATATACCATCAGCATTAAAGTAATTCTTTTTTATAGAATTTAACTTTTCGTAATTCATATTTGTATAAATGTCAAAAATATGAATTTTTACTTTTGCAATAAATCACCAATAATTTTTGGAAAGGAAAATCAGCACTGTCAATGCAACTGGCATTTTCTTTTGTTTTCATAGGACTTATATAGACACAGATTTTCTTAAAAAATATGGAATGCTATTACACAAGCATAAGCATCTACGAAACAAAAGTTTAAATTAACAAATAGACGATATTTATAAAGGTTCCCAATCGCATTTTTTTTTTAAATTTACACAGTATTTCACAATCTGTGTATATAAAATTTATATAATTAAATCAGACAGGAAGACAGTTGGAACTACCGAAATCCGAAAATGCGGATTCGTTTAATTTTAAGCCGTTGTCCATAGGATCTAATTCAATGCATCGTAATTTATTAATAGTTCTTAGGAACGTTTATGGTGTTTATTTGTCCGAAAGCTGTTTCTTTTTTATGAAAGGCATTGTTTAAAAGCACTTGGTACGAACGAAATATACGATAATGTACATGCTTGTTTACTTCAGAGTCATCACCAATTATCGCATACAGAAAATAGACGATAACAAGTTACCAAAATGTTAATAATTCACAGATTTCAATGTGTAGGTTTTGTATTTTGTTCGGTAACATGTCCATTAGAAACACTTTTTGCAAAGTTTTATTTTTATTAACATATTTCTGAACTGCTCCTTTAAAACCCGGGCGCGATCGTCAAAAAATAGTAAACACTTTTTTTGGCATTAAATCCAATTCGTGGCGGGCCAAAAACATCAACGTTGCTGCGCTGCTTGAGAAACAAATAATTAATTTGATGTGGCCTAATGATAACGATTCTAAATATAATGTAACAAAACTTGATTGTGTGCCCGAGTAATAATGTGAATAAGCTGGAATAGCAGTGATGTAAGCGAAGTAATAATATTTCTTTTATAGTATCTGTGGCTTTGAAACCACAGATCACATTGGGGAATTTGACAATTATCAAACCAGCATTTTCCGGTAGAGATGTGGTCCTGCAATTGTTCCTCGTCAGCGGGCTATCGTTCTCGAAGGACAGCATGGAAATGATGGTCAGGTTTCATGAGGAGTCGCACTTTAATGTGATCAAATCCTACCGAATTCAGACTGTTGCAGTGGCAGCGGTCACGATGGAGTTGATAAAAGTAAACATGACTTGGAATAATGCGCATATCCAAGTAAAGAGCTCAGGGATGGTGTCCAATACAGTGCAGCTGATCTTGCAAAGTAAGTATTGTTACGTTTACTTTCTTGTGGAATTATCTATTTGATATAATTCTAGGCATTTGGTAATCGATGTTGTTTCGTGTTGTGACTACAACGTCTGTAATTTAAATGGTTGTTTGTATCGTTTGCATTAATTAAAAAACAACAACAGCCAAAATAGAAACCAACATCTATCTATATTAAAGCTGAGTGTATAATGTTAAACTGTAGTTTAGATGCGCCGAGCCAGTGGTGTTAAGCATCTAGCCCTAACACAGTTCTATGTTCGTAGTTTTTAACTGAATCCTAATGCCAGTATATTTCATATGTACCAACCACGCATGTGTGGATAGTGTTTTATACCTTTGAATCACCCATTAGGCCAACCGGAACTCAACCCGCTCTGCCAACCAGATGTCTGCTCTGGTTGCCTGTGCCTTTACCAAGGAGATACAATCAAATGTACTACAACGGGAACCAACGTGTCTATCTGGCTGGATGGCCGTTCGGTTGGCGTCGAGGGTGATGGGTATATCTACACACCACGTGGCATTGCTATCGCAGAAAGAGATCACCAAAAGGAGGTTTATTGCAAAGCTTTGTTTGCAGAGAGCGACGCTACCTATTTTGCGAAAGCTACGATATATGTTATCGGTATGGCTTCTTTAATTTAGCGATTTGGTATCCTTATGACGATTCTGTGCTGGTTTAAATTTTGGTTTGTATGTTTTCACGAATGAATTGTTCCTAAATATATGTACTCGTATATAAGTTTGTACTTCTATTTGATATGGCGTATTATCAATAATATTAGTTTGGAAATAATTGATATATGCTTTTTCTGTGATATTAAATGGTGTGTTGCAAATGTAACAAGTATGTATGTACCGGTATTAATCAACTGTTGTAACACGTCGACTTTTGTTTACACAAGTACCGCCTACTAACACCACGCTGCACATCCCCGAGTTGAAACAAGGATCACCGTCAAATATATCTTGCGTCGCATACCACGGGAGACCGCCGCCGAAACTCCGGATGTACTTGGCTGATGATGTTGTCATCGGTTCGCAACAGGTCGACAGATATGACGAGCAATCACAGACCTACACCAGTATGCTGATCCACGCGTCTGTGGACAGAACGTGGCATAAGAAGGTCCTAAATTGTACGTGCTTGGTACTGGGAAAGGACTTGGACTATAGGGGACATTCCTCAACGACAGACGTCGTAAATTACGAATGTACGCTTACGTTCGTATATAATAATTGATCAAATCTTTATAAATCGCCAAAATTCTGCATGCTATCACGTGTTCCTTATTAAGCAGATTCGGCATAGTCGTCAGTGTTGGGGACACAATAAAGCGATACAGTGAAATGAAGAACATGATTTTAAAACAATCTTGACTATGTTTCAGATCCACCTTCTTCAATAGAGTTATTCTCTACGAAGATGCCAGAAAGTAGTCCACATTGGTACAGTCTGCGAGTAGAATGTTTGGCGATGGACTACAACGCTGAGTGCATTATCGGCTGGTCATCGACCACCAGCAACCTGACTATTGAGGCCCCACAAGAGTACATAGCGAAAACAAGTGCTGCGTCCAAGGTGCAGCTGAACATATCTTCAGAAATGACTGGGCAACGCATAAGTTGCCATGTCTACTGCAAAGGGTTCGATGTTAATATCAGCAAGGATTTGATCTTGGGGATTTCAAGTACGCGAGCCGTGTAGTTACATTACATTATCCTTAATCGTACAGTAGACGCATTACTATGCATATTAATATTGGCACTTATGTATAAACATGAAGCTTAAATGCATAGTGAAAAGTAATTGAATATAATAATTATTTTACAAATCGTGCTATGAAAAGGGTGATGAGTGATATCAGCTCTATATACGACTAATAACATTGTATTACATTATTGTATCAAAATGCAACTTGTACTATTAAACTCACATTTTCTCGACTTTGAAGCGGACACCCATGAATTTTACAAATATCATAATCTAAAGTACTGGTACATGTATGTTGGAATTTTCCATAAAACAAAATTGTTCCTAGTACAAACTAATACTAGTCTATATTCGTAAATTCGAGCGTGGGCAACCGTCGAAAGATGAAGGGTAAAGGGGAGTATCAGCCCTTTATTTCTGGAGAAAAAAAACAACAACTGTTAATTTAATGGGTTTAATACAGTTAATTTTGCTATTTACATACCAGTATTAAACTCTGATTGGGTTCATTGCATGAATTGATCCTGTTTGTTTTCAGACAGCAGCTCTGGCAACAACTTCCCAACAGCGCTGGTGGTTATTCTTGCTGGGGTACCATTTACGATGATGTCCTGCGGTTTAATGGCTTATTGCATCTTTGTCAGATGCTTTTGGTTTCAACGTGTGTATTTTAAACTTGCACGCGATTTTGTCATATTTGAATTGCGTCTAATTTGCAACGAACGTTACTTTGATTATTTTAAACTAGACACAGATCAATTTAGTTACTGGTATGTATTCTCAGAGTTTTGAAAAATGGTGTTACTTCGTTTAGTGCCCAATTAGTAGTGATGTGTTTGTTAAATAGTTTCATGATAGAAAGTGAAAACTATGTGACATTCTTAATGTGAATAAATTTGAACTTTCGTTTCATGTTTTATAGGTAAAAAGTCAAAGAAACTTCATCACTACACGTGAGTAGATATAATATAATTGCAATTGTACTTCCAAACTTGCAAGTTTGATCATAAACATGATATAGCCGACCGAAAAACAATCGTATCAGATAAAACTCATGTCATAACTTTGTTATCACAAACAGATATGAAATAAGGCGTGAAACCCGGGCTTAATGGTTGTGCGTAAAGGGTCGTCCCGGATCAGCCTGTACAGTCCGCACAGTTTGATCCGGGACGACACTTTCCGCTTATATGATATTTTCTGTTTCATTGAAATCTCTTCTAAACATAAATTCATTGTAAGCGGAAAGTACCGTCCTGGATTAGCATGTGCGGAAAATACTGTACGTCCTGGATTAGCCTAGGTGGACTGCACAGGCTAATCCGGGATGACACTTAACGCACATGCATTAAGCCAGGGTTTCCCACGAAACGCCTTAAATTGATTTCAGATCACCTGGTGATGTGGATGCTGAGCATCAGAATCAATACCGGGGTAAGTCAGCCTAAAACTTTAATTTCATTGTAAACGTTCTGTGTCAATGGAAACGTTTTTGTAATACACCGTTTGTATCTAAGTCAATGCAATATTTTAACAAAACACCGAGTGAATCTACTGGTATTCAGATTTGGTAATAACTGCAGCTTTTAATTTATGAAAACATACGCATGGATGGTATTGTCATTTAAAAGTAATAAAATCGACAAAGCACTAGTATTTGTTTGGTCAAGCATAAAAGCAAGTTTTCCAGGGTAAATGTACAGGCGTTTTTGTAATAATATTTTAATAATTTACTAAACACATGTCCTCTTATTTCACAGAACATATGTACAACCCGGAAGATATAAACCTGGAGTATCATGGGATCGAACAGGAGGAACAAGGGGCAGCGGGACCCAGCCAGGTTTGCAGACTTTCTGTACTTTCAACGTACTTTGTGATATACATGTACATTGTATCAAGTTTACGATTATCAAATAGGAGCTAACGCTCGCACAAAGTTTTTGTGTTAAACGTATCGTTTCACATGCGCGTGATCCCGAGGTTTTGATATAATCTTTTTTCCGATAATTATTGTTATTAAATTTCTTTGCGAAGTAATTGATTTGATCACTCACTGTGAATTTTTATGCCCATAACTTCCATGATTGTTTGTTTGATGCGTTTGTAGCTCACCTGAGCACAAAGTGCTTATGGTGAGCTTTTGTGATCGCCCGTTGTCCGTCGTCCGTGCGTCCGTGTGTGCGTCCGTCGTCAACTTTTCATTCGAGCAACATCTCCTCCTAAACCACTTGGCAGATTTTCATCAAACTTCACAGAAATTATCATTGGGTGACCCTCTTTCAAAGTTGTTCAAATCGTTACGGTCCGCTGCATATGTAGGCCTCCTGAGCTAAAAATAGATTTAAAAAGTGTAAACTTGAACGAATCTTCTCTGAAACCACAAGGCCTAGTGGTTTTATATTTTGTATGTACATCGTATAGTGGTCCTCTACAAATATTGTTCAAATTATGCCCCTGGGGTCAAAACTGGTCACGCCCCTGGGGTAACAAGGTTTATATAGACTTAAATAGCAAAATGACTTTAAAAATCATCTTCTCTGAAACGGCAAGGCCCACAGCTTTTCTATATTTGGTATGTCACATTGCATAGTGGTCCTCTACAAAGATTGTTCAAATTATGCCCCTGGGGTTTAATCTGGCCACACCCGATGGGTCACATGCTTTATATAGACTTAAATAGCAAAATGACTTTAACAACTTTGCCTGAAACCGAAGGAACCCTAAGGTCTGTTCAAGATTGTTCAAATTATGCCCCTGGGATAAAAATAAGCTACGCCTCGGGGATGCAAATACCAACAAGGTAACAAGGTGAGCGTCCTAGGGCCCTCATGACCCTCTTGTATTTGATAATGATATATTTACAATTATAAGCAGGCACAAACGGCCCGGATGAACAATACGAATATGTCAGAAAACTGTCGGTACGCAACGTAAGTTAACATGACCCACAAAAACGATGCTTATATTATCATGTTAGATGTACATGTAATTGATGATTTTCATCCTTGTCACGGGCCATCACATCTCAGTCATGATAGTTCCTACATTTCATTTGCAAATGGAAAACACGCACAATATAATGATGCTCGAAAAATGTTATTTAAACGAATATAATTACAGCATTAATAATTCAAAGAGATTATTCATTTTTCTTATACAAAACTGTCGTCATACTGACCTTGACCTAAATAAATTTTTTAACTTCGCTTCGTACATGAAATCACAAACAATGAACGAAATGATGCATTAATGAATGTTTTTTATGGTGGTTTGCTATATATGCTCATTTGGTACCACGTCGTTGTACATGTATCATTACATTTACAGATCAATGCTTCCTGTAGAAATTAAAAAACAAATTACACCTCAGTCAGGTATAACACGTTTTCGTATACATGTAAATATAAATATATAATTATGCAGTGCATGTATATTAATCAGTTATGTTATGTTTAGTTTGGTTTGGAAATATTTGATCATGTAATTGTTTTGTTATTTCTTCTTCTTCTTCTTGTCGATCACTCAGATGGACACGCCGGCTCTCTGCGCAAAGGTCGCCGTGCGCCGCAGGTCCTCCAGACTGCCATAGAGCTTCCCTTGCATCGTGGTCTCCTCCGCCCAGATCTGGCGCCTGAGGCCATTGTGTAGTGGGCAGGACTGCAGCAAGTGTTCTGTTGTCATGCTATCTGTCTGACAGGGGCACTGGTCTGACTGGCCAAATCTGAACTTGGTGAAAAGGTGGTGGTTCATACGGTTGTGGCCTGTTCGCAGCCTGAATATGAGGACCTGCTCAGATCTTGAGAGCAGGTGGTATGGGTCATTTCGGTTGTATCGTGGGTGCTGTTGTAGCCACTTGGTGTGTTGCTTTGCCTTGATGATGGTCTTGGCTTCTTTGAAGGTGGTTGACCTGTCATTCTGTTCTTTTGTGGTGCCCTCCTTTGCCAGAGTGTCTGCGGCTTCATTGCCTAGTATGTTGCAGTGAGAGGGGACCCATTGCAGCACGACCGTGTGGGCTCTGCACAGGGAGGTCAAGGCAGATGACAGGTCGTTCAGTTCTTTGTCTCTGGCAGTGTCTAGGGCCTGCAGGACTGACTTTGCGTCGCTGAAGAACACAACGTTGTTGGAGGAGAGTGGACTGTGCTCAATGTGGACTGCACCTGTTTTGAGCGCTACTGCTTCAGCCTTGAAGTTGGTGGAGTAGAGGCCAGTAGCGAGGGAGATGTGTTGTTCTCTACCTCCTGGATACCTGATGTAGATTCCGGCACCACCACTTCTGACAGCCTGGTCAGCAGACCCATCAGTGTAGACATGAGTCCAGTTGTGTTGTGGATAGGAGTTGTTGATGTGTTCCATGGAGATGGACTTCTTTTCAGCATCGCTCTGGGAGTCTTTCTTGCCAATGCCAGGAATACTGCTGTGTATCTGGGGGCTTTCAGCATCGCTCCAGCCTGGGTTTTCAAGGTACGGGGGGATATCTTTGGGTTCTTGATCCAGGATATCTTGGCATTTCCTTTCCAAAACCCTCGTCTGGTGGATGAAGCTCCCTCTCTTCAGTCTTCCTTTTGTTGGTTGGCACAGTCTGTCTTTCATGGGATGATTTGGCAGTCTTTTGAACTTTGCTGCCTGGGTGAGGAGTTTGGTGTCCCTTCTGTCTTCTATGGGCTCAAGACCCGTGATGGTTTCCAGCTCTTGAATAGGGGTTGACCGCATGGCGCCAGTGATGATTCTGGCCGCCTGGTTCTGCACCTTGCTGACTCTGTCAAAGTTTGACTTGCTTGCTGTGCCCCATGCCGTCACCCCATACTCAAGGACTGGTCTAACGCTGCCCATGTACATCTTCTTGAGGATTGCTGCATCTGCCCCCCATGTTGTGCCGGTTAGCTTTTTCATGAGTGCTAACCGCAGTTTGGCTCTAGCTTCGACTTTCTCTGTCTGCTGTTTCCAAGTGAGTCGCCTGTCGAAGGTCACGCCAAGATACGTGGGGGTGTGGTCAGCTTGCAGCGTCTGTCCGCAGAGCTTGAGATTGGCCTTCACTTCTTTTGGGGAGAGGCTAAAGATCGTGTAAGTGGTCTTCCTGGAGTTGATGGTGATGAGCCACTTCTTTGTCCAGTCCTCAAGAACTTTCAGCGCCTCTTGCATCCGGTAGTTTGCGGTTGTGATGTGTTCTTCTGAGCACCAGAGTGCAAGATCGTCCGCATAGATGGCCCCATGGACATTTCGAGGGAGGTCCTTGACGATGTCGTTGATGAAGACTAGGAACAAGGTGGGGCTGAGGACTCCGCCTTGCGGGACTCCGTCTTTCAGTGTCTTCTTCCGGCTGTACTGTCCACTTACATGGACTCTTGCTTTCCTGCTGTTCAAGTACTGGCAGATCCATTGGAACATACAACCGGCCACACCACTTTTCTGGAGCTTCAGCTTCAGCCCTTCCTTCCAGACCTTATCGAAGGCCTTCTCCATGTCAATCCAGATCATCAGGGTGTTTTTCTTGTCCTGGAAGCCATCTTCAATCTTCTGGGCGATATACGTCACCTGGTCCTCAGTCGAACGATTTTGCCTGAATCCTGCCTGCTCTGGGGAAATAGTGTTGTTCTTCTCCAAATGCCAAGTGAGCCTGGTGTTGATTAGCCGTTCCATGAGTTTGCCCACACAGCTGGTGAGACTGATGGGTCTGTAGCTGTCCACCTTTGCTCGGTCTTTGCCCTTCTTGTGGATGGGGACCATATCAGCCTCTCGCCAGATTTGTGGAACATGGCCAGTCTTCCAGCTGTTGTTGAAGATTTTCAGTAACTGTGTTTTTGCCCTTGTGCCTAAATGTAGAAGCATCTCATTGGTTATTTTGTCTGGCCCTGGGGATTTTCTTTCTTGCAAGGCTTTCATGGCGTCTGCTAGTTCATGATGGTTGAACGGCTTGTTCATGTGTTCCTCTGGCTGATACTCCTTGGAGGTTCTTCTCTCCTCCTGTACCTGGGCCTTTCTTTCTTCAGGTACAGTGATGTTGCTGACTTCCTCATAATTATCTATAAAAAGGTTGGCAGCTTCTCTCCCTGTCAGCAACTCTTGGCCTTGTGAGATGGTAATTGGCTCTGCCCTTGTGTCTTCACCATTCATCGCTTTGGTCAGCTTCCACAGCTTGTTTCCGTCCCTATCTAAGTTTAGCTTCTCGGTTTTTTCTCTCCAGCTAGATCTTGCTGCTTGAAGGTAGGCTCTTCTGTACTTGGCAGTGGCTGCTTTCAGGGCGATGTTGTTGTCAACAGAGGGATTCTCCTCTACTTCCTGTCTGCTGCTGCTGACTTGGTCCTCAAGTTCTTGAAGCTCTTCCGTCCAGTAGGGCCTGTAGTTCTTACGTGCGCCCCGTGGGATTGTCTCGGAAGCCGCTTTCAGAATGGCCTGATTGAAGTTCCTGGTGACTCGGTTGATGTTAAGGTCGTCTGTTTTTAGGCCCCTGGTGTAGAGGTCTGTGAGGCTTGCAAACATGTTCCAGTCTGCCTTCTTGTAGTTCCACCTTGGGAACGTTGTTGAGTTCTGTGGTCTGTACTGCAGGTTGATGGCCAGCTTTACTGGTCTGTGGTCGCTGCCTCCTAACTGGCTCAGTACCCCTCTGGTGGTCTTCTTGGAGAGATCATCAGTTGCAAAGGCGAGATCTGGGGTAGAAGTTGACAGCCACCTGCGTGAGAAGAAGGTGGGTGGGTCTTCTGGATCATTCAGCAGAACCATTTGGGTATCAATCTGCCAGTCCTCCACTTCCTCTCCTCTTCTGTCCGTCTCTTCATAGCCCCAACAGGTTGAGTGGCTGTTGAAGTCTCCAACAACCAAGCAGTTCTCAGTGGGTAGGTTTTCCAGGTACTGCAGGGAAAGTTCTTTGTCTTGGGGGCAGTACAGATTGTATATTGTAATTACAGACCTGTCCATTGTGATATTGACTCCTTGGATTTCAGCTTGTTGGTTAGTGACTACTTTAATTTCTTGTGCTGGGATATTGTTCTTGATGAGCATCAGCACTCCTCCTTTGTGTCTTCCTTCTCTGTCTAGCCTGAAGGTTTGGTATCCTCTGATGGTGAACCGGTGGTTTGAATTCAGGTGGGTTTCTTGGATACAGGCTACATCAATATTGTCGGCGTGCAGTCTTTCAGTGAAAGGAAGCTTTTTGTTGTGTATTCCCTCCGCATTCCATTGAAGGATGTTCAGCGGTCGAGGGGTCTCTTGAGTGCTTGGTGTTCTTTCTTGGCCAGCCGCATTTACCCTCCGCCTCCGTAGCCTGGCTCCTCGCAGCGGGACGGGGTGACCTCCGGTAGCTTGGGTTGGACCCCTTCGAGGCATGGGGTCCGGCACTCTACCAGCCCGGGGGGACTCCACAGGCAGAGCACCATCACGCAAAGATCCATTGTTGTCCATCATTGGAGTGGAAAGCGTTGCACTGTCGTTATGCGCACTCTGGCCCAGTGCATCCGTCTTCAGCAGTGGTTTATTCTCCGACTTTTCCTTGTCGTAGGAGACTTGCCTGCCATGGCTGTAGAGCATCTCCTGCCCTTGGTTTTTCTGTCTGAGTGATCCTTCTCATACCCCTTAGCCTCGAGGAGAGGTGACTGATATTCGTCTGTCCTCTACCCTTCGACCTGTCCAGCTTGGGAAGCCCTGCCAGGAGTTTACACTCCCGCTGGCGTAGCTCGCCGGGTCATCGAGGCACTCAAACCACCACACCACGTTAAGGAATCAGCCATGTGGTAGGTTTTGTTATTTAAGAATCGTTCATTTACGCTAAAACGGTACTTTACATAAATTTGCCTGGAAAAGTATTTTTGCAATTGTTGTAAATGGCTGTACATAAAATAAAGCGTTATGTATGCGTCTGCATTTTGCTATGTGGTTTGAATAAATAACCGATTGCAATTATAGTTGTGACATTTGTAACCATTCTGATATATTCAGGAAAAATCGATGAAATGTACATAAACGACCCACAGTATGTTGTTGTTGAGGAGACTTCAGAGGAATACATGAACGATCCACAGGTACATGAACTGGTTTGAGATACCTGGACATTGTGCTTTTTTATGTTTATTGTTTATAATGAAGTGTTTAGTATTAATTGATTAGACAAGTACGTCGTGTACAATATAGTATCATTCCATTCTCGATATCATCCTTATACTATATATATATATATATATATAAAACATATTTTACGTGTACGTATTTTAAAACATATATGCTTTTCAATTGAACACATCAATACACTTTTCCATGTGATATACATTTAACATTACATAGTCCGAATTATGAACATTATTCCATTTATTATTACAATTTTGTATTCGTTTATCATCAATATAGCGCCCTACGTCACAGCTGTACGGTAATATAGACGTGGTCAGTGGACCTTCAACTGGTGGACTGCAACAGCTTTCTGAGGACGACATCTACCTTAATTGTCCGGATCAGCAATGAATCCTTGGCGAATGATGAAATAGTAACTTTCACCCGGTTATAACCCTTACAGAAGACGTTTGGCATTAATTTAAAACGGGATGCGTTTATGTAGAGCCTTAGTTGTAGTTACTAACTTGTATGTATGTGAGAGTCGTTAGAGTCGTTTAAAAATGTTCGATGTATTTAAATCATTTATGTTGGTATGTGCATATACAACTTCTTTTACATATACCTTTGTTGATTGTGTACAATTATTTCATTTTTTACATATACCTTTGTTGATTGTGTACAATTATTTCATTCTTTTACATATACCTTTGTGGATTGTGTACAATTATTTCATTCTTTATTTTTGTAATTACAAAACATCACTGTTTTTATTTCAACACTGTATTATCTGATGTACAGTCATGTCTGCATAGTTTCTCAATGGAAAATAACACATTACACCAAGAGTTGCTATGTGTTAGATTTATAAAGACAATTGCCCATTTTCTTGAGCTGTTTCTACTGCATCAATTTCTCGTGTAGGCCTGTCTGCAATGTCAGCTAGGCGTATTAACAACAAAGTAATGCAATACAACTTGCGAATATTCGAATGGAGTTTTAACTATTTGAATGTCAAGCATTCAATCGAATATTCGAGAATATTAATAGTATAGACCTTTCAAGCTTTGCCATGAATAGTTTAAACTCCTCCTCAGCCATTGTTCAAGGATTATTTTCCACTTATCGAATATCACAAACATTACCACGTGCCAAGTTTAACCTGAAAAAACTTGATATCCAAGTGCAATGATTGGATAAAACTGCAGATTAATTTGCATTTAATTGGCATTTGATGTAAGGTCTATTTCATTTACATTTCCAACAATACCAATACTAGTAGTACAAATACCCACAGAACATCTAGGTTTGTGTTAAGACAAACGTAGTAGCAATGTTGTTTTATTCAAATTTGCCAACATTCCTGTCATTTTTATATATTTATCATAATTTTAAAATAATTTTTCAAATATAGGTATTTTCTTTTTGGAAATGCTTACAGTATGTATCCTAGTATGAGTTAATGAGTTATTGTTTGTATGGAACAGAATCAACATTTGTATTGACAAAAATATAAAACATAAGCAATCATTAAAAATGAAAGTAAAATGATGAAAAGCTAATCGGACTTCATATTTATGTGATTACATTAACCATGGCGATTTTCCGGTTGTGGCAGTTTCGCAAATTTCACAATATTCAACCATCTCTCGTTCGACGATGCAACGTTTGCCTTATTTATTCGTTAGAATAAAATCACTTTGTAAACGAATGAAGCATTTTGTTGGATCTTGTAAGTCTCTCTTCCCAAACTCATATACCCGGAAAATATTCTCTACCATTCCGACGAAAATGTGGTTTTATTGAGAGTATTTAGCTATGGTCTATATAAAAGTAGTCTACATATTAAACACATTATATAAAAGACACAACATCCAGAGAAGACCATGTTCAGTCGAATAACAGCGTCTGCACAATTCTTAAAGACGTTCGCAACAAAAAGAAAATAATTGGGTTAATTTCTCCTTTTGCTTCATTATTTCTTTATTGTATATAGGTTAAAGTATACTAGTTTCAATCAATAAAAATAAATTTTTGTAAGTCATTCAAGTCCAGTCAATGGTTAAAAGTTCATAAAGCATTATAATAATCAAAAACACATGTATACAATTTATTGCCATACAAATTAGTATAAAAAGATCCATTAAATATCTCCATTCCATTTTGGCAATTATGAGCGAAAATTTAAGAAAATCTGTCGTTTGGAACAAAATATATTGATGCATAATAAATGACGTTTCAGAAGGTATTAGTAGTACCCATTTGACCTATTTCAGTGTCCAGTCAAATTCATTATTTTAACATTAACTGTAGGCAAAGCGTTTTTATTATCAAAATACACTTTTTTATTGCCAAACAAGACATATATCAGCTGAAAGAACCATAACCTTGTTTGAAAAAAAGCTCTCTTATATACTTAAAACATGGATAAAAAATACAAACTAAAATAAGGGGCTTCGACTGGTGCCGTATTCAAAACCTAATATTTCCAGAAAAAGGCCGGTGACCCCTATTTTCAACACTGTTTTACTTTCAGTACACAATTACACATGTATATAGAATTTTTTAAACAAAATCTGTCGTTTTGAACAAAAGATATTCGTATTTTTTATGAATTATTGATGTTTTCACAGGCATATTAAAGGCATAATTAACCTTATTAAGTGTCTATTAAGTCATTTTTTAATTGGTAACTGCAGATAAAGCGCGTTTTATCATTAAACTGCACTTGTGTATTGCCAAACGAAACATTAAAAAATATGCATTTAAAAATCTCCGTCCTTTTTTGAATATGAACGCATAGTCCCACAAACTGAAAAAATGCCTTCGACAGGTACCGTATTTAAACCCCAATATTTCCGGAACAAGGCCGGGACCCCTATTGTTTAAGACTGTTTAAGTTTTAGGAAACATTGACACATGTTTGTGCAAATTTTTAAGAAAATCTGTAGTTGGAAAAAAAATAATGTTGCGAACGTCATTTACAACCCGACACCAACACACGTTCATGCTTAATAATTATACAGGCAAACATGCAATACCATCTAAGGCTTTGTACTATCATTGTAAGCTTCACGTGGCTCTATGCCTTTTTCAACGCACCGAAACATTCACCATATATGGCATACCGTTTTGTTTCAGTATTGTTTCGATGCGTGAGTCATTTAAAGCTACACATGAACTGAAAACTGCTGAAAAACATTGCCTGCAAACAAATAAAACGTACATTAGTTCAGCGATCGTGTCTTCATAGCATATCATAATAGTATTTACACAACGTAAAAATACATCATGTGTTGCGCGCGCGCACATGATGTGCACGAATGTTTATTGTCCTTGTAAATGTCAACATAACAACAGGAAGAATTTGTTGGAGTGATGCATCGATACAAGTATAAAAAAGATCCATTCAGCTGTTTACATGAATATTCTGCGAAAGTATGGCAATGGCAGTGGGCACGTCGTGGCTTTTTCTCTTGTTGCCAGTTAGTTTCATTTAGTTCTGTTGCAATTAATACTGGTAGGTGTGTTAGCCATGGCATGGTGTTTCTAGCTTTGTTACGTGGTAATGTTTAATCATGCAAGCCAAATCCAACAGAGTACGAGTGGAGAAGATGTTTTCTCATTTATTTAATTCAAATGGGTTTGGCGCAATAATAATGATACAATAGCACACAGTTAAAGTATGACTTCGTTGCAATATGTTACCTTGAGTGCATGTCAGTAAAGTCACAATGCTTGAATAGCAATCATTTTAAGTATACACATACATTTTCGTTTGCTTTTATAGTATCGGTCGCTTTAAAACCATCAAGCACACTGGGGAATTTGACAGTTATAGAACCAGCATTTGCAGGGAGAGATGTGGTCCTGCAATTGTTTCTCGTAAGCGGGCTATCTTTCTTGAAGGAAAGCATGGAAATGATGGTCAGGTTTCAAACTTTAATGTTATCCAATCCTACCGAAATCAGAACGTGAGTGAGACAGCGGTGATTCTAAAATTGATAACAGTAAACAAGACTTGGAAAACGCGCACATCCAAATAAGAATTTCAGGAATGATATTCATCCAGTACAGTACAGCTAACCTTGCAAAGTTGGTATCTAAACCTTAACTTCCTAATGAAAGTATATTTTCTCTGTTCATATTTGATGCCATTCGGAATTGCGGCAAATCGATGTTATCATTTCTGTTTTGTTTACAACTTCTTCCATTCAAACCGTTGTTTTTTTGTTTGCAAAAGTTTAACACAGAACCAACACAATAAAGCCTAATGAAAAAATAAGTTTAAATAAGTACTTTTATATAAAAAATGTCAGCACCAAATCCGTTCTATGTTATGTACAGCCTCGTAGTTTCTAATTGAATAATGATGCCAGTGTGTTTAATATATAACCACCACGCATATAAAGTTGTTATACATTCAAGCATGTGTGTATAATGTTTAGGCAAATACTTTTTACCAATTATTAGGCCAACCGGAACTCAGCCCCGTCTGTCCATCAGGTGTCTGCTCTGGCTGTCTGTGCGTCTATCCAGGAGATACAATCAGCTGTGTAACAACGGGCAACAACGTGTCGCTCTGGCTGGATGGTCATGCGGTTGACGTTAAGGGTACTGAGAATATCTACATACCACGTGATTTTGTTATCACAGGAAGAGATCACAAAAAGAAAGTTGATTGCAAATCCACTTTTACAGAGAGGGGAGCTACCTACTTTGCGACAGCTGTCATCTATGTTATCGGTATGACTGCTTTAGTTTAGCAAGTTAGTATTCATATGGCTATTGTGATGGTTGAAATGTTGATTTGATTTGTATCAAAAATGTAACAAGTATGCATGTAGTAATCAACTGTTGTAACACATGGACCTCTTCTTTCAATAAGTACCGCCTACCAATACCGCTCTGCACATCTCCGAGTTGAGAGAAGGGTCCGCTGCAAACGCATCGTGTATCGCCTACCACGGGAGACCGCCGCCGAGGCTCCGGATGTACTTGGCTGATGACGTGGTTACAGGTTCTCAACAGGTCGACAGATATGACGAGCAGTCACAGACCTACACCAGTATGCACACTCACACGTCTGTGGACAGAACCTGTCATAGGAAGGTTCTAAATTGCACGTGCTTGGCCGGGAAAGTATATGGGATATGTAGCACATTCATCAGCGTCAGGCATCGTGGATTACAAGTGTACGATTATTACTGTATAAACCAATTAAAAAGCAACAAAGAACAACACTTTATATATAAAAGATAAGGATGCAAATAAAATAAGCAGTTACGACTTGTTACAACCACGAGCAATATTTTAGCTCCATAACTCATAAAGGGCCTTTAAGAAAACTTGAAAAGTAGTAATTGAGAGAACATCGCAACAGAGGAGTAAAAATTTAACTAGTATTTATATTATATCATAGCATTAAAAAATAATCCCGACCGTGTTTCAGATCCACCTTCCGCATTACACTTATTCTCTACGAAGACGTCAGAAAATGGTTCACATTGGTATGATTTACGAGTTCAATGTCTAGCTCCGGACTACAACGCTGTGTGTACCATTGAATGGTCAACAAACATCAGCAACCTACCAATCGTGGCCAATAATCATATAACGAAGACATGTGCTGCGTCCAAGCTGCAATTGAACATATCGTCAGAGATGACTGGGCGGATAAGCTGCCATGTCCATTGCAAAGAGATTGGTGTTACTATCAGCAAAGATCTTATACTGGGCGACTGTCAGGTATGGACATTTTAAAAACTTTTTCTTTAATTATATAGTTGGAGCGGAACCAAGCATATTTCCATAGGCGCATGCGGATAAATCGTAAATCTTTCACGGAAATGTACAGTGCTAAACAATTGAACTCAACACTATGAGACTAATATGTAAATAACATTGTATCATATATCAGAATGCAACAAGTGCAATTAAAACCGATATTGACTCGACAAAGCAAAGGTACATGGCAGGTACATGTACTCTTTTCATAATGTACCATTTTCCTAATAATATTATACCATTTTCATTGTAGTTTTGCATAAAAAATAAATGCATTTTTTCTAGTCCATGTATATTCTAATGAAAGTCAATAAATCGTAAACTGAAAATCGAACGACATCGACGAACGCGGAGTAATGTCATTGGTGTCTGATGTTTATTCACAAAGCATCTTAAGTAATTTCTCAAATATTTTCACTGAAGTTAAAAATTTGAATGCATTGCCTTTGTTACAAAATGAACAAATACGAATGTTGTTGATATTCCTCAATTTACATTTTAATACTGATGTCATTTTAACATGTAAATAAGTACTGAAATGTTTATATATGGAATGATACAGTTAAGGAAGTTTGCATATTTAAGGATAAGGATACAACTTAACTTAAGATGCTTTGTGAATACCACCCCTAGGCACTGCCAAGTATGCTTTTTGTTTCAAACTATGTTGTCAATTTTCTGTTCGACACAATTATAATACTCACAAAGGATTCTTGAAACAAAATTAGAGTTGTTTTGTTTGTCTTCAGATAGCAGTTCTGACAACGCTTTCCCAATGTGGTTGATGCATACGCTTGCTGCAGGATCATTGACGTTGGTGTCGTGTGTTTTACTGGCTTATTTTACCTGTGTCAGAGTCTTTTGCTTTCGACGTAAGTATGTTTGATATTTGTATTCCATTGTATTCATAGTAGTTGAATATTCTTTTGATTATTGTGAATTAAAAATGCTATGTTGTCTTTAACTAATAGTATGCATGATCGAAGTGTGAACCGTATATTGTAATTATGTGCCCATTGCAAATAAAGTCCAATTCTCGTTAAATTCTTTGTAGGGGCGAAATATATGAAACTTCACCACTACACGTAAGTAAATACTATTTGGACCTTAGTAATACTTGACATAAGCACACATTGCAAATAAAATGAAAAAAAGACATAACATCCCTACATCGCATTACAATTATTTCAGACAAAATTCATATAGAAAGTTTGTTCCTGATGAACATAATTGAAATGATTTCAGATTACCTGGAGATGTAGAGACTGAAAATCAGGAACAAAACCGGGGAAAATTACTCTCAAACGTTAATGTCATGGTAAATGTTCAGCGTCAATGGTAACATTTTCCTAAGTCATGCATGTAGTTCAACATCTAAGACACTGGCATATTTTAAATTAACAGACAACGCTGCATGAATCTATGCATCATACGATTTATAAAATATATATATAATTCGCATGGATGATATTTTATTCAATAAATTTTATTAGTATTTGTTCTACAAACATAAATGCAAAGAGAAGTAAATTTCGTAGGGTAAATGTATTTTGGTAATGCCATTGTAATAACTGACTGAATGGTAGAAAAGGCAACAAACGCATGTCCCCTTATTACACAGAGCATATGACCAACCAGGAAGATATCAAACCTGGAGTATCACGGGATCGAACAGAACCATCAATGGGCAGCGGGACTCTGCCAGGTTTGCAGACTTTCTGTAATTTCAACGTACTTTATGGACATGTTAATTTTACGATGATCACGAAGAAGCTATCACTCGCACAAAGTTGTTATATTTAAATATTAATAATTTCACAAGCTCTTGATTTCGAAGATTTAATATATTTTGCGGCAGTTATGATAAAATTTATTTGCAAAAGTACACGTTTCGATCATTGAACTTTGAATTGTTACCGAACAAGAGTGTTTGTTTGCTGCATTTCTTGTTGAGAACGGTTGTTTTAAAATTACTAGCAGGTACAAACGTCCGGGATAAACGATGCGAATATGTCAGAAAACTGTCGACATCCAACGTAAGTGAACACGACCTCACAATAATGATATTTATACCATATAGCAGAGAGTTTTCTTTGTTTGGCGGTATTCAATAATTGTGATATCAGAACAGTAACTGGTGGGCAGAGCCTAATATGCAAGCTTACCGTGCAATAAGTAGCGTGCGGTATATTGAAATAGAGTTTTAATTTATACGCACGCCCATGCGGGCTCGTTAAATAACTAACATATTTCGGTCAAAGAATGCTACAACTCTTACTTATATATCAATGTTTTATGTACTAAGTAATTATCTTCATTGCCACTTGACATCACCTCTCAGTCATGGTTCAGTCATTAGATTTGGAAATGAAAAACACCATCTTAAATTGGTGCTAAAATTACAATTCAAACTAATTAAAACTGCTTTATTAATATTTCAAGTATTTGTAGTATCCATTCTGAACTTATCGCTATACAAATGAAATCACAATATCACAATGAACGGACTCAATGAATTAACGTTTCGTATTATGATTTGATATGTAGCTTGTTTGAGATCCTATTTAAATATTTATGCATCATAAATTTTCCAGACGAACCCTCACGCTAGCATTTGAAATGCAAGATAATATTATAACTCAATCAGGTATAACGCATTCTCGTATGCCGGTATTTGCCATAAAGCAACGTTATAACTTAGCTGATATCGACCAGCTAATGACATGTGCAATTGATTATTTTGGTTTTATAGATTTTTTTTTTTAATTTAGTGAATATGATTTAAGAACTATAAATTGATCGCTTTAAAACGTAAACGTAAGTTAAATTATAAAATTCCAGAATATTGGATGGAAAACACAGCATTTTGAAACAGTTACCAATGACATGAATCTAATAAAAGCTTTTTCATGCATGAATCTGCATATGTCTATGGTCTGAATAACGTTACCTCTCACAGTTATAGCTGTGATATGTGTATGCTCATTTTAAATTCAGGAAACATCGATGACATGTACACGAACAACCCACATTATGTTGTTGTTGAGGAGGCATCAGAGGGTTACATGAACGATACACAGATAGATTTCTACCTGAGCTGATTTGTGTTATGTGGACAAAGTGATTTTTAAGTAGTATCATTTATGAATTATTAATCGATTAATATCGACGTTGTCTGACAAAATTATTAATACAAAAAAAGAAGAAAAATAGTTTTTAAGCCATATCCAAATAAAATGACAACGGGATAGATAACTCTATAAATGTATATTTGTAGCATACATGTATACACTTTTGAATTATACGCAATAATACAATCTGGTATATGATATTATTTTTATTATAATCGAGTCCGATTTATGAACATTATTCCATTGATGATAATAACATTGTTCCTTTGATCACAAATACAGCGCCCTACGTCACAGCTGTACGGTAACATGGACGTGGTCGGTAGACGTTCTAACGGTGGACTTCAACAGCTGTCCGAGGACGACATCTACGTCAATTGTCCGGATTGACTAGCTCTCTCCCTGTTACGGTTCTTACAGACAACGTTATGCATTAACAACACAGGATGCAGTTATGCGGACCATTAATTGTAATAACTAATGTTCGTGTATCTTATACGATAGTATTTGAAGCATTAATAATGGTGAGATGTAAATATATAATCTTGGACTTCTTTTACACAAACACTTTGTTGATTTTGTACAATTATTTCATACTTTTACATTTATTGCAGTCTGTCATCGTTTATCATGGTCGAAATACCAAATTTTACCAAGAATTGGTATATGTTAGATTAATGGATGGCAAATAAAGTTGATTTTCTTAATTTATCTTGCTGTTTCTTAACGGCGATAGAAACATTCGTATTATTTGCTGACGCATTGCAAACAGGAAGAGGCGAAATGATCGCTTACGGAAGAGCCCGAATAGGTACATGACTGGGTCCAACCTTGAATAAATATAATAAGGCGAGAAAGGAACGAGTACTTTGTTCTGTGCAACCTTATCACACCAGTAGTTTCTCTCTGGAACCATCAATACGTACTATTTCAATTTGATATGAAGCTGTTATTTTGTATATGTTCTTGATGATTTTAGCAAATAAACTGCTATGAATCATGGACCAAACTGGTTATTCAACACTCGTTACCATTCAGCAACTGCACGTATGTCTTCAGAAATATGTGCACATCACTCAAACAAAAAATAGAATTCTCATTTCATAATGTTTTTCTCATCTCAGCTGACCGGTGCAATCGTAGTTAGTTGTCACATCGATCGACTGCATGTTTCATCTATCAGCAACTTTCCGCCAAGGCAGGTAATACACCTCTACATGCGGCATTATATGGTGATGACCTTCGAGATCCTCTAGCCTTAAAAAGTATAATAAAATGACGAAATGTGTGTAAAAATGGTAACCAAATATGCTTTTAATTTTTATGATTGAGCATAGAAAGGCAAAAATAATTCAAATATATAACTAAGATATAATTTGTAATGATTATTAAAAACATGTCAATCTCTTCACATTGATTCCCCTATGCTTCCTCGCATTGATATCAATATTGCGTATCACTGTAAGGACTTTGCAAAAAATGTAAAAGATTAAAACAAAAGTAGGGTCGTTTTTTTGTAGTCGGTTCAAATTTTGTTGATAATGAGGGAATAAACCATAAACTGAAAATAGGGGGGTCGTGATTTTCGGTTTATAAACTTAGAAGCACGCTGCCAATTGTCTTTACTATATCAAACAAAAAGAGATAATTAACAATGCTTGTCACAGGATGTGACGTATGCCCCCGAAGCATATGCTTGTCAAAAGACTGTAGGCAGGTTATTTATAAAGCATTCAATGTTAGCCAAAATTATGCTTGCTATAAAAAGTTTTTCTTACATTTGACCTTTAAGTATGACCTTGGACCCACAGACCTTGTTCTTGCCAAGGACACCTTTTTCATGATGGCTTTCAATATGTTCAGATTTATAGTAGAATTCCTTTTTGAAAGTAGAATACATGGCCCAGAGACAAATATTACATCTTATATGTAACCTTTGACCTCTAAATGTGAATTGACCGCTACACTTAAGGCATTGTTCTTGCACATGACAAACCAAATCATAATGGAGATCGTTTCTATTTCTGAGCTATTTTTTTTTATCGTGACCTTGACCTTTAAGAGACCATCACATGTGATTTACGCAACACATCATTTGGTAACGGGGAATAATAATCTGAAGTGATATTTAAATCCTTACAGGCATTTAGAAGTTATGAAGTAAAAATCAAAATCATTGACCTTAAATTGTGACGTTGACCTTGGCAGACGAGCATGATTGTTGTACGCGACACATCGTCTGGTCATGGGGAATAATAATCTGAAGTAATATTAAAATCCTTCCAGGCATTTAGAAGTTATGGAGCGGAAACAAGATCCGGACAGACCAGCCCACACACGCAACCACGGACAAACGTACGAACGGCGCGACTACCAAATGCCCTCCTACGGGGGCATAAACAAGTTAAAAAAAAACGGGAGGTTGAAACTGCGGGTGAATGAAACCGGAATGTATTGTGGTCGACATCATTGTCCTGTTATTAAAACTTCTAATTGTCGAGCTACTGTTCTGAGTACCAGTAATGTGGCGCCCATTGGCTCAGTCGTAATTACATCACTTAAACAGATGCTATTCAAAAGCACTCACTCACTGTTTCCTACAAGGAAATTATAAAACAACGATACATTCAGAACACGCCCACGAAATTGACTTAACTTGCATAAGTGAGTAAATGAATAGAATTTATTTGAAAATGCCGATAAAGAAAGATATGAATAGGCAAGCACATATTCATAACATTTGTGATGGAGTCATATTCAACGTATTAGTACAGAAACCACATTCATTATACATGTACATAAAGTTAACATGTCAATAAATTAAATATTTAAATGAAACAACAATAATTCTTAGAGAACAGTGCTTCACTCATATTTACGAGACATGACAATTTTCTTGACTTTTATTAGTATGCAACTATATGGGGGTGGTGTTATTATTCGACTATTTTAGAAGAGAGTTCCTAAACCTCATTGCAGTTTATTCAACAATAACATTATCCAGAAAGCGCTATATGGGCAGTTTATTTTAGAATCGCCAGTGAACGATATCACACTTATCAAATCCAATAAATAGAAACCAATCAATAAATCAAAAAAGAAAACCCAAATGATTTATACAAAAGCCATTTATTCCGTGTTCAATTTAAGAGTTTACAAATGTCACAAAAGACATCGGTACATGTACTTTGTATGTATGTTCATCGTTGATTTGTCAAATGTATCCATCTTATTTTCTCAATGTGTCAGAGTTCTTAAAACGCCACCTTACCATATATCTTGTAAAATGCGCATGTGTAGAAGCAACTAATTATACGCGTTCAACTTAACTTTAAAGAAATATCTCCACAATGGGCGATGACGCCAACATCCGAGGAACGAGGAAATATTTATCAATCGGATAACAATACCTTATAACGTGTTTCAAAACAAGAGCGAAGTTTGATGTTGCATAACGAAAATGGATTTATTTATTTATTCAAACATTCTGATAAGAATTTCGATTTGGCATATAATACTCAATGGCAAATATATGTCTAGGCCTGTGATTTTTGTAGTATTTGCTTTTAGACGATTACATACTTTGTTAGTTGATTATAGATGTTCTTATATCTATTTTTTTTTTTTGTAGTTGCACACTACAGAACAGAGGCGCTGGGTTTTGGTGAACTGTCTTTGGTCCATCCAGCGTTTGTTAACAGGGACATTACGCTTCATTTGTTGACCAATTCAGCGACGAATGAAGAATTCCACAAGGGAATAACATGGCATGTTAAGCTTGAACATGGAATATCATTCAGTGAATTCACATCTGGATATGAATACATAGATGACGAGTCTCGGAATAGGGTGTGCCTGGTACTGAAACGTGTCAACAAGAGCTGGGATAATGCGATGTATTTGCCATGCATAATATCGCGGTTTCAAACATCATAAAAATATTATTACAAGGTAAGTTGTATTCGTAATACTTTTCGTATTCCAAAAATGATGTAAAATAAATATTTTGTGGATTAGTGCAAACGAAAATATTAATAGTACTTATATAGAAGATGAAATTGCGGTTTGTAGCTACATTGTTATTTGATTATAACAAATAGCAAACTAATGAACAATACACAGAAGCCTCTGAGTCTAGTGAACATAGGATGTTGTAACATAATGTTGCACGTTGCATTATGTAAAAATAAATCCATAAAAAGGAATGTAGTTTATACAGCGTAAAATTAACATAATCGTATCTTTAGATATTCGTTTCAAGAAACGAATACTAAAATACCTCATGCATGTATTTATAACGATGCCCTTTCCTGCAGTGTATAAACAGTAAGGCATTAATCTTAAACGCACTTTCTTTTCGTTATCGGTTTAATATTTGCTTTCAGAGTTTGACAACGAGTGTGGTTATTTGGAGACCCTGACATTGCCAGACAGATCGGGAGACAGTGCAACGATTGCATATTATCCGACTCAGGACATACTGGACCATCCTGAAGACTTCTACAGAGGTTGGCGTACACATTACGGCCTTATCAAATTGGAAAATGGAACGTATGAAGAAAAATATTAAATGTTGAACACACGTTATATTCTAACTGTATACAATGTCAGTAGAACAGATAAATTCCTCCTGGAATGTAAAATACTTCAAATGAATCCACGAACCAACACAGTTTCGGTCTTTGCAGGTAAGTAAATTGTTGCATAATTTACATCTTATGATTTACTAACTCAACACAACAGGGCATGGTGATAAATTGTGAAAGGAATCTGGAAAGTATAATAACAATTCTAACATAACACACACACCCAGATTGGACTATACACACAAACTCGAACAAAATTACCGTTTTAAATCTGCCATAAACAACGCAAAAAATGTCGTTCCGATTCTGACGTCATTTGTTAAGATTTTAACAATCAAAATGATGTCACTATGAAGTATAAATGAATGATGCCACTGGTTAAAGGGGTGACGCGCGTTCGAACGTTTGCGAGGGAACATATGCGAAATACTAAAATGAAATTGCATAAACATATTGGTCAGAACATGTTAGAATCAAATAAATCTTCGGTTTAGCGTTGTCTAGTATAGGTAAAGCCCTCGCATCAGAACTCCAAATCGTTGTTTGTTAGCCGATAAACAACGCTAAATCGAAGATATTTTCTTAATTGAATAATGCAAACTCTAGCCATGCATGCACCGCGACACAGATAATGCATCTGTGTATACAATTTATAACAATGTTCAAGTTGTTGTTTTTCTTTCACATACAAATCTGGCCACATGCATGTAGTACTGCTGTTTTTGTCAGGTAAACCAGCCCTAGCTCCACTGTGCTCTGTAGACGGATGTGTCGACTGCGTTTGCGTTTCCCCTGGTGACCACGTTACTTGCACGTCATTCAGAGACAATGTTTGCATCAAAATCGGTAACAACAACGCTCGTTTTGGCAGAGTCATTCAAAATGGTGTATTCGTGCACACTATAAGACTATAATAAAACAGATCATTTGAAAACGTTCGAGTGTATCGCCGAATTCGAAAACGACAGACGGGAGTTCAGATCAAACGCATCACTTTACGTTATAGGTAATGTATCTGCAATAACATTGTATATTATTATGCCAATTTTGTGATTAGTGCATAAAGTAAAAAAACAAACTCTAAATATGTCTGATTGAACGCCTGTTGCTTGTCACTTTTTGAAACGCATGTTCAAACCGCGAACCAAGGCAATGTTTATACGTTTGAAAGCGTTATAATAACACTTAAATGAACCATTTCACAGAACGGCAAATTAACAATTTATAATATATCCCGGTACAACCTAGTTTCGTACACTGCCTTTTTTCGTGCACAACCTATTTTCGTGCACAACCTATTTTCAAACACTTCGTTAAAAGATACAATTCGCATTCGTTCGCAATCGTAATTTCCAGAAATTCACGCGCAGTTTGTTAACCTTTGTTACAGAAAAGATCTCAATATATTCAAGTAAGAAAGGTTATAATTATGATTTTTGTAATCAATTATGAAATTTATCAATTTTTACTAATTCCGAATTTCGGCACGTGAAAACGAACATTCCCACGCGAAATATCAGATGAAAAACGTGCAGTTTGACCTACGTCTATTGAATATGAACAATCATGCCGTGGCGTCAAAAGGTCAGACTATACAATGTGGTATTGAATTATTAATAGCCAATGGCTAATGACTCGGACAAACTTATAGCCACTATCTAGGTAAAAATAATTTGGGTGGTTAAAAAGGAAACTAAGATTTGACCAATTGATTGTTTTATTCCAAACTTAAAAGTCCGGAGATGATGAGGCATCCCCCTCTTTAATACCTATGATGCAAATTAAAATAATTAAATCTAAACAAACGATGATTGTGTTTCTCAAATTAGAACTAATTACTTTGTGTGACATTTTGGAACATTCTTGACAAATAACAGCTTATTATAGGGTTTAAAATGTTGAATATGTATATATCTATATATAGATGTTCGAAAATAGGTTGTAAGAATTGAGCGTGACCTGTTTAGTGCAGCTACTAAGCAGTACAACACAAACAGCATACGCATGATAATTATATATTTTCTTCTCATATTTTAAGTAAATGTCCAGTGATTTTTCAAATATATAAACAACTATTGATTGTTTTAGTTTTATTTAAACATAAAACGTAATTCAATGTTAAGTTACCGAAAACTGGTTGTACCGGGATATAGTTTATATTTATAATAACGCACGTGTATCAAATGCTTGTAAATTATATGGTTAAGTACTGCTTTCATAGTTCCTCCTGCGGAGATTCAGTTGAATTTCCCAAAGCTGAAATACGAAGATCTAGTAAACGTGACATGCACCGCATTCATGATGAGACCACCGCCTAAACTTCAGATGAGACTGGATGGCGAACTATTTGAGAATGCAAAACATATTGACATCCTGAATGATACCAGCAAACTTTATACGAGTCATATAATAGCAGAAATTCATTTTGACAGACGTATGAGCAACATAACTATCAACTGGACGTCTTTAGCACTGGGGAGTGATCCGAAGTACAGTCATGTAAATTTCACAACCAGAATTCTGTGTTACAGATGTATTGTATCTATTTGGCAGACTTATTTGGTGAACGTCATATGTGCATAATTTTTATAACCTGTTTTTAAAATTAATTTTTTAATGGTTATGTATGCGTTCCGTTAGAACTAGTATTCAGAGCAATATAAATTATATTAGTTTGGAATACGTACGATTTATCGGCAAATAGTGACATGCAATAATTATGATAAAAGATTGAATGCTGTTTTCTCCAATTTAGATCGTCCGTCTCGGCTTGAGATGACAAAACCACCCAAACCAGATCACGTGACCTTTTGGTACCAGTTTCCTATTGGTTGCAAAGCATTAAACTCCACTGATATTTGCAATATTGCATGGTCTTCTGACATTGATGAACTGGACCTAAACAAAAGAAACGATTCTAGACAGTCATTAGACGTAGAATCTTGGATTAACGTCAACGTGTCACAGACTGGACAAATGGTAATATCAGCTGCCACGTTGAGTGCAAGGAGTTCACATCGGACATGAAACAGGACATCACTCTGGATTTACCTGGTGCGGTTTGTTTTCAGTATACATATTGGTCTTGTAAATAAGTTTACACATTAACAAAAATGCATTAACAATACACATTAACAATAGTTTTCGTTCGTATAATTGTTTAACCAATATAGAACGTATATAGAAAACACCGCTCTATGTGTTTATGACATTGTATGCACTGGTTGTGTTAAATTGTATTCGGGAGTTAATATTTTTTTTAACTAGAGAAACATTATACGAACGGCAAATGAGAAGCCCTCAGCCGTTAAGTATACATTTATTTTCATGTTTCAAAACAGAACCAAAAATATTAATATGGTTTCGGCCTGCTTATGTAAAAGAAGGTTTTTATTAGCACTGACATTTACACCAATTTTAAATAAAAAGCACGGTTTCCGCGTCACAGTCGAACTATATTTACATAATTATATCAAATGTAATACGCATTATATATATGCTGAGATTGTACTAGGTGCTGTGTATTGGTATACGTAGACCCGTTCACAGATTGATGAATTGACAATTTTTAACTTGTTGTCATCGATTCCAAACATAAAAGTACAGTGTATACACAGGAGCAAAATAACACTACGGACCTAGAAATATACTGTAAACACCGTATCGTTTATGAGTAATCATCAGTTTAAATGATAAAATTATAAAGCGTTTGTAACGCTAAACGATGGTATAATTTGGAGTGCTTCTGTTGTTTTTGTTGAAATTCTTGACAACACGTGGGACATTTATATAGAGTAAATAATGTAGTGTGAAATAAAATAGTCGGAATGGTCGAGTGGTTAAGGCGATTGCCTATTCATCCGGAGGTCCCGAGTTCGAATCCCGGTGGGATCATTCTTTTATTGTCTTTTTTTTTTCTGCATACTTGTCTTGTTATTATACTTGAGCCTTTTACTTCCGATGCTTAAATCTGTCAAGTGGCGACATTTAATAGCATACTTCAAAAAATGCGAAAATCTGTGAACAAGTCCCTTTAATACACATGTAGTTATCAGTGTACTCGTATTCTTTGGACAGGTTTTACTATTTACATGAATGAGTGCATGCAAAACATACCTGTTTTTAGATATACTGTATGCATGTGCGCATATTGTCGTAAGTAATTTAGGGCTTTAGAAGTTGTTAAAATTTGTATTAATATTCTAAGCACATGTCATTTTGTGTCTCCCCCTGCATCTGTTTTAGGCAGCATCTCCACATAATCTTTTCCTCTGGTATTGATGACGTCTGCATCGGTACCGTTACTACTTCTGTGCTGCATGGTTTTGTCTTGTTGTGTTATCAAGAGGCGTCACCCTGGCGTCAAACTGGTATGTATTGCGTTAAGATAAATTAACACGTGCCTTGAAACTTATTCAATTAAACTGCAATATTTTCAGGAAATGCGTGTGATAATGTCATGATTTAAATAATTATTGTATTTGCTTTGTTTGTAGACAGTAATGTATGGTGAGTGTTCACATATTAAAGTATTTACCTGTGGCATTTACAGGACGACATAATTCGACTGACCAACAGCACTACATATATATTTAGAAAATATTTAACAAGTACCATTAAAAATAAAATTGCTCGTTCCACTTGCAACTTATCTTTCGTAAATTTGCATTCAATTCTTGAACATATAACAGAACCTCTGAAAAGCTTCAAACTCCCTCGCAGTAGGAAAGCGTGTGAAGACAACTTCAGCAAATGCAATTTTAATTGAAGCGGAATCGTCATACTATCATACACTTTTGAGGTATATGGAACACAAATGATTAATTAAAATATATCTCCAGTTTCATATAATTGTATGTATTCTATTATTGTTCATGTCATCATATAATATTTGTATATTCCAGTTCCTTGTGGGAAAGAGACGGTGGGCATATTGCGCTGCAGCAAACGGGTAACGCGTCCTTACAGTGGTCATGCATAGTTGTTGGCTTCCTGAAATGTTTTATCAACACATGTTTTACCAATACGGAGAAAGATATCCAATACTTATATATTGATTACATATGAATTTGACACATTCTTAACCATCATTTGTTTACACATTTTAAATATATCAGGGTATTAGAACAGGCCAAAATATGCGAATGTTTCTCTTTTTCGCAGAGCACGCGTACAGCCATGTTGTCACCGCATCCGAATATAATCAGGTCGAACAGAATGTTGATGCATTGGAAGAAAGTAACCAGGTGCGGTTAGATTATTACATAGTAAACACATTTTATAACCTGTAATATATCTTTTTTTCATCGTATCATTGAATCTGATTCATCATCACGTTCCCTTTAATGCTCGCATAGCGTCTTATACAGTCTATATATGTATTGAACCATGTTTGATAAGTGATTACCGCCTGTGTTTTATACATTCAAACATAAACACTTTTCATGGGAAATATGGTGAACAAATTTCGATACACACATATAACCACGTGTGTTGTAAATTAAAACAAGGCGCAATCTATTAATTGCAGAACCAGCTCTCAGACTCACAGCTGTACACAAACCTGACTGAGAACACAACACAACCCAGCTGTGGTCAGCAAAACATGTCACGTGACACCAACTACGCCAACACTAGCCTTGTTCTTGACGTGGTCAGTGAATAACTTGCAGACGACAAGGCTATTAATATAATTATGTTGGGATATATATATCTAAGCGAATTTAAGTCTGATTGCTATTATTGTTTTTGCTTTTCACAAAACTTTTGTATATCGTAGATTTAATGATGTGTATATAGATTTGATAATGTGTATAAATACGTTTCTTTACGATTATTTTGAGATTTTTGAACTCATATTTGGTACATGAGATACATGCTAATGAAGAACTTCGAAAGCTTTCCCATGACAATTTAATTATTTTTGTGTATTTTTATTTCTTTACTATTGACATATACTTTCAACAAGGTTGCCAAATGTATCGCGACTTTTAAATATCTTGCGCAGTGTTATTAGACTTATTTAAAGTATTTCCCAGATATGCGGAGGCATATTTGCCTTTTAATCAGACGATGGAGTGGTTACATAATATACCGAGACGCAAGTCTGAAACAATCTATTTCTTTCGTTGCGGACGTATTATGCATATATATTTTAATGGAATTCACATATTAAATTACATAAAGGAAGACACTGATGTTCAATATGAATTGTAAATAAGTAATTGATATGTGTTTTCATACAAACATAAATTAATATTTAATTTCTACACCATGTTCAATTAGTTTAATAGACATACAATAGTTTTATAATAAGTATTGATTGTACAAGCCTTTATCACATGTCTCTAAACACATGTAAATGCAATTATGCATGCAATTATCATTTTATCTAATTCATTCACACAAGTTTTACTCATGCAAATCAAACGGAATTATATGTTACTCCATTTAGTGACCTATTTGTGTGTTCTTATCTCCGATATAGTGGTTTGCGTATTTGTCTGTTTGTGTGTCTGTTTTTAACCAACGTTATACAAACAGTTGTGAAATGTACGGTATCCTGTGTAATTGAAGACGCAGTGGTTGGTGCAGACAAATTGGTTTGTTCAGCCCTTGACCAATGTAGACCAGTAGTACTAAACGCTGTGTTCTTGAGAATACAACGTTTAAAACGGGCTACCTTTATTCTTTATTACATGTATAGTCATGTCCAACACGACAGCTGTTGTTAAACCTGGATGCAATCTTAGTTTGTTCATCATCACCAATACAGAAATGTGTACACACTTCTTCATGCCCATTCGGTATATGCATTAAAATCTTTGAACGTTCCGGGTACAACTGTGAACGTCTTATATTTATATAAATGCCAGAACGACGTTTGACGACACATGGCTCTAGATCAGTGCCAACATCACTTCTTAAATTCCTATAACGCAACTTTAAAAGAAAAAACAAATATGCAGCTATTGGTAAAGATAAGACAATGATCATCATCATTAGACACAAACAAAACAGAATTAACGAAAACAGAGAAACATTTTGATATATGAGTATTTTTCAAGAACATTCTGTATACACTATAAAAGCAAAATGGTACAGATTTTGCACATTAGCATCGAATGCTTCCAGATAAATTAAAACTGATATTGACATAAATAAAATAACAAAAATATCAGTAGTACATTCGTGCAATGTAATTTTAAAATCCATACAATCATGGCCAAGTTATAAGTCCGGACAATGAAAAGCCAATACCGACATTTGGCCTTTAAGTATGACATTGACCTTTGACCTACAGTTCTGGTTCATTCGCGTGACATGCCGACTTATTTAGGTAAACATTTGTGCTAAATTATTTGAAAATCACTCAATCCATTGCCAAGTTGAGGCAATTTTAAAATCCATTGCAAATTTAAGAACAAACAGGCACATTTTGACATTTTTCCTCAGGGTGTGACCTTGACCTTTGACCTACGGACTTGATACATGAGCACAACACACTATCTAATTGCGGCAAACATTTGAAAAATCCCTCCGTCCATGACCAAGTTTACGTCCGGAGAAGTAGAAATCTAATTTTCACCTTTGACCACGAAGTGTAACGTTGGCCTTTTTGAGGTTAACATATGTGTCCATGGCAAATTAAAGCACGGACAGGCCAATTTTGCCCTTATACCGTTTGGTGTGACCTTGACATTTGATCTACGGAGCTGATTCATAAGCGCAACGCACTATCTCATTGCGGCAAACATTTGTGCCAAGAAATTTTAAAATCCCTCCATCAATGTCCAAGTTTAAGTCCGGACAAGCAAAAAAGCCAATTTATAATCAAAAAGGCAATAACTCCCTGAAACAAACAGAAGACCCGAAAGACCTGTCAAAATGCGCATGTAGTTTTGATGGGGATGCTGCTTATAAAGTTTCATTAAATTCAAGTTATTAGTGCCCGAGATATCGCGCGAAAACGAAAACTTCCTATTAAATGTTATATTTATAATATTAAACCTACCTGAAAAATCATCAGTTCGGAACGACCAAACAATAAGCGCATGTCCTTTTGGCAGGGATGCTGCATATACAGTTTCATGGTGTTCGAGTCATTATAGTTCCTAATATTTCGCGTCGAAACGAACGGACGGGAGAACAAACGGACGAACGGAAATAAAGTACGATGGATAAAATCTATGAGGAAGAGCATTTGACATCCGGACAAATTGAATGGCAGTAGAATTAGAATTGGGACGGACGAACGAAGCTGCCACTGTATGCTCCTCATTCGGGGATCATGCAAATAATGCAACTAATTGTGTATGCTTAACATACCGTCCACATTACATAGACGCCCACAACCAGACACCAGCATCAACAACAAAATCTTCCTAAATAGTTTTAATTCATTAAATAATTAAAGCCATTTTCCACATTAACGAACATCTTTTCAGTTCAAATAATATGTGTTTCAAAGTAGAACGTTGCCATGTCTGCACCGTTGCTCCTTCAACTAATAAGATGACACGCTTTCTGATGTATTTTGCCTGTTTTAAACGACATGATATATACGTGATGACCTTTTCCGGAAGCATATGGAAAAACAGATACAGATCAAGATTATGACTATTTAGTGCATTTAATTAAATTTATTTTTGGCCAGAAAAGGGTAGTAACTATTTATTATATTATTGGTACAAGTGTAAGGTCTATAATTAAACATTATCAAAGCTGTTTTGGCCTTATTTTTGCGTTTGATGCGTAATTACATACATATTGACTCTTCTTCATGAAGGCGAGCTCTGTTATGAGAAAATATCAATTAAATGGGGTAAATTAAACAAATGCAAGCAACAAATATACAAAAACACGTTAATATTAAGATTAATAAACGAAAAACGATGATTTTAAGAAAGTCCATTTATTGTTATGTAAAGCAAGAACTCCAACAAAAAGTATACAGGCAGCCTTTGGAAATTCTAAATTATTTGTTAAAATCTTTTTAAGATGTGAATGTGACTTGTTAGCCCATTTGTAGCCCATGAATCCATATTACAGTGATAATTAAAATGCCATGAGCTGCTAAAGACATGGAATGAGAAAACAACACACTAGAATGCCTGTGGAAAATCAGCACATTCAAATCAACACGTTGAATGCACTTGTTCTTTACAATTGAAGAAGGAAAGTATTGTTGAAAACTGGAAAGTACCAATCGTTTGTCACGCGACGACCATTTTCTCTAACCCATGACAACAATATGGTAGCTGAAGTGTGTTTGGCTTCAAACATCATTCTGAAGTTTAGGCGGAAATTATTTAAGCTGTTGGATAACGAACAGTTACTCATCCGGTATCAACTTAATTAAAATTCACAGAGTACACTTAAAATGTCAATGTAGTTAGTTAGCGAAGTTCACACGGTTTAGTGATGTTTGCACTTTTGCAAATGCTGCATATAGATATAATACATTACATGGTACTAGAACACGACCCGCGCATGCGCGCAAATTATTTTTAATTGCTATTGCACAGGACCCTTTCCTATCATGCTGTTCAGTTCAAGATAAACGTACGTGCTGATCACGGGATGAATTGCATTGACTGCACATATGGTAATTTTTTTATATTTTTGCATGGGGTTTATACTGGTTCTACTTGTGACAATTTTAGTCAACTTCTTCCATGAGGTGTGAAAACATACGGTCGTGTTGTTTAAACCGCATACCACCATTGAGAGCTGTGTATCGGTAACCGATACATATCGTTTAACGATACTATAGGATCATGATTTATATCGTTTCAAACGTCTTAGTGTCGATCAAAATATCTGAGGTTTACTGTAGCCTTGTGCAGTGGAATGATCTAGGATCAAAAAAGGTACAGGGCGCTGCTAAAAAGGAGAAAGGTGGAAAACCGGATCAATTTGTTATTTTCTAATAATTTGCTAAATCCAGGGTTTTCATTATTCTAATGCTTCCAGAAGGGTTTTAGGTATAGTATATTCGTTTGTTATTGAATATTTAAAAACTATATTAAATTGTAGGTTGCAGGACCCTTTTTCGCTCTAGATCTGTCCCTATTTGTGTGAACCAAAATGAAAAACTCAACATAAATTCACAATTTTGACGATACAGAGCCCTACCACCATTCGTTATATAGCTTGCTACTTGTTAGTGATTTTAGTATTTGATATGGTACAACATGCGAATAAAGCGCAAATTACATAAACGTGAATTTTGCCTGTGAAAAGGTTATTGATATAAACGCCAATAATACTTAACCAAGGCGTCTATACAAGACGTGAGGATGTTCCCAAGTCAAAACTTTGAACATTATTTTATCGTCTTTCGGGTTTCCTCCCTTTTCTATATAGAAAACTATATTTAAAATATGTTACAAGAAGTACAAGACCAAAGAATTTCCATGCCTAGCTAAGTACATATTTGCCTATTCCATCGTCTTTTCTTCCGTTATGACGGCCAATCCGTCCATATTTTACTGGTAAAGAGGGATTCATAGGTTGTGGCAAAATGTCAAAACTATAAAAGCCTTGACAAACTAACGAAACATATTCACTATCAAACTGCCGTTGTTTTTTTTTTATATAAAATTAGGGAAGAGATGAAACATTTTGCTTACCTTACGGAGACATTGGTTCTGCCGCAGGTTCTCCAATGTTCATGAATAAAAGAAGATCAATAGGACGAATACAATTGATAAAAGAAGGTCCAGAACACGGTTCACACATGAACACACACACCGTGGTGCTAGTAACGGATACAGAAGTTTAGGAGAGAAGTGGCGGTATTGTCAGTAATTATCAACCTAATTTATTTATATTTCAAATTAATGATATATTGCATACATGAACATGTACGAAGCTTATGTGCAATATAAAAATATATATTAACAGAGGATTAATAAACAAGGATATCAATAAAACTCATGGATGCTCCCCTGGAATGCGCTTTGTCAAGCAATATAAGTGCAATTTGAAGGGCAGAGACAGTTAAATGACTAAAATCACTAGAACTGCAGGACCAAATCTGACATCAGAACTGTATGTGAGCATATCACACAAATACCAAAGAACATGCAGAAGAAGCAACATTGTAAAACTAAAATAAAAGCAAAATAAAATAAATCAAAGTAATGGATCATTACTCCAATACGGTTGTATCCTCCTAGTTATTTAACTTTCCATCAAGTATCATTTAATTTTTATATACATGTAGCAGTTCCCTAAGAGAAATAGACATGACACAATTGAAATATTCAATGTCCCATAACTCCAAGCAAAATCATTGAAGCGAAACGTTCTGGTAATATGCATACATCCTCTTCGCAATGAATGCTTCCCATAAAGTTTCATTGAAATCTGGCCAGTAGTTGCTGAGAAATAGCATGCACAAGAATTTCGCATTATATATACTAATTATAAAAATCTTCAAAGTCCCATAGCGCTGAGGAAAATCATTGAAGCAGAACGTCCTGGTAATATGCACACCTCCTTTTGGTAATAATGCTTCCAATAAAGTTTCGTTGAATTTCGGCCAGTTTCTGAGAAATAGCACGGGAAAGAAAGTCAAGAATTGTGCAATATATACTAATTTCAGAAATATTCAAAGTCCCATAACTCTGAGGAAAATCATTAAAGCGGAACGTCCTGGTACTGTGCACACTTCCTGTTGGTAGTGACGCATCCCAAAAAGTTTCGTTGAATTTTGCCCAGTAGTTGCTGAGAAATAGCCCGGACATAAAGTCCAGAATTTTGCACTACATACTAATTTCAGAAATATTCAAAGTCCCATAACTCTGAAAAATATCATTGAAGTAGAACGTCCTGGTAATATACACACCTCCTCTTAGTAATGAAGCTTCCCATAAAGTTTCGTTGAATTCCGACTAGTAGTTGCTGAGAAATAGCCCTGACAAGAAAGTTGGACCGAAGGACGGACGGACGTAAGGACGGACGAACGGACGGAAGGACGGACGGACGGACAAAGCGGGGAGTATATGCTCCCCCGAGCATAATAACAATGATCGAGGATACCATATATATTTTAGAAGCATATTGTGGATTCGAAGGAATGGTGGTACCCTTGTTAAGTAGAGTTAGCATTATAGCGTTAACTTCCTCCGTAGTATTACTCGGTACTTTTTACATTTTACGGAATATTCGCCCTTACTTCCCAACTAGATCACACACAAAAGCATCGACCGATAAAGAATTGTTAAGATTTTTCAAAACAAAATATGTACACATTTGCATCAGCCAATTAGTCCCGTAACGAGACTGTCTTTGTCCATGTCATTTACCAAGTACTTGTTTGGACATTAGGAGAGGAGCCTTGAACATTTCCTTTCAATGTACTAAAACATATAAGGTTCAGGTGAAGACGCCGGAGCTTGGAAAAAAATCAATATACAGTGTGGGAAATTGAGCTTTACTGCAGTGCATACAGATACTAGGTTATGTCAGTTAATAGTGTCTTATTAGTGTTTGTTCACAAACCTCGCAGAAAGGGACATTTCGCACCATTGCAATTATAAAACAAATTGCTTGTAAAGAAAGGTCTGTCATAAGTAACATTTTTTAATTTTAGGACAGACAACATTGTGTAGTTTTTGTTTTTAACTGTCGGGTAAGGTATCGGAAAGTTGCGATATGGACAAAAAAGATTAACACAGAAAACATGTCGTGACTTGCAATAATTTGATTAAAAGTCAGAGGTTATATGTTTATATAATATATAATTATCGATCTAGGATCATCACGAAGTCAATAACTTGTACTACTTGCACGGCAATCGCTGCATTAAATATTGACAATGGCTTATGACGTCAACATCCGTGTCAGCGAGGAAATATTTATTAAGTGGATAAAAATATAAATCTTATTTAAAACAAGTGCGAAGCATCGAGCATGGTGTCTAAAATTTAATTATTAAAAGGAAACATGGAGTTATATGATTTTTCAAATATGCTAAACATTACAGTGATTTGTTGTATATTTGTAGTAAATGGTAAATATTTGCTTATACCATTGTTTTGTATAATCATGTTTGTTTAAATCATTTGTTTCCGCTTACTAAACGATCACCTAATCTTTGTCGTTTTATGTCGTATGTTATTTTGTAGTTGCGTACTTTAGAACAGAGGCGCTGGATCTGGGAGATCTAAATTTGGTCCATCCAGCGTTTGTTAACAGGGACATTACACTTCATCTGTTGACGAATTCCACACTGACTGAAGAATACCGCAAGGGAATAACATGGCATGTTAATCATGAAAATGCAACAATATTCAGTGAAATCAAATCTGGATATGAATACATGCCGTACGAGAATCGGGATGGGCTGTGGCTGGTACTTCAAAGTGTCAACAAAAGCTGGAATAAATCACTATTATATGCCAGACATAACGGACGGGCTTCAAACACCATCCAAATAGAATTACAAGGTAGGTTTCATTTTGAACGATCTATTCCAAAACAAAACAATCATCTACATGTAAGTTAATGAACTATTGTATGGAGTGCTAACTTAAACTACTTACGCAACTTGTAAGAAAGAGCCAAATGGCATGCCTTTCGTCAAATACGTATACATCTACTAATAAATATAAATCATACTGATAACTAAAATATATCTATACGTGTACACAGAAACATAATCTGAAAGGCATTATATGAAGCATGAATATGTAGACACATTTTAAAAGAATGTGAATATTTCTGCCACTAACAGATGATATCATTTAAACAGTTTGCGTTGACATTAACACCTTTAAACATTTTCTCTTTCGAAAATCAGACTACGGTGGCATAGATGTGACATGTGCATGTTTTTATTTATTTGGTTCCCACGACATATTAAGTCGTTCCCAGGAGATCTTATCTCGTGGGAACGAGATCGTATCTCTTGGGAACGACATAATTATGTCGTGGTAACGACATATTAAGTTGTGGGAACAAGATCTTTGCTCGTGGGAACGACATATTAAGTCGTGGGAACGAGATAATTAACTCGTGGTAACGACATAATTAATCAATCAGAATACACGTTGTTTAAAAGCATGTTTCAAAATGGCTGATACAAAAGACGCTTACATAAATATCGTATTTCAATGCTGGATTAAGATATAAAGGAATTGTTTTTCTTCTGCGAGAGCAAGATGGAATTTGATTGGTTCATTAAGTCGTTCCATCGACAAAAATATCTCGTTCCCACGAATGTCGTTCCCATGACATAATTATGTCGTTCCCACGAGATAAGATCTCTTTCCACGAGATAAGATCTCGTTCCCACGACTTAATATGTCATTCCCACGACATAATTATGTCGTTCCCACGAGATACGATCTCGTTCCCGAGAGATAAGATCTCGTTCCCACGACTTAATATGTCGTGGGAACGACATAAATAAAAACATGCACATGTCACATCTATGCCACCGTATCAGACCGAACCTTAATTGTTTTCTGCAAATCAATACATTTAAAAGAGTAAAATCCCTGTCACTCAAGGGCCGCGTTTTCACGGCGATCCCATGGCGTCCAAGAAAAATGCAGAACGCCGAGGTGCGCGCAGTACGAGCGCAAGCATCGCCGCAGCAAAGCAGTGGCATCGCCACTAGACGCGTTGGGATCGCATAGAACGCCGAGCGACGGCGCGCACTTTGAGCATGCACAAAACAAACGTCTTCGCTAGGCGTTCTAATAAGAGCGCAGTGGGGTCGCCGTAAGGTCGCCGTAGCATGGCAGTAAGGTCTCGTACAACGCTACAGGAGCTCCGCGGGCGCGCACAGCTGTCGCATTGCGCACGCTTTGAAGGTCGGTGGAGCTTGCATGGAGATTGTACGGAGTTCTCTGAAATGTCACTGAGTCTCTACCGCGCTGATACGGCGCGTCTAAGGCGCGTATACGGTGTGCTATTTATTTTACTGCGCTCTTACAACGACTGTACGGAGCTGTCACGGTGATCATTGCTTTCCCAAGACGCTTCTACCGCGTCCGTCGGTGTTTTCATGACAAAAACGAACATAAACATCTTCAACACGCCGTCAGCGCAGTGTGCGCGCCGTGAAAGCGCAGTGCACGCAGTGGAAGCGCGGTGAGAGCGCAGACAATCGCCAACAAGAACTGCGTAGGAACGCGATATAACGCCATGAGAGCTCCGTAGCAATGCCTTGGTCGCTGTGAGGACGCCGGACAACTGCATCTTCACGAAAAATATCAGATTTTTCTTGCGGTCCCACGGCGATCTGGAAAATTAAACAACGCCGTGCCAGCGCAGTGGAAACGCGGCATAGTGTGACAGGGGTATAAAGTATCATTTGTCATGCGAAAGTCCTGTTTTATTTAACGTCAACACTTTCGCTTATTACACAAACAAGCTAATATCTTGCAGAGTTTGATAACGAGTGTGGTTATGTGGATACCCTGTCATTGCCAGACAGATCGGGAGACAGTGCAACGATTGCATATTATCCCACTCAGGCCATACTGGACCGTCCTCAAGACTTCTACAGAGGTTGGCGTACAGATGACGGCCTTATCAAATTGGAACATAGAACTTTCGAAGAAAAATATGAAATATTGAACAAACATTATGTTCTAACTGTATACAATGTCAGTCGAACACATCAATTCTTCCTGGAATGTAAAAGACTTCAAATGAATCGACGAACCAACACAGTTTCGATCTTTGTAGGTAAGTAAATAATTGCATAATTTAAATCGTATTTAAGAACTCAACACAACAGGGCATGGTGATAAATTGTAAAGGAAATCTAAAAAGTATAATAACCCAGTGATAAATCAAACTCCAGTAACTCCTACACCGCGACACTAATAATACGCTTGCGCATAAACATTATAACAATATTTTGTTCTATCACAGACAAAACCGGACACATGAATGTTGTACTCGTGTATTTATTTCCAGGAAAACCAGTAATAGGTCCGATATGCTCAGTAGACATATGTGTCGACTGCGTCTGCGTTTCTCCTGGTGACAACGTTACTTGCACGTCATTCAGTGACAATGTTCGTATCAAAATCGGTAACAACAGTGCTCGTTTTGAAAGAGTCTTTCAAAATGGTGTAATCCTATACACAACCAAAGACTACAACAACACAGGTCACATGAAAACGTTTGAGTGTATTGCCGGATTCGAAAACGACAGACGCTGGTTTAGATCAAACGGATCACTCTACGTAATAGGTAATGTATCTGCAATAACATTGCATCATTATGTTCTGATCCAGTACGGCTTGACGCTTGGTTCTTGTCACGTGTTTAGAGTACATGCACGAACCGCGTAATTGGGCAACCTTTAAATACTATGGAAGTGGTTTTATAAAACTTACATGAACCATTCCACACACCGGAAATTATCCAAAAAAAATTAAAAAATCGAGGGTTGAAAACCAGAACGTACCAACTGCCATTGAAATCAATATACAGTTGGTACCTCCTGGTTTTTAACCCTCAAACTATTCTAGTCAAATGGTCACATTTTCTCATACGCAATTTGCATGGGTATTCGTGTTTATTAATTATCAGAGCATTTGTTGAATAATAACTACAATGCAGTCAATATTTATAAGTGTATACATTCCACTTGTCCAAATATATATATTTTTTTATTAATAATCTCAATATAATACAATTTATATTTATACTAATGGTAGTGCGAAATTTTCTTGGATTAAATAGTTAAATTGTTCATAGTTCCTCCTGCCGAGATTCAGTTAAACTTCCCCAAGCTGATGTATGGAGAACTTGTGAACGTAACATGCACCGCATTTCACGGAAGACCACCGCCTAAACTTCATATGAGACTGGGCGGTGATATGGTTGAAGATGTAAAACAAATGGACATTCTAAATGATTCAAGCCAATTCTATACAAGTAGCATTGTGAAAGAAATTCATTTGGACAGACGTATAAGCAACACAGCCATCAACTGTACGTCTTATGCACTGGGAAATAATCTGAAGTACAATCATGTAAATGTTACCAGCCGGAATCTGTCTTACAGATGTAAGTACGGCATTGTTTTTCTTTTAAATCTTATTTGGTCAATTCCATATGTTCAACCTTTATGAAATAAGCGATGGCCCAAAGCGCTCACCTGAGTACTGGCAATGACAGAGACCAGCTCTGACATCTTGATGTCATCACCTACAAAATGACCCACATCAGACAGATATCATTATTGCTGTTGACCTTGCAATCAACATGTGTAATGCAGATGCCTGTCTGGCATACTTCTGTACCTATCCTGGCAATCGACAATCGCTATACAGATGCCTCAGGCAAAATGAAAATATGTTTGTTTGTTTTTTACTTAAAAAAACATCAAACAGACAAATGGAATCTATCAGTAATATAAACGATAATTGGTTTAAAATAATACTAAAGGAAAACATGTGAAAGCTAATGTGCCCTTTTGATTAGTTTCATAAAAAATGCCCTTTTCCATAAAAAAATGTCCTTTTCCAAGTCAAGCTCCGCGCCCCTCTGCCCTTCTAGATTAAACATTAGCCTGTCCGGCCTTATGCTGTTGTTCACCTGGCAATCGACTGGTGCAATACAGATGCATTTGCGGTCGAAACGTTTGGGACCAAGACCAACAATAAGCAATGGGCAATATGTTTACCATGCCGAATCACACTTACATTACATAGAGGTTCTTCCAAACGCTGCAATTGCATGGGGCATGAGGCTCAAACATCCAGCTGAGTTCCATATACGGTGTTTTGTTCTTTTATTTTACACAACAATTATAAATAACAGTCGCAATTGACAGCGCTAAAGACACCTGGCAGCATTACGTATATTGTCGATTAGGACTAGTCAATCAAACAAACCATCGTATTGGATGTATTTGCATTAATGTTGTAGTCGTGTTTAGGTCTTATAAATGATATTTAGCTTACCAGTTAACAGCTCAAATACCAAAATTCATTAACCGGTTACTGAAAAACTGTTTGTTGCAATCCCAGGTAAAAAATGAAATCTCTTTGCTGAAAAAGGGCCAATGCAATGACTCTGTTGGTTGTACCTCAGTCTGGGCAATTATTTGGTTTATGATGAAATCTTATTGTCCTACAAAGTATGTGTAAGCCTGATCGAGATTAGATGAAAAATGAAGTTTCTATGTTGCACAAAGTAAATTTTTGCAAGTTTTCTCATAAAAATTGGAAATAACTCTAATGTTCCTGGCTTTATCTGGCCAATGATTGCCCTCATATGAGATTTTATGGTCAAACACAAACTATGCACGTTAAGTCAACATTGACTGAAAACTTAGTTCTCTATGGAGACTGAAAACCAATTGTTTACGAATTATGTTGTTTTTTTTAACAAACCAGGGGTACTAACTCTGGTCTTTCTAGTCCGATCTTGCCCATATTTGACTTTAACTGAGACCATATTGTCTCACACAAGCAGTGCAATTTTGGTCAAGATTAGACAAAACATGAAGTCTCTATCCTCCGCAGTGTCCATCTTTTGCATTTTTTTTCTCACAAACAAGTGGCAAAAACTCTGGTGTTTGTACCCCAAACTAGACCATTTTGAGACTATTTTTAAATCTTATGTTTACACAAGTTGTGCAAATTTGGTCCAGCTCAAATGAAAAATGAAGTATGTATGTTGCACAAAGTCCATTTTGAAGCTTTTTTTAATGAAAAGGGGGCAATATCACTCATTATCAAACTTTGCCGAGTATTCATGATCGTACACAAACTGTGCAAGTTTGGTCTAGATTGAATTAAAAAAGAAGTCTCTATCGCGCCCAATTGTTAACGCATGACGGACGACAGACGATGCAGGACAGTCCCCTATTCCAATAGCTCACCGTGCAATCAGGTGAGCTAAAATGGTTATGTGTGCGTTCCGTTATTAGCTGTTATTTTTATATTCGTTTGCAGTTGGTACGGTGTATTGGCAAATGAATAACCTGCAATAACTCTTTTAAACGATTCATTGTGTCGATCTCCGATTCAGATCCTCCGTCTCAGCTGGAGATGAACAAACCACCCATACCAGATCACGTGACTTCTTGGTACCAGTTTCATATTGGTTGCAAAGCACTGGACTCTACTTCTGAATGCAGCATTTCATGGTCTTCTGACATTGATGACCTGGACCTAAGCAAAAGAAGCGATTCTAGACAGTCATTAGACATAGAATCTTGGATTAACGTCAACGTGTCACAGGACTGGATAAATGGACGTATCAGCTGCCACGTTGAGTGCAAGGAGTTCACATTGGACATGAGACAGGACTTCATTCTGGATTTACCTGGTGCGGTTTGTTTATAAATACGTTTACACATTAACACAAATGCATTTAAAGTTGAATGTAAAAATAGTTTTCGTTGGATTAATTGTTTAACCATTATAGAACTAATATAGAATACACCGCACACTGTATATATGACATATTATGCACTGGTTGCATTACATTGTATTCGGGAGTTAATATATTTTAACCAGAGAACTACTATACGAACGGCAAAGCCCTCAGCCGTTAAGTACACATTTATTTTCATGTTTCAAAACAGAACTGAAAATGTCCATTTTGTAAATTTCAAATATTAATATGGTTCCGGCCTGCTTATGTAAAAGAAGGTTTTTATTAGCACTGACATTTACACCAATTTTAAATAAAAAGCACGGTTTCCACGACACAGTCAAAATGTATTTACGTAATTAGGTAAAATGTAATATGCATTATTTCTATGCTGAGATTGTACTTGGTGCTCTGTATTGGTATACGTAAACATATTATTTAATACACATGTAGTTGTCAGTGTACTCGTAATTTTTGGACAGGCTTTACTATTTCATGATTGAGTGTATGCAAACCTACATGTGTTTAGATATACTGCGTATATGTGCGCATATTGTCGTACGTTATTTAGGGCTTTAGAAGTTGTTAAAATTGGTATTAATATTCTAAACACATTTTGTCATTGTGTGTGCCTTTCCCTGCATCTGTTTCAGGCAGCATCTCCACAAAATCTTTCCCTCTGGTATTGATGACGCCTGTTTCGGTACCGGTACTACTTCTGTGCTGCATTGTTTTGTCTTGTTGTGTTTTCAAGAGGCGTCACCCATGCTCACGTATGTATTGCGTTAAATTAACACGTGCCTTGAAACTTATTCAATTAAAAGTGCAATATTTTCAGGAAATGCGTGTGATAATGTCATTATTTAAATAATTAGTGTATTAACTTTGTTTTTTGACAGTAATGCATGTTGAGTGCTCACATATTAAAGTACTTATATGTGGCTTTTACAGGACGACAAAATTCGACTGACCAACAGCACTACACGTATGTAGAAAACATTTAACACGTTCCATTAAAAACATTGCTCGTTCCACTTGCAACTGATCTTTTGTAAATTTGCATTCAATTCTTGAACATATAACAGAACCTCTGAAAAGCTTCAAACTACCTGTCAGTAGGGGAGCGTTTAAAGACAATCTCAGCAAATGAAATTTGTTATTGAAGCGGAATCGTCATATTATCATACACTTTTTAGGTAGATGGAACACAAATGATTAATTAAAATATATCCCCAGTCTCATATAATGGTATTTGTTCTATTATTTTACATGTCATCATATAATATTTGTATATTCCAGTTTCTTGTGGGAAAGAGACGGTGTGAATATTGCGCTGCAGCAAACTGGTAACGCGTCCTTACAGTGGCCATGCATAGTTGTTGGCTTCCTGAATTTTTTTGTTCACACATGTTTTACCAATACGGAGAAATGATACCCAATACTTATATATTGATAACATATGAATTTGACACATTCTTAACCACCATATGTTTTTAAATTTTAAATATATCAAGGTATTAGAACACGCCAAAATATGCGAATGTTTCTCTTTTTCGCAGAGCACGTGTACAGTCATGTTGTTACCGCATCCGAATCTGATCAGGTCGAAAATAATGTTGACGCATCGGAAGAAAGTAACCAGGTGCGGTTAGATTATTACATAGCAAACACATTTTATAACCTGAAATATATCTGGGGTTTTTCATGGTAGCATTGAATCTGAATCATCATCATTTTTCCTTTAATGCTCGCAAAGTATCTTATACAGTCTATACATGTATTGAACCATGTTTGATAAGTGATTACCGCCTCTGTTTTATACATTGAAACATAAACACTTTTCTTGGTATATATGGTGAACAAGTTTCGATACACACATATAACCACGTGTGTTGTAAATTAAAACTAAGACGCAATCTATTACTTTCAGAACCAGCTCTCAGACTCTCAGCTGTACACAAACCTGTATGAGAAGACAAGACAATCCAGCTGTGGTCAGCCAAACATGTCACGTGACACCAACTACGCCAACATTAGACTTGTTCTTGACGTGGTCAGTGAATAACTTGCAGACGACAAGGCTATTGATATAATCATGTTGGGAGCTATATATCTAAGCGAATTTAAGTCTGATTGCTATATTTTTGTGCTTTTCACAAAACTTTTGTATATCGTAGATTTGATGATGTGTATATAGATTTGATGATGTGTATAAATACGTTTCGTTACGATTATTTTGAGATTTTTGAACTCATATTTGGTACACGAGATACATGCTAATGAACAACTTCGAAAGCTTTCCCATGACAATTTAATTATTTTTGTGTATTTTTATTTCTTTACTATTGACTTATATACTTTCAACAAGGTTTCCGAATGTATCGCGACTTTTAAATATGTTGCCCAGTGTTATTAGACTTATTTAAAGTATTTCCCAGATATGCGGATGCATATTTTCGTTTTGATCAGACGATGGAGTGGTTACCTAATATACCGAGACGCAAGTCTGAAACAATACTTTTCTTCCGTTGCAGACGTATTATGTATATATATTTTAATGGAATTCACATATTAAATTACACAAACGAAGACACTGATGTTCAATATGAATTGTAAATAAGTAATTGATATTTGTTTTCAGATAATTAATATTTAATTTCTGCACCATGTTCCATTAGTTTAATAAACGTACAATATTTTTAAAATAAGGACGGCTTGTACAAGCCTTTGTCACATGTCTCTAAACACATGTTAATGCAATTATGCATGCAATAATCATTTTGTCAAATTCATTCACAAAAGTTTTATTCAAGCAAATCAAACGGAATTAGATGTTACTCCATATAGTGACCTATGTGTGTGTTCTTATCTCCGAAATAGTGGTTCGCGTATGTGTCTGTTTGTTTGTCTGTTTGTAAGCAACGTTATAAAACAGTTGTGAAATGTACGGTATCATGTGTAATTGAAGACGCATTGGTTCGTTCAGACGCATTGGTTCGTTCAGACGCACTGGTTCGTTCAGCCCTTGTTCGATGTAGAAGAGTAATACTAAACGTTGTGTTCTTGAAAATACAACGTTTTAAACGGGCTACCTTTATTCTTTATTATTTATGTCCAATACGACAGCTTGTGTTAAATCTGACTGCAATGTTAGTTTGTTTATCATCACCAATACAGAAATGTGCACACACTTCTTCATGCCCATTCGTTATATGCATAAAAAACTTTAAACGTTCCAGGTACAACTGTGAACGTCTTATATTTATATAAATGCAGAAACGACGTATGACGACACATGGCTCTAGATCAGTGCCATTATCACTTTTCAAATTCCTATAACGCAACTTTAAAGAATAAACACATATGCAGCAATTGATAAAGATAAGAAAACATCATCATCATCATAAAGACAAAAACAAAACAGAGTTAACGAAAACCAGGAAACATTTTGATATATGAGTATTTTTCAAGAACACTCTGTATAAACTATAAAAGCAAAAATGTACAGATTTTGCACATTAGCATCGACGGCTTCCAAATAATTAAAATTGATATTAACATAAAAAAAAGTACAAAAAATATCTGTAGTTCATTTTTGTGCAATGCAATTTTAAAATTCATACAATCATGGCCAAGTTATAAGTCCGGATAATGAAAAGGCCAATACCGACATTTAGCCTTTAAGTATGATATTGACCTTTGACTTGCAGTCCTGGCAAATTTAGACATTTGTCCTCTGGGTGTGACCTTGACCTTTTACTTACGGACTTGATTTATAAGCACAGCACACTATTAAATTGCGGCAAATATTTGAGCCAAAAATGTTTGAATCCCTCCATCCATTGCCAAGTTTACGTGCGGAGAAGTAGAAAGCTCATTTCGACCTATGACATCAAAGTGTAACGTTGACCTTTGACCTACAGACTTGGTTCATGTGGGCTTGACGCAGTCTTGTTGAGGTTAACATTTGTGTCAGGTAGTTTTAAAATCCATGGCAAATTAAAGCACGGAGAGGCCAAATTTGCCCTAATACCATTTGGTGTGACCTTGACCTTTTATCTACGGATATGCAATACACTATCTCATTGCGGCAAACATTTTGTGCTAAGAAATTTTAAAATCCCTCCATCAATGGCCAAGTTTAAGTCCGGACAAGCAAAAAGCCAATTTATAATCAAAAAGGCGATAACTCCCTGAAAAAATCATTAGACTCGAACGTCCTGTCAAAATGCGTATGTCGTTTTGATAGGGATGCTGCTGATAAGGTTTCATCAAATTTAAGTCACTAGTGTCCGAGATCTCGCGCGAAAACGAAAACTTCATGTTAAATGTTATATTTATATTATTAAAGGGCAATACCTCCCTGAAAAAATCATGGCTTTTCTCTTGGCAGGGATGCTGCATATAAAGTTTCATGGAGTTCGAGTCATTATAGTTCCTAATATGTCGCGCGTAAACGAAGAACCGGACGGACGGAAGAACGAACGGACGTACGGATATGAAGGATAATATCTTCGAGGAAGACCATTTGACAACCGAACAAATTGAATGGCAGTGGAATTAGAATTGGGACGGACGGACAAAGCTGCCACTATATGCTCTCCTTCGGGGATCAGGCAAATAATGCAACTTTATTTGTATGCAAAACATACCGCCAACATTACATAAAATTTGCCATGTTTGCACCGTTGCTCCTTCAACAAATAAGATGGCACGCTTTCTGATGTATTTTTCCTGTTGTAAACGACATGATATATACGTGATGACCTTTTCCGGAAGCATATGGAAAAAACAGATACAAGGTCAAGATTGGGACTCTTTAGGCATTTAATTGAATTTGTTTTCGGTGAAAAAATAAAAATAACTATTTAGTATATTATTGGTACAAGTGTAAGTTATATAATTAAACATTATCAAAACTGTTTTCGCCTCATTTGTGTATTTGATGCGTATTTACATACATATAGACTCTTCTTCACAAGGGCCTGCTCTATTATGAGAAAATATTAATTATATGGGGTCAATAGATCCAATGAAAGCAACAAATAAACTCCGCGTTTATATTAATATTAATAAACGAAAAACACACATTTTAAGAACGTCTATTGATTGTTATTTAAAAGCAACAACTCCGACAACAGTTACCCAAGCAGCCTTTGGAAATTAAAAAAAAAAAATTATTCGGTTTGAGATGTTTATATGACCATTTAGCCCATTTGTAGCCCACGAATCCATTTTACAGTGATTATTAAAATGCCATGAGCTGATAAAGACATGAAATGAGAAAACACACTAGAATGCCTGTGAATAATCAGCACATTCAAATCAACACGTTGAATGCTCTTGTTCTTTACAATTGAACAAGGAAAATATTGTTGAAAACTGAAAAGTACCAATCGTTTGTCACACGACGACCATTGTCTCTAACCCATGACAACAATATGGTAGCTGAAGTGTGTTTGGCTTTATACATCGTTTTGAGGTTTAGGCGGAAATTATTTAAATTATTATTTAAATTGTTGGATATCGAACAGTTACTCATCCGGTCCTAACAGAATTCACAGAGACCACTTAAAATGTCAATTTAGTTAATTAGTGAAGTTCACAAGGTGTAGTGATGTTGGCACTTTTGCAAATGCTGCACATATATATAATACATTACATGGTACAAGAACACGACCCGCGCAAGCGCAAAAATGATTTTAAATTGCTATTGCACAGGACCCCTTCCCATCATGCTGTACTGTTCAAGATAAGTGTACGTGTTCTGATCACAGGATGAATTGCATGACTTGCACATACCGTAAAACTTGTAATTTTCGCCTAGGCTTTATACGGGTTCTACTTGTGACAATTTTAGTCAATTTCTTCCATGAGGTGGGAGAACCATTGAGGGCTGTATATCGGTAACCGATACATATCGGTTATCAATACTGTAGGATCAATATTTATATCGTATCAAACGTCTTTGTATCGATCATAATATTGGTCAAAACAAAACTACAATTAAAAATTAATATAAATTGTGTTAAAATTGATTTTGTTTTCATACTTCCCTTAAATATCAACTGTGTTGTGGCGTTATACTTTCAGTGTTTATTAAATCACTTTTACTAAATACCCTTTACATTAATGACATGGGCGCCTTATACACTTCAGCTTAATTCATAGTTTTTTTAACAGTTGTGCGTTTTTGCATCATTTTAATAATAAATAAGTACTTAAATCAGTTTTGGAATTATATAAAAGAAGTTATATTAACTAACGTAGCACCCTAAATGCGTTACATAAATTACATTTATTTAAATTTAATAAAGTAGCAGTAACATGTCATGGATGAATAGGCTTCTCAAAGGGATGACTTTTTATGCTTATTTTTAATGTATGTATTATTTGAAAAACAATCTTGGTACATAAAAATAACTTGCATAAAAAATGCCGAAACGTCAATAAAAATAGAATTATCAGTGATATTTGTATTATAGGATATCTAAACTGTGCGAAAAACAATGTACAAAACCAACACCTTATGTGTAAGTAGTTTATTTCATCGATTAGATTAATGTCTGAGGCTTGCTGCAGCCCTGTGCAAGGGAATGATCTAGGAATAAAAAAGGTACAGAGTGCTGACAAAACGGAGCAAGGTGGAAAACAGGATCAGTTTTTTTTCTAATAATTTCCTAAATCAAGGGTTTTCATGAGTCTAATGCTTCTGAGTAATGTTTTAAGTCTATTCAATTTTTGTTGAATATTTAACAAAAAAATTGAATTTTAGGTTTCGGGACCCTGTTATTTCGCTCAACTTCTGTTCCTACTTGTGTCAACCAAAATTAAACCTAAACATAAATTCACAGTTATATATATAGAAATATTATAAGTAAAAATATCATATGCTATATCGAATTGTGTATCGTATCGAATATTCTGATGGATACAGAGCCCTACTACCATTCGTTATAAAGCTTACTAAATGTTAGTGATTTTAGTTTTCGATATGGTACAACATACGAATAAAGCGCAAATTATATGAAAGTGAATTTTGCCTGTCAAAAGGTTATTGATATCAACGCCATTTTAATAATACTCAACCAAGGCGTCTATACAACATGTGAGGACGTTCCTAAGTCAAAACTTAGAATATTATTTCAGCATCTTTCGGGTTTCCTCGCTTTTTACATAGAAAACGCCATTTCGAATTTAATTGTTACAAGAATGTACAAGTAGAATAATATCCGTGCCTAGCTAAGTACATATTTGCCTATTCCCAGCGTATTTTCTTCCGATATGACGGCCTTTTCGTCCATATTTAACTGGTATAGAGGGATCCATAGGTTGTGGCAAAATATCAAAACTATAAAAGCCTTAACAAACCAAATAGACATTTTCACTATCAACTGTCGTTTAAAAAAAAAAAAATTAGGGAAGAGACAGAACATTTTGCTTACCTTAAGGAAACATTGGTTTTGCCGCAAGTTCTTGAATGTTGATGAATGTAATAAAAGAAGGTCCGGATTCGAAGCATTGATGGTACCCTTGTTAATTAGAATTAGCACTATAGCGTTAACTTCGTCCGTAGTATTACTCGGTACTTTATACATTTTATGGAAGATTCGCCCACACTTCCAACTTGATCACACATAAAAGCATCAGCCGATGAAGAAACGTTATATGTTTCAAAACAAAATATGTAAACATTTGCATCAACAAATGAGTTCCGTAACGAATCTGTCTTTGTCTATGTCATTTACCAAGTACTTCTTTGGAAATTAGGAGAGGAGCCTTGACCATTGCTTTGAAATGTACTATAGCATATAAGGTTCAGGTGAAGACGCAAGAGCTAGGAAAACACTCAAAATACAGTATGTGAATTTGAGAATTACTTCAGTGCATACAGATACCAGATTATGCCAGTTAATAGTGTCGTATTAGCATTTGTTCACAAACCTTGCAGGAAGGGAAATATAACATTATTGCAATTGTACAACAAATTGCTTGTCAAGAAAGGTATGTCATAAGTTACCTTTTTAAATTTTTCGACATTGTGTAGTTTTTGTTTTTAACTGTCGGGTAAGGTACCTACAAGTTGCGATTTGGACATAAATGAATAACGCATAAAACTTGCGATGATTTGATTTAGTCAAAGGTTATATGTTTATATAATATATAATTATCGATCTAGGATCATAAATCACGAACGCAATAACTTGTACTATTTGCACGACAATCGCTGCATTCAATATTCACAATGGCTAATGACGTCAACGTCCGTGACACGAGGAAATATTTATTAAGTGGATAAAAATATAAATCTTAATTAAAACAGATGCGTTTTATTGATTGTTATGTCAAAAGATTGCATTATAAAAAGTAAACATGGAGTTATATGATTTTTTAAATATGCTAAACATAACAGTGATTTGGTGTATATTTGTAGTAAATGGTAAATATTTGCTTATTACATCTTTTGAATAATCATGTTTGTTTCAAATAATTTGTTTCCGCTTACTACACGATCACCTAATCTTTATCATTTAATATCGTATGTTATTTTGTAGTTGGGTACTTTAGAACAGAGGCGTTGGTTTCGGATTCGGATGAACTATCTTTGGTCCATCCAGCGTTTGTTAACAGGGAAATTACACTTCATCTGTTGACGAATTCCACACTGACTGAAGAATACCGCAAGGGAATAACATGGCATGTTAATCATGAAAATGCAACAATATTCAGTGAAATCCAATCTGGATATGAATACATGGAGTACGGGAATCGAGATGGGCTGTGGCTGGTACTTAAACGTGTCAACAAAAGCTGGAATAAATCACTATTATATGCCCGAGTTAACGGACGGGTCTCAAACACCATCCAAATATTATTACAAGGTAGGTTTCATTTTGAACGATCTATTCCGAAACAAAACAATCATCTACATGTAAGTTAATGGACTTTTATATGGAGTGCTAACTTAAACTACTTACACCACTTGTAAGAAAGAGACAAATGGCATGCCTGTCGTCAAATACGTATACATCTATTAATAAATATAAATCATACTGATAACCAAAATATATATATATGTGTACACAGAAACATAATCTGAAAGGCATTATATGAAAGATGAATCTGTAGACACAATTTAAAAGAATGTGAATATTTCTGCCACTAACAGATGTTATCATTCACACAGTTTGCGTTCACATGAACACCTTAAAACCTTTTCTCTTTCGAAAATCAGACCGAACTTAGTTGTTTTCTGCAAATCAATACATTTTAAAGAGTACAACCCCCGTCACACTAGGGCCGCGTTCCCACGGCGATCCCATGACGTCCAAGAAAAATGCAGAACGCCGAGGTGTGCGCAGTACAAGCGCAAGTATCGCCGAAGCAACGCAGTGGCATCGCCAGTAGACGCGTTTGGATCGCATAAATCGCCGAGCGACGGCGCGCACTTTGAGCATGCACAAAACAAACGCCGTCGCTCGGCGTTCTAATAAGAGCGCAGTAGGGTCGCCGTACGGTCGCTGTAGCAGCGTAGTAACGTCTCCTACAACGCAACAGGAGCTCCGCGGGCGTGCACAGAGGTCGCATTGCGAACGCTGTGAAGGTCGGTGGCGCTGGAACGGAGATTGTATGGAGTTCTCTGAGATGTCACTGAGTCTCTACCGCGCTTATACGGCGCGTCTACGGCGCTTATACGGAATGTAATTAATTTTACTGCGCTCTTACAACAACTGAACGGAGCTGTCACGGCAATCATTGCGCTCCCAAGACGCTTCTATCGCGTCCGTCGGTGTTTGCATGACAAAAACGAACAAAAACGTCTTCAACACGCCGTTAGCGCAGTGTGAGCGCCGTGAAAGCGCAGTGCACGCAACGGAAGCGCTGTGGGAGCGCAGACAATCGCCAACAAGAACTGCGTAGGAACTCGATATAACGCCATGAGAGCTCCGTAGCAGCGCCTTGGTCGCTGTGAGGACTCCGTGACATCTCCATCTTCGCGAAAAATATCAGATTTTTCTTGCGATCTCTGGAAAATTAAACAACGCCGTGCCAACGCAGTGGAAACGCGGCATAGTGCGACATGGGTATAAAGTATCATTTGTTATGCGAATGTCCTGTTTTATTTAACGTCAACATTTTCGCTTATTACACAAACAAGCTAATATCTTGCAGAGTTTGCTAACGAGTGTGGTTATTTGGAGACCCTGTCCTGGCCAGACAGATTGGGAGACAGTGCAACGATTGCATATTATCCAACTCAGGCCATACTGGACCGTCCTCAAGACTTCTACAGAGGTTGGCGTACAGATGACGGCCTTATCAAATTGGAACATAGAACTTACGAAGAAAAAAATGAAATATTGAACAAACATTATGTTCTAACTGTATACAATGTCAGTAGAACACATGAAATCTTTCTGGAATGTAAAAGACTTCAAATGAATCCACGAACCAACACAGTTTCTATCTTTGTAGGTAAGTAAATAATTGCATAATTTAAATCGTATTTACGAACTCAACACAACAGGGCATGGTGATAAATGTGAAAGGGAATCTGGAAAGTATCATACAGCCCAGTGATAAATCAAACTCCAGTCACTCCTACACCGAGACACTAATAATACGCCTGCGCATACACATTATAACAATATTTTGTTGTATCACAGACAAAACCGGACACATGAATGTTGTACTCGTGTATTTATTTCCAGGAAAACCAGTAATAGGTCCGATATGCTCAGTAGACATATGTGTCGACTGCATCTGCGTTTCTCCTGGTGACAACGTTACTTGCACGTCATTCAGTGACAATGTTCGTATCAAAATCGGTAGCAACAGTGCTCGTTTTGACAGAGTCTTTCAAAATGGTGTAACCCTATTCACGACCAAAGACTACAACAACACATTTCATATGGAAACGTTTGAGTGTATTGCCGGATTCGAAAACGACAGCCGCTGGTTCAGATCAAACGGATCACTCTACCTAATGGGTAATGTATCTGCAATAACATTGCATCATTATGTCCAGATCCGGTACGGCTTGACGCTTGGTTCTTGTCACGTGTTTAGAGTACATGCACGAACCGCGTACTTGGGCAACGTTTAAATACTTTGGAAGTGGTTTTATAAAACTTACATGAACCATTCCACAGACCGGAAAGTTTCCCAAATATTTTTCAAAAGAAAAATCGAGAGTTGAAAACTTGAAGCTATCAACTGCCATTGAAATCAATATACAGTTGGTACCTTCTGGTTTTTAATCCTCGAAATATTGTAATGTAATGGTCACATTTTATCATACGCAATGTGTATGGGTATTCGTGTATATTGAAAATCAGAGCATTTGTTGAATAATACATACAATGCAGTCAATATTTAAAAGTGTATACATTCCACTTATCCAATAATATTTTTTATTATATTATTAATCTCAATATAATACAATTTATATTTATAATAACGGTAGTGCCAAATTTTCTTGGATTAAATAGTTAAGTACTTCTTTAATAGTTCCTCCTGCCGAGATTCAGTTAAACTTCCCCCAGCTGAAGTATGGAGAACTTGTGAACGTAACATGCACCGCGTTTCACGGAAGACCACCGCCTAAACTTCATATGAGACTGGGCGGTGAAATGGTTGAAGATGTAAAACAAATGGACATTCTAAATGATTCAAGCCAATTCTATACAAGTAGCATTGTGAAAGAAATTCATTTGGACAGACGTATAAGCAACACAGCCATCAACTCTACGTCTTATGCACTGGGAAATCATCTGAAGAACAATCATGTAAATTTTACCAGCCGGAATCTGTCTTACAGATGTAAGTACGGCATTGTTTTTATTTTTTTTACAATCTTATTTGGTCAATTCCAAATGTTCAACCTTTATGAAACAAACGGACCATGATGGCCCAAAGCGCTCACCTGAGTACTGGCAATGACAGAGACCAGCTCTGACATCTGGATGTCATCACCTACAAAATGACCAACATCAGACAGATATCATTATTGCTGTTGACCTGGCAATCGACAGGTGTAACGCAGATGCCTGTCTGGCATACTTCTGTACCTATCCTGGCAATCGACAGCCGCTTTACAAATGCCTCAGGCAAAATGTTTGTTAGTTTGTTTACTTAAAAAAACAACATCAAACAGATAAAAGAAATCCGTCAGTAATATAAAATTTAATAATCGGTTTAAAATAATACTAAAGGGAAAAATGTTAAAGCTATTGTGCCCTTTTGAATAGAGTCATAAAAAATGCCCTTGTCCAAGTCAAGCTCCATGCCCCTCTGCCCTTCTAGATTAAACATTAGCCTGTCCGGCCTTATTCTGTTATTCACCTGGGATTCGACAAATGTATTTACGGTCGAAACGTTTGGGACCAAGACCAACAATAAGCAATGGGCGATATGTTTACCATGCCGAATCACACTAACATAGAGGTTCTTCCAAACGCAGCAATTGCATGAGTCTCAAACATCCAGCTGAGTTCCATATACGGTGTTTTGTTCTTTTATTTTTACAGAACAATTATTAAAACAGTCGCAATTGACAGCGCTAAAGACACCTGGCAGCGTTACGTATATCATCGATTAGGACTAGTCAATAAAAAAACCATTGTATTGGATGCATATGCATTACTGTTGTATTGCGTGTTTAGGTCTTATAAATGATATTTAGCTTACTGGTTAACAGCTCAAATACCAAAATCAATTAACCGGTTACTGAAATACTGTTTGTTGCCATCCGTGGTGAAAAATGAAATCTCTTTCCTGAAAAAGGGCCAATGCAATGACTCTGTTGGTTGTACCTCAGTCTGAGCAATTATTTAGTTTATAATGAAATCTTATTGTCATAAAAAGAATGTGTAAGTCTGATCGAGATTAGATGAAAAATGAAGTTTCTATATTGCGCAAAGTCAATTTTTGCAAGTTTTCTCATAAAAATGGGAAATAACTCTAATCTTCCTGTTTTCATCTGGCCAATCATGGCACTCAGATGAGATGTTATGGTCAAAAACAAACTATGCACGTTAAGTCAACATTGAATGAAAACTTAATACTCTATGGAGACTGAAAACCAATTGTTGACGAATGATATTGTTTTTTTTTCACAAACAAGGAGTACTTACTCTGGTCTTTCTAGTCCGATCTTGCCCATATTTGACTGTAACTGAGACCATATTGTCTTACACAAACAGTGCAAGTTTGGTCAAGATTAGACAAAACATAAAGTCTCTATCCTCCGCATTGTCCATTTTTTTTGCATTTTTTCTCACAAACAAGGGGCAAAAACTCTGGTGTTTGTACCCCAAATTAGATCCTTTTTAGATTATTTTGAAATCTGATGTTCACAAAAGTTGTGCAAATTTGGTCCAGCCCAAATGAAAAATGAAGTATGTATATTGAACAAAGTCCATTTTGAAGTTTTTCTAATGAAAAAAAGGGCAATGTCTCTGGTGTTCAGGTCCGATTTTGCCCATTACCGAACTTTGCCGGGATTTCATGATCGTACACAAACTGTGCAAGTTTGGTCAAGATTGAATTAAAAGAGAAGTCTCTACCGCGCCCAATTGTTAACGCAAGACGGACGACAGATGACGCAGGACAATGCTCTATTCGAATAGCTCCCCGTGCAATCAACGCTCAGGTGAGCTGAAATCGTATAAAATGGTTATGTGTGCGTTCCGTTATTAGCGGTTATTCATTATATTCGTTTGCAGTTGGTACGGTGTATTGGCAAATGAATGACCTGCAATAACAATTTTAAACGATTTATTGTGTCGATCTCCGATTCAGATCCTCCGTCTCAGCTGGAGATGAACAAACCATCCAAACCAGATCACGTGACCTCTTGGTACCAGTTTCATATTGGTTGTAAAGCACTGGACTCGACTTCTGAATGCAACATTACATGGTCTTCTGACATTTATGACCTAGACCTGAGCAAAAGAACCGATTCTAGACAGCCATTAGACATAGAATCTTGGATTAACGTCAGCGTGTCACAGAACTGGACAAATAGACGTATCAGCTGCCACGTTGAGTGCAAGGAGTTTACACTGGACATGAAGCAGGATTTCATTGTGGATTTACCAGGTACGGTTTGGTGATTGCCCACTTATGAATACATTTTTTTCGGCGTAGCTGTCTAAGATCACTTTTGACCTAGATTTCTTGCGATAATTATGAAGCGGGAAAATTCAATGCCAATAGAATTGGGCAAATTTTCTAATTTAAGGATTGCAAACTTCAAACATTGGTTTAACGTTTGCCAATTACTGTTGCATACTTTTGGAGGTTAAACATTTATATAATTGTTTACATAAGCGGTTAAATTAAAGTTATAAACATATCTTCGACATACACTCTAGAAATGAACATAATGAACATTGTGAACAATTTTACTCATCGTATGTCATGATCAGAATGTTGTATTCATTCACATAATGAACTAACTATATTGTTTAGCCTACATAATCGGAGCGCTCTATAAAATGCAATTGCAATGCTAAAATTCATGGGGACACAGTCGGTCACAACGTACAACGTTGCCTGCTCGCAAGCACAAAATATAAAGTGGTACATTTCTGGTATTTTCTGATAAATAAGCAAATCAAATATTAGCAAATTTGATTGAGCTTATATTTCCTATGAGTTTGTCAATGTGTAAAAATATTATTGAATGCTGTAATCGACTGTCATCCCCGTGAATTAATTCTAGCGAGTACAACTCCAGCAGAAGAATCATTCTAAAAATAGCGCGCGGTAAAGCTGTGTTAATACACACGCATCAACTACCGTCTGGAGAATCCTAAACCCGAGAATTGCAATAAATTTGAAATTCATAAACTTACTGCTAATTCATTCCCGCTGTTATTTTCTGACAATGTTAATTTGGTAAATTTGCCTGACAAATTCATGTATCAATTATGTTAACGTAAATTACTAGTATTTAGCTTATTCGTGTATCACTGGTGAAAACATCGGGCGGTATATGATCGGATTATTCACGGTACAGATATTAATAATTATTGAGTTTATCTCAAATTAATTTTGGGGGCCGATACGTTTTCGTATAGTGTCCAAAACATATAGTGTCCGATAAGTCTCCTTAGTAAGGACCGAAAAATCTGGGGTCCGGGAAGTCTCCTCAGTAGGGAACGAAAAATATGGGCTCCGTGAAGTCACAGCTGGGTCCTCTTTTATTATATTTAGAGCAAAAAAATGAGATCTCAATATTAATTTCTACGCCGATTGTCTTTTTTAAAGACATTTTTTGTTTCTTTTTTTTTTATTTCAGTGTGTTTTAATGAGTTATTTAGGTGTAATTTAAATATTGCGTAAGTCATTGTGGTATTTAGTTCAAAATACGTATTGACATGTTTATTATTGGTAAATATATTTTAATTTACAACTTTTTCACAGCACATTCTTTGAACGCATTTATAATTTTTTGACCATTCCAAGACGGTTTCAGTAGATTTAATCACGTCTGTGTTTGCTTAGGCAGTTGGTCACTTGCTTGTTTTAAAGGATGGACCTACAGTTGTATAGGCGTTTGTTTGCTACAGCTGGAAATTCATTTCCTTTAGCATTGCACGAGTTGTCTGAGCACGTACCTGAATAATAATCTCGTACCAATTGCCGGCAAAAACGTAAATATATAAGTATCTGATTCTAAAGATTAATAATTAAAAAAGAAATATGCATATTGAAAGGTATAACTATGTCTTTTACATGTATGGACATATCGTAAAAGACAATTCATTTCTAATGTATTTACTCAAATGATAAATGTTTAGTCATGTTTTATCAATCATTTTAGTCGAACCCACAGAACAAGATACCACCACAACTGAAAATGCATTAGGTACTGTGGATGTTTAATAAACATGTTATTTTATTAAACATTTATCGAAAAACAATATTTATAATTTGGACACAAACTTGTAGATGCACATTGAATCACACACAAATAATTCAATTGAAATAGATTCAATTTAAGGTTTCATTTAGTCCTGCTGTATATAAAAAAAGAAAATTTACAATTTCCTTGCCGACCATAATTTCTGATGTAATACAATTTATAAATGTCATATTATTACTATTACAATTACTACTATTATTGTAATAGCTCAAAGTAGTTTCCCAATACGTTTCGCTTGGATCGGTTCTGTGGCAGCTTCTGCAGTGTTGATCATCATTGTCGCCGTTGTTATTACCGTCAAAGGTACGTCATACATTAATGTTTGAGTCACAATAGTAGCTCAGATTTTAACCCTTGATAATTGGTACAAAAATTCGCCTCAGATCGCCTCAAACATGATATAGTTACGAAAAACAAATTTTGTTTATACGGATATCAAATTGGCATATATTTAAGAAAGAACACCAACAAAACTCAGATTCACTAATACATGTTATACACGTTGAGCGTTTCTGTTTGATATATAATGTTCTGTACAGTTCAAGTATTATTGAGCATATTAATATTTATGTTGCAGTGGTGATGTACTCTGTGTCCAGGAAACAAAACAATATTCGGTAGGTTAAAGTTTGCACTTTTTTCAAAGTACTCAATTCGTCTCCAAGACCTATTTCACTGTCGTATTTTGAAAGAATGGCACATGTCTTTGGAGTTCTCACAGTTGTATTTCAATATAAGGACATCATGTCTTTCAAATCTAAGTGCCTACTTATCTTTTTAATAGACAATTATCATTTTATTACTCGTATAGATCAGTGCTTTGCATTGAATTCACATTTGTCTTTTATTTTCCCGATCCCATTTTCAGACAGACATGAGACTTGTCACATGTTGACCACATGAACATGTGTATCATAATGGAGCATGTCTCAACATCAGCTTCTCGCATACTGAGATTCCATTATCCATATTTCATCTATACAAGCGAGTGCAAATACTTATTTCATTAATTTCCTGACATTGATACGTTCATCTTGTACTGTGGGCTGTTTCTGTCTTGCTATCAAACAACAATGCCTCAATCACTTCAATGATGAGTAATTTTAAGAGCATGCGTTTGTTTCCAACATAAAAGCAATAGCTACCAGAAACCTTTCAAAACAAGTACAAAGTTTAACTGCTAGGACAACTCGTCCGTCTCTTGACCGTGTTGTTCCAAACAGAAAAGAATTGTGCATAGAATCATGCTTTCAGATGTTTAAAAGCAATCTGAACAACAGACATTCTGACTTAATTATAATCGTGATTGCATATCAGTAAATATATATTTATACTCCTCAAAGGGGGGAGCTTATAGTCGCTGCTTTTTCCGTCCGTCCGAATTCTTATTCAGCTACCATTCAGTTTGTCCGGCTGTCAAATGGAATTCCCGGACCATTTTATGAATCATACTCCATGTCTGTCTGTCCGTCTTTCCTTCCGGTATTTCGTTTCCGCTCGAGATCTCATGAACTAATGACTCGAATTCGATGAAACCTAATATACAGCATCCCTACCATGTGGACATGAGTATATTGGCAGGTCGTTCGTCAGATGATTTTTCAGTGAGATATTACCCTTTAATTAGAAATATGACATTTTCAAAGGAGATTGTCCGCGTGAGATCTCAGGAACTAATCACCATAATTCAATGGAGCTGTATATGCAGCACCCATTCCAAGGGGACATGCGCATATTGTAAGGTCGTTCAGGACTGATGATTTTTCAGAAAGTTATTGCTTTTTTATATATTAAAATAATACATTTTAATCGAATAATTTCGATTCCGCACAAATTCTCAGGAACTAACACATTGATTTCAATGAAACTTTATATGTAGCATCCATGCCAAGAAGACATGCGCATATTGTCAGTTCGTTTGTCTGGTGATTTTCAGTGAGTTATTGCCCTTTGATTAGAAATAGGACATTTTCATAGGAAATTTCCCGCGCGGAGATCTCAGGAACTAATTTCCAGAATTCGATGAAACTGAAAATGCAGCATCCATACCAAGAAGACATGCGCATATTGTCAGGTCGTTAGGGTCTGATGTTTTTTCAGGAAGTAATTGCCCTTTATATAAAAATATAATACATTTTAATGGAATAATTTCGTTTCCGCGCAAGATCTTAGGACCTAACATCTTGATTTCAATGAAACTTAATATGCAGCATCCTTACAGAGGAGACATGCGAATATTGTCAGTTCGTTTCAGTTTAATGATTTTCAGGAAGTTATTGCCATGTTTATTATCATATGATATTTGTGTGTCCGTACAAGATCTCAGTAACTAATAACTCGAATTGAATACAAGTTTATATGCAGCATACTTATCAAGTGGATATGCGCATATTGTCGTTTCGTTCCGGTCTGATGATTTTTACGGATTAATTGCCCTGTTCGGACTATAACTTGGCACACATGTTAGCTGCAATGAAATAGTGTGTGCGGCGTATAAATCAGGTCCCTAGGTCAACGTTACACATAAAGGCCATCGGTCAAAATTTGCACTTTGCTTGTCCGTACTTGCCGTGGAATTTAAAACTACTTGACACAAATGTCAACCTCAGTAAATCGTCATGAAGCGCACGTAAACCAGGTCTGTAGGTCAAGGTCACACTTAGAAGTGAATGGCCAAGGTCATACTCAGAGGTGAATAGTCGAAATTGGCTTATTGCTTGTCCGGACTATTATTTGGCCATGGATTTATCAAATTACTTGGCTCAGATATTTGCCCAAATGTTTGCTTAAATGAGACGACTTTTCACGCGTATGAACCAGGAGCATAGATCGATTATGAATCAGGTCTATAGATTAAGGGTCAAGGCCACAATTATAGGTCAAAGCGGCATTGGGGAGCATCCATCGGTTCTACCGATATTCTTGTTTTGTTTGAATGGTGTCTAATGGGTCATTATTGTCTTATATACAAAACGGTCGTAAGAACAATTTTTTTCCAGAGACAGTTTGCACAGTTACAGCTGGACATTCAATATGGTGCTTTCTATGATTTTCACAGAGAAAAAAATAAATAAAAACAATGTTGTTTAAGACCTGAGACATATCGTCACGAGTTCAGATAATCCATTAAGATAAGCAAAATCTATTTGCTTTTCTACATTTCTACATTAACCAGTGTAGTTCCATCATACTAAATACAAATACATTACAGCTGTTTGTTATTCAAAGTCATATACGTACCGGTAAAGCTGATGCTATCAACTAGACAATCGACGCTTTCATTATTCATTATTTATTATGATTATGCATGGGGGAAACTGATATGTGTGTTTTGGACTTCACCTTTAATATCTATGTTCAAACAGTTTCATACAAATGTAAAAGTAGGTTCTCAGCACATTTTTAACTACTTCTTTCAGCCGAGCAGAACCAGAAGAAATACAGCTGCCTGAGATGCCGCCCGCAGGTAATTATTCCGTTTAATAAATTAATGTATGACTGTGTATTGTAGAGGGACTCAGAAAGTGCTGAAAACTTTTCACAATAATCGGGTTAACAATAAAATTGCAAAGTATCAATTAATTTTAATTTTACAGAAGTATTTAAGGGGAGACAACCCAACATTGTTTTGACACGAAAAAGTCATTGACATTGATCTCCCTTTGCCTGTGTTTACTTAAAATTGTATGCAATGTTGCAAATGAGTGCAAATAACAATTTAACGCATATAGCAAAGGAACGATTACAGGCAGTGATATTTTCTGAATCAGCTTTCTACAGTGTATAGAGTTATTAATTACATTCAGAAAACAAACATAATTGAACACAAAATGGGTTGCAGGGTGACATTGTGCTCACAAACATTTTCATCAAGTTTAGTTAACACATCGGATGAAACACGTTGTACTTGGAGACCAGTAACGTTAAAAAGGCGAAATTTAGATAATGACCCAATAACGAATAGGGTATTAAGGCCTAAGGGTTCTGTATTTATTGCTTGGGCAATGTTTTAGGACTATTGGTCAGATTGACCTTGACCTTTGACCCAAGGACCTAATGCGGATCTTCTACTATAGTCATTACAAGAGACCTACCAAGCTTGAAAAATCTAGGTCTAAGGGTTCTGTACTTATTGCCCGGACAAGGTTTTTCAACTATTGGTCTTTTAGTTTCTTTGGCCAGTTTGACCTTGACTGTTGACCCAAGGACCCACTAAGCAATTGAGATCCTCTACCTTGCATAACCAACATAACTGCCAAATTTGAATAATCTATGCCTAAGGTTTCCGTATTTATTGCTAGGAAAGTTTTTACATTTATTGTGGTTTTTATTTAAGGGGAGACATCCCAACATTGTTTTGACACGAGTAAGTCATTGAGATTGATCTCCCTTTGCATGTGTTTACTTACAATCGTCTGTAATGTTTTTATACTCTTTTGGTCACTTTGACCTTTGACCCAAGGACCAAATAATCCATATCAATCCTCTACTAGTCATGACAAAACTACCAAGTTTGAAGATACTAGGCCTAAGGGTTTTGTAGTTATTGGCTTGTTTAATCTTTACCGACGGACAGAGAGACAAATATATGCGAAGCAATCAATATACCCCGCTTCTTCGAAAAGTGTCATAATAATTCCTGACAACATCATTATGGCGTATATTTCAAAACAGAAACCATTTTTGGAAAATGCTTGACCTGCGTACAACGTGTTTAATTACTTATTTATGCAATCCATACATTGACAAGAAACAAATGTAACTTTACAGATATTTGTTAAAACTATAAGCAGTAAAGTAAAAGCATTCAATTGTTTGTGCAAAATCATTGAATTTGAATAAGTGTTGGTAAAACGACGCCACCATTGTAATCAATGTAATGTTTGGGACCATTTAAATGTAAAACAATTCTTCTTATTTTGTTCGTTTCAGCATGCAGTGGAAAATGGGTAGATGGAGATCCGATCACTGATATTGTTCGTCAGCTTCAGTGGGCTTTTCCACAAGATATGGAACAGGTGAAAAAATTGCTTTCCAACATAGTATAGAAAACTGTGGAAACTGTGATTTTGATTATTTTAAAATATACTAAACATTTGTAGCAATGCTCATCTTTAGTATCCGCAATGAAGATTGTATAGTTTAATTATTAGTTTTTGCTATAACAGGGCGCTACTGGTTCTGATATCGTTTACGCCGATCTGGACATAGATTTCCTGGAAAAGAACATGGCACTGGCGACGAGACGAGAATTGTATGAACCTACCGAGTATGCCGACGTAACGACGGCACTCAGAATGATAGAAGAACCGGACTACGTTAATGTGGGAGGGGTGTTATATAACGACGATCATCTGTAAAAAAAAAAAAGTGACTGAACAATTCGTGACAAAAGAACGCACAATTGTAGCTTTCAGTTTCATGCACGTTTCTACAAGACTCTTCACAACTGCACACATTTTGATTTAACGGAGCTAGCTACAATGTCAATGTCTCTTGTGAGAAAAAAAACACAATAAATTGTGCTGTGGTTTTGTGACCTACGTGAACATGGAGAGTCTTGAACTGGAAGAGGAAAAGGTGTGTGGCGTGGCCATCAATAAATGGGCGCCTGTTCTTACACTATAACCAACATGGGGAGGGATCAAAATACGATGAAGCTGCTGGCTAAATGTAAATAACTAAAAATAAATCATGCAGGTCCGGGATTGTGGTACTTGGTCAGCAGTGTACATAAATGTAAATATGATGGTTAGTTTTACAAACACTGTACTTATTTCAACATTAATATTATTGCTCTTAGCGTATTTAGTGCATAAGTACACGTGTATATATGGTTATGTCAACCTTACTACTGTATATTGCATGTTGTCGGTGCATCAATAGAAGCAGACGGCTTAGATACTTTTTGTGCCTAACAAGTTTTATTTGTTTTGTGAACAATCGAAACTATTCAAACATAATAATAATTATGTCAAAGTCGGCTACAAGTTACAAATATAAGAAATTTCGAGGAGGGTAGATGTAGGAGGAAATTTGTGACTTCTGTTGAAGAAAGTTACTGTTAAACTGATGTAAAATTGTAAATAAACTGTTGTTAACAGATGTTTACGTTGCAAATGAGCAGTCACGCCAAGAATCGCATCATTGTTTAGCTGACGGGTTACGCAATAGAACTGGGAAGTCTTTAACTACCTATAAACGTGATACCCGTTCCTTATTTGAACGATGTGTTTGTTTTTGGGTGTTGGAGCAAACTCTGCAGTTATTGCAGAAACATTTAACTTTTGTGCAACCATGCATATATCTCTGCACAATTGCCAAGTTATTTGATATATAAATACACAAGAATGAAAGGTCTACATAGAATAATCAGAAAAAACCTCTAACGGAAATAATAGCCAGAGACCACGAGCAGTGGAGGGCTCAAGCTTCGACTGTATTTTGGAACACCTAGGTATTCAGACATACGGAATTTATGTTGCAACATTGTTGCTCTTGGTAAATGTGTATAGTTTAGGTGAAGACTGTGCAAATTATACTGTATGCATCACATTGCTAAGCAAATAAACGCTTCGAAATAAACATTTTCATCTGATATTGTGGTCATTTTTAGAGAGGGTAGACAAAATGACATGTCAAATAGGCGCACTTACACGTAGTAGAATTTTCCGGGTGTTCATAAACACAGTCAACTAAATTTAATGTAAAGGCTATATTGTATTTATATTTTGTTGTAAATATTGTAAATGGACATAAACCGAATGTAGTGAATTTTTATTCTTTCGTGTAGAAATCATTGTGTTATTAATGATTTTATTTGTCCACTGATGACGTTATTACATTTGCAAAGTGTGTGTTAACGAAGTATTTGTAATTTATGTGTTGTTTAATAATAAAATATGTACATTCTTGGTTACATGGTTTTTTTGAAACTGAATATTTTTAATTGTTGACTTAATTGAATGTCAGGAACCATCGCCGTACACCACCGAAGATACATACAAACACCTTATTATTGTTTTCAGAATGATAATGGTCAAACACAAATTTGGTAAGGGGGTCGTTCAGTGCAGTCGATTTAAGGGGCGTTTGGGGTCGAGCCATGAGGCAGATTATCGAAGAGGACGCGGTTGAGCGAAGCGGCCAATTTTGGGGAAGGTGGGATTTGACCGATGAGGCCCATTTGGGAGTAAATGGGTGTCAAGCGATGAAACCAATTTTGGGGAGAATGAGTTAAACGATGTGGCAGATTCGGGGGTAAGGGTAAGGTTTGATACAAAATGAAGTCTCTATCCTGGTCATACAGTAGTAGTCAACTTTTAACAATGTTTCTAACAAACAAGGGGCAATAACTCTGGTGTCTGTGGTACGATATGGTCAATGTTTGGTTTGTTCTGGGACCAGACTGTCAAACACAAGCTATGCAAGTTTGGTGGAGATTACACAAACAAGATTATTGGTAGAACGGATGGATACTCCCAGATGCCGCGTTGACCTCTAATTGTGACCTTGACCATTAACCCATAGACCTGATTATGATCACGACAAGCCGTCTCATTGTTACAGCCCGCACAATTAAAAGCGAAGTTTGGCGTTTGACCTAAAGTCTGACCTTCATCTTCGACCCGCTGTCTTGGTCCATGCGCGCGACAAACTGTCTCATTTGGACAATCAATGCAAAGTTATTTTAAAATTCCTCTATCCATGGCCAAGTTATAGACCAGCAAAGTGACAAGTATGACTTTTGACCACAAGGTGTGACCTTGACATTTATTCTATGGACCTGGTTCATGCGCTCAGCATGCCGACCCATTGAGCAATTTGTGACAATTTATTTTAAAATCCCTCCATCCATGGCCAAGTAATGGCCTTGACAATTTTGAAGTTTGACCCTACGAGTAACCTTAACCTCTGACCTACAGACCTGGCTCATGCATGCAACATGCCGTCTTATTAAGGCCAACATTTGTGCCAAATAACTGTAAAATCCCTCCAGCCATCGCAAAGTTAAAGCCCAGACAATTAAGTCCTAATTTTGACGTTTGGCCTCTTAGTCATGCTGTCTCATTGTAACGTTTATGGAGGACGAGTGATGGCAATCAAGGACGATAACTTCTTAAGAAACAATACACAAACAAGAATAATATTAACAATATTTTATTTACAACATATGTACAATGATATATGAATAATTACATGAATACTTACAAATGAAATATTATTATATTAGTGTTAGTGGCCAATTATCAACAGTCCGATGTCTCCAACGTTGATATGTATATGTTGTTGTGGATTAGTAGAAGTAGTGGTCACGACCCGGACCAGATATTCAGCCGTCAGTGACTGTAATATCCCGAACCGTACGCCCGGAACTAAGTTGATCCAGCAAAGTAGTGATCCGAGCTGAATGACGCCCGGAAGTGTAGCATCAACCCGAGCTGAACGTAGCCCGGAAGTGTAGCATCAACCCGAGATGAACGTAACCCGGAAGTGTAGTATCAACCCGAGCTGAACATAGCCCGGAAGTGTAGATTCAACGTAGAATCACGTGACCGGCCGTATACCGGTGCTAAACGGCTCCTTAGTCGAGACGCTGTGCCCGATCACAATTATGAGATGACGTAGACTATGTCAACGAGTATAACACCCTGTACAATCTGTTACGTTGCTCTAGTAGCATTTTTCACGACCTGTAGTCTGTATGTCTATGTTTATCCAAGTCGGAACGGCCTAATGTCGTTTAAACAAATCAACATTCCAATTCAATGCACTGTCCTCTATTAGTCGTCCACTCTCAAATGTCTTGATGTCTATATATATATGTATAATCAATACAGTCGGCAATGCGCAATGCGACAAGTTTGCGTCACATGCTGACCACGGGTAGAAAAACTGAGCACCATGTAAATTATCCGACGATAGCTTTACATTTACCCGATCGAATATAGATGTACAATAAGAGACCCATCAGCTAAAAGTATTTACCTTTACAACAATTTCCAAAATAACACAATACTAACTTCCTTATTTCTGATCGAAAAAGATGAAATAAATTTCAAATCTTATATTTCAACACAATAAGTTATATACATACCAATATTTTTAACACTCGTACGTTTTTAACATAAACACGGTTCATGACAAAAACTTACATAACTTCGTTATAGAAAATTACGTACAAATGAGGCCCTGCATAATCACTATGTTTACAAAATTATGGGTTCTATCGTTACACTCACTGAAGGTTATCATTTATGCCAAGTAGTTTTGAAATCAGTGCCAAGTTATAGCACGGTCAATCAAAGTGCCAAATTTGACCGTAAAAAATCTAGGTGTATTTTTTAAATTCCTCAAACCATTTCGCCAAGGTATTGCCGTGTCAAGCTATGTACCAATTTATAACTATGACTTCTAAATGTGACCATGACCATTTACCTCGGAATGCGATTCATGCAATAATTGCAGAATATTGGATGGAAAAAACATCATTTTGAAACAGTTTCTAATGATATTACATCTAATAAAAGCGTTTTTCATGCATGAATATGCATATATCTATGGTTTGAATAACGTTACCTCTCACCGTTATAGGCGTGATATGTGAATGCACATTTTGAATTCAGGAAACATCGATGAAATGTACATAAACGACCCACAGTATGTTGTTGTTGAGGAGGCATCAAAGGAATACATGAACGATACACAGGTACCTAAACTGGTTGGTGTTATGTGAGCATCGTGCCTTTTAAGTATTATAATCTGTGAATTATTTATTTATAATTCAAAAAATAAGAAAAATAGTTTTGAAGCCATATCCATATAACACGCCAACGGGATAGATAACTCTATAAATGTATTTTTGTAGTAAACATGTATAAACGTTTACATTAAACGCATGAATACAATCATTCATATAATATTTTATTATCGATTCCGAATTAAATACATTTTTCCATTGATTATATTAACATTGGTGGCCATTATATAACATTATAATAACTACGTTCACAGCTGTACGGTAACATGGAGGACTGCAACAGCTGTCTGAGGACGACATCTACGTTAATTGCCCTGATCAGCAATAAATATGTATTTCAAATGATGGAATACTAGCTCTCGCCCTGTAACGGTCCTTGCAGACAACGTTAGGTATGAACAAAACAGGATGCAGCTATGCAGAGCATTAATTGTAATAACTAATGTTAGTGTATCTTATACGATAGTATTTAAAGCATTAATGTTGGTGAGATGTATATATAATCTTCAACTTCTTTTACACAAACACTTTGTTGATTTTGTACAATTATTTCATACTTATACATTTATTTCAATCTGTCAACGTTTATCATGGTCAAAATACACAATGTTATCAAAATTGTTAGATAAATGGATGGCAAATAAAGTTGATTTTGTTAATTTATCTTGTTGTTTCTTAACGGCGATAGAAACAATCGTATTATTTGCTGGCGCATTACAAACAGGAAGAGGCGCAATGATCGCTTACAGAAGAGCCCTGAATAGGTACATGACTGGGTCAAACCTTGAATAAATACAATAAGGCGAGAAAGGAATGAATAATTTGTTCTGTGCAACCTGTTCACACCTGTAGTTTCTCTCTGGAACCATCAATACCTACTATTTCCATTTGATATGAAGCTGATGTTTTGTATATGTTCTTGACAATTTTAGCAAAAAAACTGCTATGAGTCATGGACCAAACTGGTAAATCAACACTCGTAACCATTCATCAGCAGCACGTATGTCTTCAGAAATATGTGAAATAAATGCACATTTCTCACAAAAAAAAACATAATTATCATTTCATAATGTTTTTCTCTTCTCAACTGACCGGTGAATTGGTAGTTTGTTGTCACATCGATCGACAGCATGTTTCACCTAGCAGCAACTTTCCGACAAGGCAGGTAATGCACCTATACATACAGCATTATATGGTGATGACCTTCAAGATCCTCTACCCGTATAAATGTATAATAAAATGACGAAATGTGTGTAAAAATGAAAACCAAATATGATTTTAATTTTCATGATTGAGTATAGAAAGTCAAAAATAATACAAATATATAACTTGGATATAATTTGTAATTATTATTAACAATTTGTAATAATTATTAACAAAATGTCAAACTCCTCACATTGATCTCCCCTGCTTCGTCGCCGCATAATGATCATCATTCTAGGCAAGTTATTTATAAATCATTCCCTGTTAGCCGAAATTATGCTTGCTGTAAAACGTTTTTCTTACATCTGACCTTTAAGGTGACCTTGGAACCACAGACATTGTTCTTGCCAGGGACACATTTTTCATGATTGTTATTAATATGTTCCGATTTATAGTAGAATTCCTATTTGCAAGTAAAAAACATGGCCCAGAGACAAATATTAAATCTTATGTGTGACCTTTGACCTCTTAATGTGAACTTGATCTCTAAATTAAAGGCCTGGTTATTGCACATGACATACCAAATCATGAAAGCGATCGTTTTCTATTTCGAATCTATTTGAAAATCCCTCCATGCCAGAATTATTTTTTGTGAATCGTGACCTTGACCTTTGAGAGACCAGCATATGTGACGTACGCAACACATCATTTGGTCATGGAGAATAATAATCTGAAGTCATATTTAAATCCTTACAGGCATTAAGACATTATGGAGCAGGAAGAAAAATTCCTGACCTTTATCCTTGCATTCTGATCTTGACCGTTGACAGAAAAGCATGGGTAATATACACCATCGGGTCATGGGGAATAATTATCAAAAGTATTAATAAAATACTTTCAGGCATTTAGAAGTTATGGGGTGGAAATAAAAACCCTTGACCTTCAATTGTGACATTGATCTTTGACAGACGAGCATGGTTGAAGTACGCGACACATCGTCTGGTCATGGGGAATACTAATCTGAAGTAATATAAAAATCCTTCCAGGCATTTTGCAGTTATGGGGCGGAAACAAAATCCGTATTGACCCGCCCATACACGCAACCACGGACAAACGGACGCACGGTGCGACTACTAAATGCCCTTCTTCGGGGACATGAAAAAAAGTGGAGCTGAATCTGCGGATAAATGAAACCAGGATGTATTGTGATCGGCATCATTGTCCTGTTATTAAAACTTCTAATTGTCGAGCTACTGTTCTGAGTACCAGTCACGTGGCGCCTATTGTCTCAGTCTTAATTACCTCACTTAAACAGATGTAATTAGTTCCTACAAGGAAATTATAAAATAATGATACATTCAGGACAAGTCCACGAAACTGACTAAACTTGCAAAAGCAACTAAATGAGTCAAATTAATTTGAAAAAGCCATGCACGTGTTTCCCATATGATAAAGAAAGTCATGTTTAGGCAAGCACAAATTCATAACAGGTTTTGACGGGGTCATATACAACGTTCCTTTTTTGAAACCACCTTCATTAAACATAATGGTAAAACCTGTCCATAAATAAAATCATTAAATGAAACCAAAAATAATACTTAGAAAACAATGCTTTTATACACACTGTTACTTGTACCGAAACATGGCAATGTTCTTGACTTTTATTATTAAGCAAATGTATTGGGATGGTATCGGTATTCTCTGATTTTTGAAGGGATATCAATGAGAAAAGGGTCAATTTCTTTAACCTAATAAAATGTAAACTGCATCAGACGACGTAGAAGGAACTTTTGAACTCCAAAAGTACTGCATTTTCTTATTGAAAGGGCACATGTATTGAACTCTTACTGTCTCAGGTCAAAGCACGAGTGTTTTGAGTGAGTTCTTAAAAATCTACCTAACCATATATCTTGTAAAATGGGCGTGTCTAGAAGCGATTGTACGCATTCATCACAATTTGAATAAGAAACGCTCTCCACAATGGGCGATGACGTCAACATCCGAGGCACAAGGAAATGTTTATCAATTAGATAAAAATGCACATAACTGGTTACGAACACGAGCGAAGTTAGTGTATAAAAAAATGGATTTATTCGGTTATTAAAAAATTCTATTTGGAATTTCGATATGGTATATAATCAACGGTATTTATGTTTTATTTTATGTATGTATAAACATGTGTTTTTCTAGCTTTTAGTTTTTACTGATTACATCCGTAGTTAACTCATTAAATAACAACAACAACAACAACAACAACAACAACACATTTTATTAGCATACAAGCATATAAACATTGCTTTTCTGCCAAATATATATACGAAATGTTACGCAATATGTAAAAAAAAGACACATGGAAACAATTAGACAATGTCAGTAGTTGAAAATTAATATATAACTAAAATTCTGAAAAAACTACCACCAATAATAAGCATTTGGAAAATTAACAGATGTATAAGTAGAGTATGAAATTAGGATATATGTTACTTGGCCTGTTAAATACATTGTGCTTTATCTAAAAACTTATTGAAAGAAAATCAATATAGATAGGAGTTGTAAGTAAATGTATATATATTTCCAAAATACCAAATACAAAAAAACTGCTGTTATATATATGACACAAACTTTACATTAGGTTAACAAACAATATAAATTTATGTTTATTGTGATTCTAATACCATTATTTACTGACAATTAATTCAGTAAAATTGTGCTATTGAAAATCTAATCAGTGTCTAAAGTGTTTCTTAATTTATTTGCAGTAAATATATATTTATAAAGATTTATAATTTCTTTTTTGTTTTGAGTTTTCATTAAACTGTCAAATTTATTTAATGTTAGCCATCTTTGAAACTACGGTGTCAGATAGATTTTTCTAATATTTTTTTATATATGGGACATGTTAACAAAAAATGATATTCATTTTTCTATAATGTTGAGACTACAAAATTTACATTTTCTATTTTTTCGGACAATATTATTGTATCGATCTCTTTCTATTTCTAATCTGTGCGATGACAATAGAAATTGTGTTAGTGCTATTATATATTTTTTTGTTTAAACGATATCTAGATATGATTCTATATTAAAAATGTCTTTGAAGCGACAGTATGTGGTGAGTCTTGGTGAATTGTTTATTTCGCTGTACCAGTGGTGTTTATATTGATCAAATAATCTTTGTTTTATAAGATTGTAAGTGTATGTTTGTTCCGATTTTTCTGTAAGAGTTTATTGTTCCGCCCATATGTATATTAAGCCTAGCTGTTCAAGTACTGTTTTTATGTGTGTCGCCCAATTTCTGTGATTGTATGCAGTGTTATGTTCTGCGTCGTTATGTAGTAATGTATAAGTTAGTTTTATAAGACTATCGTCTTATTTTAAACCAAAATCTAATTTACCGTATAAAGCAGACAAACGTGTTGATTTATTAACACAATATTTTTCTTAAAAATTTTGTATGAATAATTTCTAACTCTTTTCCAAAATAATAACCCCAAATTTCAGCGGAATAATGAAGTGCGGGTGTTATTAATTTATCAAAAAGATTTAATTTTTCTTTGGTTTGGAATTCATATTGATTTATTACAGAGAAAAGTCTATGAAGTGCTTTGTTACCGTGTTCCGATATTGAGTGTACTGTTTTATACCAGTTTCCATTTTTAAATAATGTTACACCTAAATACTTGAATGATGGCACTTTTTTAATGTTTCTCCATACAAATAAAAATTATGATTAGTTGGTCGATTACTTTTTTCAAAAATGACTACCTTGGTGTTGAGTTTAAATCGATTGCAGTAACTTTCGATGTCATTCAACATTGACTGTAAAGAAGACGGCGATGTTGAAAAAAGGACCTGATCGTCAGCATATGATAACAAGAAAAATTGTATTTAATTTATAGTTATTATGCCCTCAATGTCAGAGTTTATATTTTCTATGACGTCATTCACGAACATCATGAACAGGATGCTCGAACATGGGTCTTCTTGTTTGACACCTGTATATGAGTGTATGTATTCAGTTATGTGTGTTTGTAATTTGATCGCTGCCTTCACGGAAGAATACAACGCTTTAAGGGCGGAAACCATTTTAGAGCTGATTTGCTCTGATATTAATTTTGGCCAAAGAAGTGAACGATTTATGCTATTATAGCATTTAGCATAATCGATAAATATGCAATATAGTTTTTGACCCGAATTCAATACCTTATTAATTATGCTATTGAGAATGAAGATGCATTCAACTGTGCTTTTTCCTTTCTGGTAATCATATTGAAATTCGGATATTTTCTCATTTTCTTCGAACCATTTACTGAGTCTGTTTAACAATATTTGAGAGTATATGTTTGACATAATGTTATTAAGGGTTATTCCACGGTAATGTTTAGCAAGATTGGGATCGCCACTTTTAAATATTGGTGTAATGTAACCGACTCCCCAGTTTTCTGGGTATTGACCCTTTTCAAATATATCATTAAATATGAATAGTAGATGTGCTTAATTATCTCTGCAGATATATTTTCCGGCCCACTTGATTTTCCGTTATTTTGTTTAAAAACAGCCTTGTATATTTCTGTTTCTGTGATAGGAGAATCACGGTAATCGTTTATAATATGCGGTTCATTATGCTCATTGTTATTATTATCATCAATATTATGATTAATTTGATTATTATCAGTATTATTTCCAATCAAGTCTTTAAAATGGATGAACATGTCGTTAATCATCTGATCATTTGGTTTTTTATTATTTGTTTTATTGCATTTTGTAATCGTTTTCCAAATTTTTCGTTTACTTTTTAGCACTATTGCTTAGTTTTGTTCCTTCACTGATTTTATGACGATATTTAGCTTTCTAATGTATATTATTTTACCTTGTTCTGCTGGCAACGAAGCGTTGCCTGTTGTCATGTGTTTTATCTGTGCTGAATGAATTGTTTGCGTGCTTAAAAGTTCCTTTTGCCGTGTAACATTCATTATCAAACCATTCAGGTTTTTGAAATATTTCGTGACGTTTTGGTTTTGTTTGGAACACCTTGCCAAAAACATGTTTGCTATTTTCTTGTAAGACATTTGTGAGATTATCTATTTTGTTATCAATTGATTCATTTTCATCATATATTTGATCTAATACCTGTTTATTTTCATTCAGTAATATATTAAATTCAGAGACCCTTTTTTCGTCAAAGTTCTTTTTGTTTGAGTCAATATCATTATCATCATAAATAAGTGTACTTCGTGTTAAGAAGCTGAAATAAAGTGCAGCGTGATCGAAAAATTCTGTCCAATCTACTATCTTAAAATCATGAATGAAATTTCTATTGTAAGTATCGTGTTGTAGTAATAAATAATCCGTTACGCTTTGACCACGTGACGAAATGAATGTATAATTGCCTGTTCTGTCACCCTGTAAACGACCGTTAGCTATTACGTGATTGGTGGATTTACATAGTGATAACAATGCGCGACCTTGACTGTCAATCACGTGGTCTTCATTCATACGTTTAGGAAGACGTGAGTGTCTTGAAAGTGTGTCATACGTGCTGTCACGTGCAGCGTTATTATCATCTAAATTATCTAGATATTTATTATATTCCACATTATAAGATAAAACTCCTGTTCTAGAATTTAAATCTCCGACAATATATGTATAACCTAAATTGCAGTATTTTTCAATATTGCTCTCTATTTCCTCGCAAAATATCAAAATCTATATCTTTTAAAACTGTAGAAGAGACCGGTGGAATGTAAGTACAACACAAATAAACATGCTTGTCAAAATTAAACAATGAGCAATCTAGTTTTAACTTAATTATTCCAATGGTATTTAACTCTACAATGGATATTTTTTGTTTTAATTCATTTTTATAATAAACAGAAATACCTCCAGCTTGTCGACCTTTTTTAATATCATGAGATTTGTGTCCATAATATGAATACTTTCAAAAGTCCTTACTTCTAGATTCTGTTTGGTCTTCTTATTAGTCAATGTTTCACTAAAAATAATAACATCGTATTTATTAATATATTCCAGAAAGTCAGTTTCATTTAATTTTCGTACAAGTCCGTTTACATTCCACGATACCAATTTTAACTCCTCACTGTCCTAATTGTGCATCTCGCGAAAGCTGCCGTCGTTCCTCTTGACTAGTTGTTTTGATCCGGCCCATTTCGTCGTCCTTCCGGCTGCTCGTTCCCTGTCTACGAGATGTTGCTTGCTTCGCCGGTTGTTGAGGGTTGCCATGATTGCTGGATCCCAACGTTCTGATTAAGTGCCCTTAGTTCTTGGTTTCTTTCTAATGCTGTTTTGCGCACGAGTTTACGGTCGGAAAACGGATTCAACTTAACCACAATCGGGCGTATTTTTCCAGGCGTTCCTTTCCCTATCCTGTGTACTCTGTCCAGAGGTATGTCTTTCTCAATGTGTAGAACATATCTGATGAGCCTTTGTACAAGGTCTTCACAATTTTCTTGGTTGGTTGATTCTTTAATTCCATGAAATAATAAGTTTTCTCTTAAACTATGGAATTCAAGTGAGCCATTCGATTTTTCGAATTGGTCTATTTTTTGTTGGTGTCGATCAAATGTGTGTTCGAGGACATTGCACCTATCATGAAAAGCTTTCATTTGATCTTCTGATTTCTTAAGTTTGTCTTGTGTTGATTCAAATTGTTCATTGAAGAACGTGCAGCTGGTTTCCATGGATTTAGCTTGCTGTTCTAACGTTTCTACGTTTTGGGTCAGTTTATTCATACAATCTTCAACTCTGTCAATTTTTGATACTTGCAGTTTGATGCTTTTTATGTCCTCTATTATCTCTACCGCCCATGTTGGTTGTGTTTGAGCAGATATGTTTTGTTGGGGTGGCATGCCAAACTGATTGAAGGGTGGATATTGTAATCCAAACTGGTTTCCATATTGTGCTGCTCCGTTTTAATTCATATTCCAAAATGCACTTGGCACATAATTTCCATCAACATTGAAATGTGACGTTGTTTGTAGCCTATTCACACGTTTTGTTCCGCCTTGTTCACTGTGTACACCGCTTACACTGTTTACACGCGATTCCGAACCTGTTTTGACAGGTTTGATTGTGCGGAAAAACCGTGCCCGATTTGGCGGACTCAATTGGTGAAATTGTTTTTCTTTTTCTAATCCAATTATTACTTTTATTTCCTTTTGATTATGATTCTTCTTCTGTGACATTAAGTACAATTCAAACGCTTCATTTTAATATTCAAATCAACTGCTTTCTTGTTAGAAATCTAGTTTTAAATCACAAATTTCTCAGTGGTAAAAATCTGTGTCCTTACATGTCCTTGCGTGACGTCACTACCATACTATACATAATAATATCTATAACGATGTTTTATTATATCTTCAGACTATAGCGCAGAGGCGATAAGGTTGGGTACACTGTCTTTAGTCCGTCCAGCGTTTGTAAACAGGGACATTACACTCCATTTTTTGACGATTTCAACACCAACCGAAGATATTCTTAAGGGGATATCATGGCACGTTAAGCCCGGGTACGAAACGGGATTCTATGAAATAGAATCTGGATATGAATACTTGGAGTTGGATTCACGGAATGGGGTGTGGTTAGTTCTTAAACGTGTCAACAAGACTTTGGATAAAGCGCAATTTTATGCCAGCTTTAACCACGTGGTTTCAAATTCCATCATAATACAATTAGAAGGTAAGTTTCATTTTAAATACTGTCTTTATTTCAAAATGAAGAATGCATCATACGCACACATGGGTATTTTATGGATAAGTGCTGACACAACTATTGATGTTTTTATTATAGGGAAGATGAAATTTGGTGTTTGGAGCTACATACAAATATGAATACACATATAATAATGACAAAACCGCCAAATCCCCAAGCCCTAGTAAAGTACGATTTGAAAACAAAATGGTGCACGTGTAAACATGCACACAGAAAATAGAGTCGACTGTTATCTGGTCGTTTGATAGATTGTGCGTAATACATAGACTAAAATAATACTATATAACATGTATATATTACGCGGTATTTTACTGTATAAACAGTCTTGTTATAACCTTAAACGCCATGTCGTTTTCTTACCTCCTTAATATTTGCTTGTAGAGTTTGACCACGAGTGTGGTTATCTGGAGATCCTATCCTTAACAGAAAGACCGGACGACAGTGCAAATATTGCATATTATCCGACACAGAACATACTTGACCGCCCTCCAGATGTCTACAGAGGATGGCGAACAGATGATGATTTTATCACACTGCAACATGGTGGTTACGAAGAAAAATATATCAGTCTAAACACGCATTATATTTTGACAATCTATAATATCACTAGAACACATAATTACACCATAGAGTGTAAGAGAAATAGAGGGTATAAAAAAACTAACACAATTTCAGTCTTTATAGGTAAGTATTTGTATAAATACATTCGTATTTACGAAATCAACAACATACGACTTGATGATCAATTGTAAAGGGAATATGGAATCTAGATTAACACATTGATCAAGCAAACTCCCTTGATGCTTGCGCCAAAACACTGATACTGTTTATATGCATAACTGTTTGTAACTATTACCTTTCAATGGCAAACAAAACAAGACACGTAAACGAATGTTACATGCGTTATTTATCGTTCAGCTCTGCCGTCCCTGGCTCCGCTATGCTCTGTCGACGGGTGTTTCGACTGTGTTTGTGTTTCCCTTGGTGCCAATATTACTTGCCATTCATCCAGTGACAATGTTAGTATCCAAATTGGGAAGAAGAACGCGCGTTTCCGTACGGAGGTTGACAAATACACAACAAACGAATTTAACGAAACATGCCACATGCAAGCAGTAGAGTGTCTCGCTGGATTTGATAACGGACGCCACTGGTTCAGATCAAGTGGTGATCTTTACCTTATAGGTAATGTATCTAAAATAATTTGGCATCTCATTAGCTCACTTTAATGCATAGCAGATCTACATAACGTTTGAACTTGAAGTTGTATACAGGTTGTATGTGAAATGCGAAAACTTGAAACATTATCTACCATTAAGCGATGCCTCATGGAATAACAAAGAAATCCTTGACCTACGTTTGGTACGCCGTTTATAATGTATGAAAATAGAATTTTATAATATTAATTAAAAATAACTTCTATTTTAACCATGCAAAACCGAACCCTCTGAAAACCGAATCCCTGTATAAACCGAACAGATATTTTGATCCCGATTTGTTTTTCTTATTATTATATATACCAAAAAACAACTAAATACAGCGAATCCTGTGTAAACCAAAAACCGAACGATTTTATCCCGAAACAGTTCCGATTGAAAAACCCGAATAAACGAAACGGCTATGTATAGTCATGTGTCACTTGATTTCACATGTATTTTATTTTTATACACTTTTTAGAATTTGTAATAATTTGCATTTGGTATAATGGTGGTATTCATATCGTTAGTTAATCGGATAAAGACACTTTTCATAGTTCCCCCTGCTGAGATACAGGTTACAATTCCAAAGCTGAAGTACGGAGATCTCGTGAACGTAACTTGCATCACAAGCATGGCGAGACCACCGCCTAAACTTCAGATGAGACTTGAGGGCGAAATTATTGAAGATGCAGAACAGATAGACATCCTGAATGATACAAGCCAATTTTATACTAGTAGTATTGTCACAAAAAGTCATTTGGACAGACGTATGAGCAACAAAGCTATCAACTGTACGTCAACAGCAATGGGGAGTGATCTGAACTATAAACATGTAAATTTAACCAGCCAGATTATGTCTTTCAAATGTGAGTACAATTTACATGGGTAAAACATTGTCGTTGAATTTGCGTTGAAAACAAATACTTAATTAAAACAAGGTAAGGGGGCTAAAGTGTTAAAAAAAATGAAAACAACGTGATAACAACATTGTTCTCAAATGGTAACTGTGGAGCTCCATTTTTAGGAAGCTAACCTTTTACAATTACTATTTGGTGTTATTTCAAAACGCAGCACACATGATGCCAATGCAGCTTCCCTCGATATTTATAGAAAATGTTTTCAATGCTTAATCATATCAGCCAAACAGTTAACTACAGTTATGCACCGCCCGTATGGCATAACACATTTCTATGTACTCCACTGGTTTATGTACATAAAAGAAATTGTGTCATGGGATCTACAATCATGACTGTATCCGCCGTCACGTTATGTCAGCGTTCGAATGATTTATATAATACATGTTTTGCACCTTGAACGTTTCAGATCCTCCATCGTTATTGGAGATGATAAGACCTTCCATTCAACTGTACAAAAATATTTGGTATCCTCTTCTCAGCCGATGTAAAGCCGTCGATTCCAATGCTGAATGTAGCATTTCATGGTGTTCAGACATAATTCATTTAGAATTGAACAACACTGTAAACGTGCAGCAGTCATTAGACATAGAATCTTGGATTTACGTCAACGTGTCACAGAACGCGACACAAGGTCGGATCAGCTGCCACGTTGAGTGCAAGGAGTTCACACTAAACATGCAGCAGGACTTTATTTTCGATTTAACAAGTACGGTTTGTTTGCAGCATTCGCAAGAAAACCTATACCAGAGTTAATCATTACAATTGATTCGCGTTGAATCAATTGAGGCATTCGAAAGTCCTAGTATTTTGTTCGCTTTAATAAAAAATTTGTAATTATTGACTAAGTTGCCAATTGAATAAGAAACATGTTCTCAAGACTCTTTAAATAAGTTGAATGCAAATAAAGAAAACGTTATTTGTCTAAATATTTACGAGTACCCAAATTATCAACTGTTTCATATTGCACAAGCGTATTAACTCAAACACGGGTCATCAGCAATCTTAAAACCGTTTCAACAATAATGCAGAACATTGCAAATATCACACAAACACATTCAGTGTGTTTGAACAGTAAATATACAACATGTAATTGTTTGTGACTGAGGACTTATGTGTATTACCTATGTATTACCGGGCAAGTTATTAATGAGCTACCAATGCTGACATTGTATTAAGTGCCAATGCTTGGAATAGATTATAGGTTTTGCATGTAAAGATTGTATTTATCTGTTTGTGATTTTGTTGTCAGACACTAATTCTGCTGGATCTTTCCCTCTGGTATTGTTTACGCGTGTCACGGTGCCGCTAGGGCTTCTGTGTTGCACCGTTGTGTGTTGGTTTATTTTTAGAAAGCGGCTTTGTCTCAGTATGTGTAATTTTAAGCTATTACCTATTATCCGGTGAATTTTAATCAAATCGATAACGAGTTTCAGCATTAATGCATGAAGCTTGTGGTCGATCTTCTTGGTTTTGTGTTTATAAGGCTTTAATTAATGATGTTTCGATTTATTGTACTTTCTGTAAAGTAGTTTTCGACATTCGATTTAAAGTACTTATTTCCGATTATAGGAAGAACTGACCAACACCATTACACGCAAGTGGAAAAGATTTCAAGTGTATTGTTTATAAACAAACACATGCAAACAACAATTCATTGTTTCAATTGATTATTTAATTTGGAAAAGTACCAACGTTTAATGTTTTCTAAACATCCTCTTAGCGTGGTCAGTAGGAATTTAAGACGCATTTATGAAATAATAGAAACTGATCATTTCATTAATTAAGGCCACCATTAGACGAGGTCGAACGCACGGAAGGAAGCAATTGATGAATTCATCTTATCATCATTTTCATAAAACACGTTATACATTTCTTTTTTAATTTGCACGTCAATGTACACAATCAATTTTTCAGGTCCGTGATACAGGTAGACGGTATACCCATGGCCGTGCAAACAATGGGTACGATTATTCACTATTCAAAACTTGAGATTCCTTGTTGTATTGTAAAGTGCATTGTTTGATTCAAAATTCAAATTCTTAATAAAACAATTTTGATTTTATCGAAAACAGGTTCTCAAATATGCCGAAATGATACACATACATTTATTTAATAATGTGATATTAAGTAATTATTAAGTATGCACTAAATGAACGTTAGAATAATCGATAGTAAAGGCGTTTGTAGTAGTGAACGCCAACATCGATTTTCATTTATGTTCAGAACACAATTACAACATCGCATCCGATTATGAAGAGATCGAGTAGAAAGAAAACGCATCGGTAGAAGACATACAGGTTTGCTAGAGTTAAAATACATTCTGCGAACTTTTAAGCATTACACAAGACTTACATTCATCCATGTAATAATTCACTATTTATTAAGTGGTAAGACGTACAAGCTATTACATGCATTGGAACAAAATGTTATTCATAAATGTCATTGTTTGGTAAGCATTTTTGTTATTATATTTTTGGCTTCATACAATATATTCCTGTTTTTCATAATACCAGTTGTATTTGAGGTAAATAAATATGCTTTATACAAATAACAACATTCAATTTTAATTGCAGAAACAGCCATCAGAATCACAGCTGTACAGAACCATGTTTGAAACACTGCAATGTTTCAGAAAAGGTCACCAAAACCCTCGACGCAAACTATATCAATAATTTACATAAATGCCGCTTCCGATCTAGTAAATTATAATGTGAACGCGCAAACGACTATTCCGTTAATGTTTGGAGGGCACAGATACATGTATAGAAGCGAATTGTGATCCAATTCTTACAAATAATTTCGTATTTCGCATCTTTCGGGAATTCGCTTGAGTGTTTATAAATGTTTATTTATGATGGTTACGAGTTGCCTTTGATTGACATTTGCAAGTGTTCAACGTTGAAAATGGTAGTTGATCCAACTGTGGTTGTTTATTTGTTGCTTTATTGCCTTGTTTTAACGTCATTTTTTGTATTTGTAAATATTGTAGGCATCTTTGTTTTGTCTCCCGATATCTTTGATCGGGTATGCATGCGACTGTTTATGTATGTTTTTAAATAATTAATTGTACACAGATACATTTTGAAGTTGAGTTTCGATTGTAACAAAAAATACTTGTATTGCAAATGGGTTAAGTGCGTTAAGCCTAGATACAAATGACGATTAGCTTTTGTAAATGTAGTATCTCCAGAAGGTTAATATTATTGTACAACAAAACGCGATATAAAATCCAAAAGTTAATTATTATAAATAATCAAATCTATTAAGAATTACTACCCCATCTTAAGCGAGTTTTAATCCCTTAATAAGGATTGTATTGAACAGCCAAAGACAATTCCTGCATTTAAATTCAGTCGAATGTTATTTACGCTACACAATGCCGCTTCCGATCTAGTGAATTATAATGTGAACGCGCAAACGAATATTCCTTTAATGTTGGGAGGGCACATATACATGTATATACGCGAATTGTGATCCAATTCTTACAAATATTGACGTATTGCGCATCTATCGGAAATTGTGCTTGAGAATTTATAAATGTTTATTTATGATGGTAACGAGTTGCCTTTGATTGACATTTGCAAGTGCTCAACGTTGAAAATGATAGTTGATCCAACTATGGTTGTTTGTTTGTTGTTCTATTGCCTTGTTTTAACGTCACTTTTTCTGAATTTGTAAATGTTGTAGACATTTTTTTTTGTCTCCCGATATCTTTGATCGGGTATGCATGCGACTGTTCATGTGTGTTTTTAAATAATTAATTGTACAAAGATGCATTTTGAAGTTGATTTTCAATTGTGACAAAAACTAATTGTATTGCAAATGGGTAAAGTGCGTTAAGCATATCTACAAATGACGATAAGCTCTTGTAAATGTGGTATTTCCAGAAAGGTAGTAATGTACAACAAACCGCGATATAAAATCCAAACGTTGATTATTATAGATAAATACTGGACATCTATTAAGAAGTATTACCGCATCTTAAACGAATTATTTTAAACCTTCATCAGTATTTATTTTACAACTCATGACAATAGTGTAAATTCAATCAAATGTTGATTTACGCTACACATTACCAATAAATGAACAAAAGTCGGCCAATGTGTTTGTTTTATCTTAAATAGTAAATGTACAAACATAAATTTAATAAATTGACATATATTTGAGTTTAATATCATATAAAGAGTCGATGTATCAAAAGAACAGAAACAATATTCAAAGTAAATGGAAATCACAGTGAACCACTTATTTAAAACTAGACTAACTTTTTCATATCACACTGAATATGCAAACTGGTATCAGGAACAGCCAACCTGCATTAAAACAGTTGTGTTCTGTGTTCTGGCATTTTCATATTATGAAAGCAACCCCTCACAACGCACATATATTCGAGAATTGAACAGATGTGAGTAACACTGTATGAAAATTTGATGCAAACTTAGTATGCTTGTATTATATTTTCGCATATTACTTAAGGATTTTTGACGCGGATTTCAAACTGTGAGTTATTTATGATTGTAACATTAACTATTATGGCTTAAACGAGACAACAACAAAACATAGTATCTGGTACATTTCCGAACAAAGGTTGCTGCAAAGAAATATGTTTCCCGTTGTTATATGGTTAATAAAATAGATTCAGTTTTCTGAGTATGGAGGAAAATAATTATAAGACGTATAGTTCATTCTCATGGTTCTATTTACACTTTCAACATCAACTAGAAGTACCTGATCGAGAGGTATCATCAAACTAGAGATATCCCTAAAGGATATTTTAAACCCCCACATACCGCTTTAACACAGATGAAGAGGTTTGCAGTAGTATTGCTTTGATACAAACCAATGTTTTGTCTGACAAAAAGACCTACATAAGAGGTAAAATGGGCTTAAAATGCAAACAGACGAGTAGAATATATAGAAGAAGAAGAAGAAGAAACTTTATTTTGACTAATAAGTATACACTCATGAGTTCGAACAGTGTTAGTTACATATACATACATACATTTGCAAGTTCCGGTTAGGACGTCTTCACATGAAAAATAGAATCTGAGTGTTAAAAACATTACATGAGTTTTTGTCTGAGTGTTAGAAATATTGCAACATATTTATAACAACGTAATCGTGGTCTTATATTCATGCATGTACCTTTGTCACTTTAAATTATGAAGTGTTAGAGATTATTTATAATAATATAGTATTTTGCATTAGTTGCAAACATGGTTTTGTATACGTTCCTTAACGTATACGTTACTTACGTATACAAATGCATACACCAAAATATTAACGTCATGGTAACTGACATATAAATATATATACAGCAAAATAATGAGGGAGAAAAATGAGTTGCAAATGGAAGAAAGACATACACTTTGAAATATTTGTTAAGTGTGTATCCGTAAAATATGTTTTATAGATTAAAGAAACATCTCTTTGTGTCGGAGGAAGCTGTAATATAAATACATCGATAATCATATATACCCCGGACAACAATGTTGACCTTTGACATTGAAGAATGACCTTGAACTTTCAGCTACAGACTTGGCCTTACGTGTGTCTTAAAAGGCTCTCTAGAGAAGTTATATCCAATTCATTCCATGTTGGAATGCTGCTTCCTACAAAAACTGTCATTTCTATATTTGGTCTTAAAATGTGACCTTGGAATCACACACCTTGTTCTTGCCTGGGACACATCATCTCATGATGGTGAGCACTTTGTTCTAAGTTATACCAGAATCCCTTTTTGAAGGTACAATGCAACAGAAAACACACATAGTATAATCTATCTTATACGTTACATTTGACCTCTAAGTATGACCTTGACCTTTCAGCTACTGGGCTGGCTCTTGCTTGCAGCATATCATGTCACGGTTGCCATCATTTCTACTAAGTTATTTGGAAAAATTCCAAGTCAGGAAAAACAAGCAGTATTTTGACAACAAGGCGCTCATTATTTTGACATTTGACCTCAAAGTATAACCTTGGCCATCTGGTTTTTGCGAGCGACACACCCGTCTCATATAGGTTAACATTTGTGTTCAATATCCTTCAATGCCTGGAGAAGTTAGAGCTCGGAACAGCGCTATGTAGACAATAAAGCATTTTATTTTAATCTTTCTCCTCAAAGTATGACCTTGACCTCTTTGGTAGCCATTTAGTTTTTGTGCACAGCACACCGTTAACATTTGCGCCAAGTTATTTTAAAATCCTTCCATGCATTGGAGAGTTAGACCCAGGACAAGCAGTATTTTGAAAAGAAGGCATTTTATTTTGACATTTGACCTCGAAGTAAGACCTTGACCTTTAAAGCAGTCTTCTGGTTCTTGCGAGCGACACACTGTCTCTGCCAAATTAACATTTGTGCCAAGCTATTGTGGAATCCTTTAATGCAAGGGTATGTTAGAGCTCGGACAAGCGCTATTTTGACAAAAAGCACTTTATCTTGAACTTTGACCTCAACGAATGATATTGACTTGAACGGTTGCCGTATAGTTCTTTTGCGCGAAATACCGTCTTATCTAGGTAAACATTTGTGCCAAATTATTTTAGAATCCTGCAGGCATTGGAAAGTTAGAGCCCGCAAAAACAGTACTTTCGAAATAAAGTGCTCTACTTTGACCTCAAAGTAGGACATAGACCTTAAAGGTAGCCATAAGGTTCTTGCGAGCGACACACGATCTCATTTAAGTTATCATTTGTGCCAAGTAATGCTGAAATCCTTCAATGCATGGGGAAGTTAGAGTTCGGACAATTTTCTGGACAGACGGACCGACCGATAAACCGACGGGACAAAGTGATTCCTACATATCCCCCTCCCTACCTACAGGTAGTTTTTGCGTTATTTCTTGTTTTCGCTACGTTAAGTTTTGTTGTGACGAATAAAGGTATGTATTCACTAATGCATCAATGTATTGATAGATATGACTATTTCTCTTTATTACTAGTATGGTAAATATGTATTAACTACTGTTAGTAATTTATTGATTTTTTATTTAAAATGTTTAGTAACTACTTGCTTACTCATAACTTAAGTACTTGTTAAAATTATGTATATATGTCTATTAATGTTGTTATCAAAAAAATATGTATTAAAATTTGTCCACATGGGCCATTGGCCTTCTGGAAATGTTTAATAAAATCTTTTAAAAGATATGCCTGGTGTGCAAATGGCTCTTAAATAAACGTAATAAGTATATTTCTGGCATTGGCTCAAGCAAAACATATCAATTATGGTTATATTAATAAACAATTACAATAACCAAGTCAGCATGATTGTATAATTTTCACATTTGCATTTCATTTTTTTGTAGCGGATTGAGAGATGGTGGGGATATCTGCGACAAAGTAGAGCTGACTGTTGGATCGACCACTTCAAGGTTTCTTTTCTATATTATATTTTTAATGATTATTTAATCAGATATTAGTAGAATACTCATACTGTTTGCCTTGATGATTGCTGCAAATAGTATATAGTCTGCAATTCTTGTCCAGGCACTTTCTGGGCAACCACTTGCATGATTCCAATGAAAGTTTACAGGAAGCTATAGTACAATGAGTATGTTGCATGGTAGATGCATTATGCTGTTCCAATGTCGTTTTTGAAGTTGTAGACCAGCAAGCCTTGTATGCTTTAAATTGTACTTTTAACAGATAGTAAGTGATAACTTCTTTTTTTCAAAAATAATGTCAGAAAGCATTTCAAATACTGTATATTATTACCAGTAGATGATTGCCAGGTGTGCTATTCTGCTTATTCATTTTTGCATATATATAATGTTTTCTTTTTGGAATCGGTGTTAACATGTTGGAAAATTGTCATTTTACCAATTTGTGAATAGATATTTCAGAGTTTAATAAAAGAACAAATGAACATTTTATCAGAATGTTTCACTTGGGTAATCTTTCACAGAGTTATAAGTCGTTGATGCAAATTTGTTCCAAATTGTAGTTTATTTGTGACGATGCTGTTTCTAAGGATGACCGTTTTATAAGGATGTTATACCACAAAGATTGTTCTTGTCTGAGCTATTTCTCATCTCTGCCAGTGTTCAGAATTTAATGCAACTTTATTGAAAGCTTCATTACCATGTGTCATTGATTGTTTTTGTGTGTAACTGCTATATGAAAGTCAAGGAAAGTTGATGGAAAATAACCAGGATGAAATTTCCTTATTGCAGTGATACTTCACAATTATGATTTATTTTACAGTGATGTGTTAATTAACAGATAAGCTGCTTCTGCTCCTTATTTTTTGTGCCATGGAAAAATAAATTGTGGTTTTAGTTAGTTGAATATCTGCCTTTTGCTCCTTGCATTCTGGTTACTATTGTGTACATCGTTGTGAAACATCCATCTGTTTTATGCACCTATCAACAGAGCGGCGAGCTGTCCCAAGGAAATTTGACCTGTCGGGAATCACTTTCTAAAGCCCCATATATGCCCGCCCTAACCATACTTATTGAGGGGGACATATTGATTATGTACATTACTGATGTTTTGTTATGTTATGGGTAGCATCCATCAGTTTCACTAGTATTCTTGTGTGTTATTTTAGATTCTTGAAGCACTTGGTGTCATAGATAAAAGCAACTGGATTCACAGGTAGAGTAAATAGTGTATTAGTTCAGAGTTTTAGATAATATTGTTTTGCAATTATGGCCAATATATCTCGTTACGCAAAATAGACAGTACTGAAACGAGTTTTTGATACGAATTCCCATTCTGGATTGTTATGTCCGAAATACACTTCACTTGTGTTTCCTCTGTTTTAGCATTAACATGTCGCGCATTGCACAAAAGCTTTATTCATTGTAATATTACATAAATTTGCTTCAACAATGCCTTGTGAATTATATATGGACTCATTTTTATCAAAATTGAAGAAAACCCATCACAGCCGACATTTTGTTGGTTTGTGCCAGGCGTACAATCTTAGTACGAACCGGGAACTAGGCTACTCGTTTGGCCACTTCTTAACCAATAAGATTTTACTTAATAGGTAGGTCTTTCGTCCACACTGTGCTTGGCTGCCCGAAAACTGGATACGTGTCTCATGCCAGGTACCTACAATTTCTAAATCATATATGAATTATTGTATGATATTGTTATTGTTGTTGTGTATAATATTATTTACTGTCTTACTATAAGATTTAAAAACAAACAAATTGTCGTTATCACATGTTTATTTTAAAGAACATGATCGCTGTTTGTTTCCATACAGTGTATTTGATCCATATTTAACTTATGTTTTGTTACTATCTTTGACAAAAATGTTTTCATTGTTTCAAGGTCATCGTCACTGTTTAACTTAAATTCATAATTTATGTATTAATAATTTGAGTTATTTTATTAAGAAGGCATACACTTTAAACATTTAAATCATTCAACCCTGTCCAAATATTCTTAGGACGTTAACTATTTAACAACGTAAACGTACCAAGCTACGGTGTCCTGTTAAGGCCATCGTAGTTAAGTGACTTTGACCTGTGCTTATGAAAGGGTGCCGACACGATGCGCCGAAGCGCCGACACAATGCGCCGAAGCGATATAAACGTCGCAATCTCGTATGTTTTTTTTTTTCATATGTGGCTATAGAATTGGGCTCAGATACGAAAAAAAAACACACCGACACGATACGCCGAAGCGGCGAGACGATACGCCGAAGCGCTAAAACGATGCCGAAGCGAAATAAACGTCGCAATCTCGTGTGTTTTTGTCATATACGGCTATAAAATTGGGCGACGATACGAAGATACGACGTTTATATTGCTTCGGCGTATCGTGTCAGCGCTTCGGCGTATCGTGTCGGCTCTTCGGCGTATCATGTCGGCGCCCTTTTATTTCTGAGGTCGAAGTCGCGTCGAGACGATACGTCGACGCGCCTAGACGATACGCCGACACACTGACGAGCCGACTCTATAGGCCGAAGCGCCTTGTGGTTTATTTTCTACGACTCAGAACTCCAAATCGTTGTTTATTGGCCGATAAACAACGATAAATCGAAAATAATTGCTTAATTCCAACATGACAAGCGCAGAGTTTTCTATAGACAAAGAACAAAATTCACCGTTGTTGAACAACCAATAAACAACCCGAAAAATAGTTCCGAATCCGTAAAATATAGTTTGCATTGAAATTGCCGAAAATGTGGTCCGGTCATGTTATAATCGAAATCGTTGTTTATTTGCCGATAAACAACTCTAAATCGATTTGTTTTCTTAATTTGACTTCAATCTTTAACTACGTTCAAAATGGATTAAAATTTCTCGAACCCTTATCATTGACAGCGACGATGTGTCACGTTTATATTTGTAATTGGTTAGGTTCTCGGGGTTTTCTTTCAAAACTTTCTTGACGGACATTCGCTAAAATTCATCATCAGAAAATATTGAATATCCTTAACTTGTGAATACACCGTTTATATCTTATACTTAAATCAGTTGCACATTGTTAAAGAACCACATTAAACCACACAAAACTGGTTACAAAATGTCTTGAAATTGTAAACAACTTCGTTAAGTCGGGAGACGTTGTAATTTGACGGTTTGCTACGCATGACGTTTCTAAATACTCGTATACACCTGAAAACTGCTTCGTTTTATTTTATAAATGCGTTGTGTCTACACCGGTCTGACTGACACTGACTGTGTACTCACGCTATACATTCTATACACAGATGATGACGTCACAAGCCAAACCTCTGTTCTTAACCACATTATTTCGCCCCAAACGGCGAAATGTGCTTACGCATTAAGTAATCCCGCGTATGAAAGTTGTTTCATGAAATGACTTTATTGATACCATTAATCAGTCTAATATTCAGTTAATACTGATAGTAGAATATATTTCTGTAAAATGAAATAAAAGTAGTTCGCGTTTAACGCTGTTTAGCGTGTTTATTATAAAAAGCTACCTTCACTTTCGTTTTGTGTGAACATTCAAGATTAGATGCCAGTAACTCTAATTCCCATAGTGTCCCATTATAAAACGGCGAAAATTCAGATTTCAGATTGTGCAAGCTTGGTGTCTGTTAAACGATTAATCTTTCGACTTCCGAAAATTGCAATAAAAATATATGGCATATTACTTCTAAGAAAATGGGTCTCACCTGAATGCAGACACCGGTAGAAACTAGGTTTAGGCAGTCATATTTCAACAAAAGCCCCATGCCACAGTAAATACACCCCAAAAACTCAACCCTCAAGTTAGCCTCCAAAGAAATGCGCAAAAATGTTCCAAACACACAGAGGATATTAGAGATAACCACAAAAGGCATGTCTGACATTGCTAAATGCTTTTCATAGCAGAAGAAAAAAGGAACTCTAGTAAAAAGCAATATTTTTTTTTTCGAATGTAAAACGGAGGGAAACACATTTATTTACTGGTATATAACCTCAATGCGATTTTAAATCAACCATTGCGAGCTATGCTGGAAAGTAGCGCATACCGATAATGCCTAGAGCGTGAGTACACAGATCAACCTCCGCGCAGAGATTTGACTGGTTCCGAGCATAGCTCTAATCAAATCCCTGCCGTCATAACAAACCATGTGATGATGATCGATTTAAATCTTCTAGATATTATTTATGGTTTTAATTACTTATTTTCTTTTTCTGAATAAATTATTTACTGGAAACGATATATAAAAAAATCCAATTATGTAAAAAAGTTCAATGAGTTGAATTTAATAAATAAAAGTTACAAACACGTAATCCTTCCAGAACTGGAAGGATTTTACTTGTGATGACAATGGTTACCGTTAACAAAGGGGAGGTAACCGCTGCGAGTAGTTTGTACACAGATCTGTCAGACCGGTGTATAAACAACGCACTCTCTAAGCATTATGGGTATGTAATACAAGTGTCACTGATGAAAAACATATGGCTTTAAGATCAATTTATTGTACGTACATTACATAATGGTGGTATCAACATTAAATTACGTACTTTTCAGTGTTTCTTATTTCTAATGGAACTTTATAATGGTGATATGATTTCACTGCTTTATCAACTCCATCATGCATATTAATTTTCTTAAATGTTGCTTTTCTTTTCTTCATTTATGTTTAAGTTTTCATTTCACGGCGCCCTGTGGTGCTTTGAATCATTGTTTTTTCTTGTGTAAAATATATTATTGGTACCGTAAAAGCTCTATATTTTCGGAAACTATAAATTTTCGGACACCCTCTTTTTTAGCTTAAATAATTATTTTCGTCACTATATATTTTCGGTAGTGATAATCGTATATTAAATAACCAGTCTTAATTATTTACCGATAAAGTCTGCTTAATTATGCCCCCCTTCGAAGAAGTGGGGATATCTTGCTTTGCACCTGTCCGTCCGTCGGTCGGTCGGTCGGTCGGTAGGTCTGTCCGTAGACCATTTCGTTTCCGCACGATATCTTGAGAACGCTTTGACCTACGATCATCAAAGTTGGTACTCTTGTTACTTGGGAGGAAAGGAAGAACCCTATAACTTTTGAAGTCAACAGGTGAAGGTCACCGTTGCTAAAAATAGAAGAACGGTTTTCCCTCAATAACTTGAGAACGCATTGAGATATTTTAGTGAAACTTTATACATAGATACCTTACATCGAGACCTCGCTTAGGATTTGCATATGGGGCGGGTGGGGTCAAGGACAAGGTCATCGTTGCTAAAAATAGAAAAACGTTAGACCATTTCGTTTCCGCAGGATATCTTGAGAACTCTTTGACCTACGATCATGAAAGCTGGTACGCTGGGTATCTGCGAGGCAAGGAAGAATTCTGTAAATTTTGAGGTCAACAGGTCAAAGGTCAAGGTCACCGTTCTTAAAAATACAAAAACGGTTTCCCCTCAATAACTTAAGGACGCATTGAGATATTTTAATGAAAATTCACACATAAATACCTTATATTGAGACCTCGCTTGGGATTTCATATGGAGTGGGTGGGGTCAAGGTCAAGGTCACCGTTACTAAAAATAGACAAACGGGTTTCCGCTCAATAACTTGAGAACGCATTGAGATATTTTAATGAAACTTTTGTCATAGATACCTTACATCGAGACCTCGCTAAGGATTGCATATGGTGTGGGTAGTATGAAGGTCAAGGTCACCGTTACTAAAAATAGAAAAACGGTTTCCGCTCAGTAACGTAAGAACGCATCGAGATATTTTAATGAAACTACATACATAAATACCTTATATTGAGACATCGCTTGGAACGCATCGATATATTTATGCCCCCCTCGAAGAAGTGGGGGCATCTTGCTTTGCACCTGTCCGTCCGTCGGTCGGTCGGTCGGTCAGTCTGTCTGTAGACCATTTCGTTTCCGCACGATATCTTGAGAACACTTTGACCTACAATCATGAAAGTTGGTACGCTGGTTACTTGGAATGAAAGGAAGAAACCTATAAATTTTGAGGTCAACAGTTCAAAGGTCAAGGTCACCGTTGCTAAAATAGGAAAAACGATTTCCGCTCAATAACTTTAGAACGCATCGAGATATTTTAATGAAACTTTATACAGAAGTACCTTATATTGAGACATCGCTTGGGATTGCATATCGGGTGGGTGGAGTCAAGGTCAAGGTCACCGTTACTAAAGTAGGAAAACGGTCTCCGCTCAATAACTTGAGAACGCATTGAGATATTTTAATGAAACTTTATATATAGATACATTACATTAAGTACTCGCTTGGGATTGCATATGGGGTGGTTGGGGTCAAGGTCAAGGTCAGCGTTACTTAAAATAGAAAACGGTTTCCGCTCAATAACTTTAGAACGCATTGAGATATTTTAATGAAACTTTATACAGAAATACCTTATATTGAGACATCGCTTGGGATTGCATATGGGGCGGGTGGGGTCAAGGTCAAGGTCACCGTTACTAAAATAGAAAAACGGTCTCCGCTCAATAACTTGAGAACGCATTGAGATATTTTAATGAAACTTTATAATATAGATACATTACATTAAGTCCTCGCTTGGGATTGCATATGGGGTGGTTGGGGTCAAGGTCAAGGTCACCGTTACCTAAAATAGAAAACGGTTTCCGCTCAATAACTTGAGAACGCATCGAGATATTTTAATAAAACTTCATGCACAGATACCTGATATTTAGACCTCGCTTGGGATTGCATATTGGGTGGGTGGGGTCAAGCTCAAGGTCACCGTTACTAAAAATACAAAAAACGGTTTCCTCTCAATAACTTGAGAACGCATCGAGAAATTTTAATGAAACTTCATACATATATACCTTATATCGAGATCTCGCTTGAGATTGCATATGGGGTGGGTGGGGTCAAGGTCACAGTTGCTAACACTAGAAAAATTGTTTCCGCTCAATAGATTGAGAACGCATTGTTATATTTTAATGAAACTTCACACATAGATACCTTATATTGAGACCTCTCTTGGGATTTCATATGGGGTGGGCGGGGTCAAGGTCACCATTATTAAAGTAGAAAAACTGTTTCCTCTCAATAACTTGAGAACGCATCGAGATATTTTAATAAAACTTCATACATAGATACCATATATCGAGACGTCACTTGGGATTGCATATTAGAAAAATATCTTAATAATTGCACATATTCACAACTTGGCTGCATGTCGGAGGGCATACATGTTTCACAAAATTCTCTTGTTACTTATGTTTTTATGTCCCCACTTTCGTCCGCCCGTCGAATGTTTGCTGTGTCGCGCGTAATTCAAGAAGTATAACCGCTAGAGTGTTCAAACTTTCTAAACATATGATTTCATGTGCACTTGGGTATCTCGGTACAGTTTTAGCTTGACTTTTTGAAGAACAAAAGTTGGCGTCATTGTCCAGGCTAGGTTAAAGAGTAACGTTTTTCCGGTAAGCTAGTTTCTCAGGAAGAGCTTGAGGGATTTTATTCAAACTGAAAACATTTATTCCACATATTTAAATGATCCTATATGCTAAAGTTGGTAACTCTATTTTAAAATTTTTCAAAATGTTGGGCCTTTTTACACTTAGAAATGTTACATATAGCTATTGAGATATGCTAAAGTTTTTTAAGTTGTTTCTCAGGAATGGTTAGAGGGATTTCATTCAAACATAAAACTCATTCCCTATATTAAAATGAACCCATAGGCCAATTATGAAAACTCAAGTTTGAAATTTGTCAAAATTATGGGCCTTTTTACACTTAGACATTTTAGATTCCCGTGGGTGGGGTGGCGGAATAAACTTTTGATTTCCATTATCTTAATCGAGACTGAATATTCATACATAAATACCCGAAATCAATACTTTACTTGGCATTGCATTTGGGGTGGGATGGTTGGGATCAAGGTCACTGTTACATAAAATAGAAAAAAAAGTTTCTGCGTGATAACTCGAGAACAAATTGAAATACATTACTGTAACTGAGTTTATAGATACTGTATAGCGAGACATTGCATGAGATTGATGCAATGAGATTTATAGACTTTATAGCCCAATAATCATGAAACTTGCTCAGAACATTTTTCCCAATGATATCTAGGACAATGTCACATGGGGTCAAAAACTAGGTCACCAGACCTAATTGAAGAAAAAGCTTGTGAACACTCCAGAGGCCACATTCTTAGCCAAATCTTCATTAAACTTGCTCAGAACAATTTAGTTCCTTAGCCCCTCAGCTGAGCCACCTAGGGCCTGATGACCCTCTTGTTTAATGTTCATAGTTAATGTGAAAGTGTATCATACTGGATTTGCTCATGCCACTTCCTGTCTCAATTGTGTTGGTTCTTCGTCCATTTTACTCTATTATTGCATTGTGGCATACTTTAAAAAAAAAATAATGACTGTATTTGATGGTTCAGTTTCAGATGCAAGAATCAGTAGAAGGTTAAATAAAATAAAACACTTCTCTAAGTATATAAATAAAAAAATTTAGTTGCAAAGCATATCATATCTCTTGCGACTGACTCTAAATTGGAATGTGAAAGCATTTGTTAACGCACAGAAGCACAATCACAGATCTATAACATATTTCTCTTTAATATATATTTGGACCGAAGTTACCAGTGCTACTTTGATAAACAATGCAGACAAGTTTAGCTGAAATAATATGCCTTACAAATTATATGGTCCAATTATGATATTTGAAAACTAGCCAATAGACACTACACAATTTTGAAAAGCTCGAAAAATGAGATACCCCTCCCCAGTGAATTCCTTTGTGTCGAATAGCCCGGATCAAATAACCACACGTTTTGTTATACAAAATCTTTCACCATGTACACATTAATTTAAATTTAAAATGGATATTTAAAAATACTTAAATAGGGTTATATCCATTCATCTTAAAACAAAACAGCAAACTTTGGTATACACAATTTTCCATTAAGTGCACCTTTAGTTAAATATTTTCAATAGGATACCGATACACGTATTTAAGAAAATATACCAAGGATTATGCCCATGCAAATTGGCATTGTAAACGTCTGATCAACATTATATACCATTTTGCAAAACTTTGTGTGTGATTCACATTACAGATTGTTTTACTGTAAGACTTGCTCAGGAGCCTATTCTCATGACTCTGCTCTTTTGAAATACAACCTATTGAAGTGCCTTTAATTATGTTGTGCTTCAAGACCTAAACAATTCATGTCAAAACCGAGGAAAGCCTTGATTGAAATCGTTGTTATGGTTGTGATATTGGAACTATTTCAGTAGGCAATTCCAAAATGTCGTGCAGTTTGAAGATTTTAGGAGGAATCTTTATTTCAAGATTCACAGAAGATATGCAATCACAAATGTGGTATTTAAAGCAGCAGTCCATAAATATCTAGTAAAAATAAAATTTTGCAGAAATCGTTTCTATTGGGCATCTTACCAATCAAACTACAAAAAAACCGCATTGAAATCGGTAAAATAATACCGTTTGTGTAACTTTTTATTATTTTGTTTCTGTATGCGATAGCTGGTGATGCCTCTGGAGTAAATCAGCATGTAATTGAGTGTGTATTCCGTTCTGAACGAGCGTTTTCGAACCTATACATTATAAATTGCATTTCGTATATAATAAACAGTTTTCAGTCGAAAAAAACGGCATTTACGTTCATCAGAACTTATGCCAATTTAAGATGCATTGAATTATATTCTGAGGACTGCGCTTTAATCTTAAAAGAAGAAGAAGAACTTTATTCCGAACAGTAAGCATAAGCCCATCGGTTCAAACAGTTATAAAACAAAATAATGAACATATTAACACGCATCTTAATCATTGCCAGGCCAACCTTAAAAAATTGTTGTTTGCCATTGCCTACCCAAGGTTGGAATATAAAAAACTGGTTTGATTTATAAAAAAAAAACTGTTAAGTCGGGACTTTCGTCGGGTAGGTAGGCAATGGCTAACAAAGTTAATTTTAATGTTGGCCTTACATAAACATATCAAATGGCAAATGTATGTACGATTCTTTCGACAAAATGTACATCACTGTATCATGGTATCATGGCGTGACCTGAAAAATGTATGTGCTGTTTATATGTATTCATAATTTGATAGTGTCTTTAGGGGTATTGAGATGGAAAAAAATATCACAGCATTTAAATTTGTTATTTCAGACATACTGTAGACAGTCTATTGAGTATACAGATATGTTGATTAAAACCATTATGGTCTTTCTGTAGTGGAGGAAAAGCAGTACACAGTACAATTCTCTCTTTGGCACAGGACTGTGGTTTATTCTTTAAATAAGAACTGGAAAGTGTAATTTTAGTGTAATTATGTGCCATTTGTCACTGCAGCATCGTATCGTGTTGTTGATTTCTGTCTCAAACCCTATCAAATATTTATTTAAAAAAAACTACAGATTATTTGGAAATGAGAACTTGTCAACATACCGAAAATAATTGTGTATCCTTGGTGTCACTTGAGTGCTTGTAATGCATTAATAGACTATTATAAATACATGTTGTCTGCATTTAGACACCTTTGAAAATACATGTATTAACAGATTGTGCTTTAGTGCCGGGGTTATTTGCTTTGATTCTATGACGGACGCAATCTTCACTGACAAATGTTTCAATACAAAGGCAGATCTTTAAATGTGGTCGCATATTTGTTTGGTATTTGCTCCGTAATCATAATTGTTGGAAAATAAGTGACAAAATTTGTAGATTAAAACTGTTCAAATTGGAAATTAAGTAATTTTCTTGTCAAGTAGCAGTGTTGTCCTTCACTTGCAGCAGATTGTATGTAATTTAGTAACCTTTTCTTCAATTTAGCATTAAAATTGTCATTTTTGAAAAATATGTGTTCCATGGTTTTTCGTGGATAAACAATTCAGTTATTTATGGAATGTAATGCCATATCGGGATTTTCTTAACTGCATGGAGGAACATAGGTCATAGATATGTTTAGGCACATCCTAACACTTGATGGTGCACATAAATAATAATGAAAACATCAAAACGGCGTCGGCTTTCATGTCTGAATTTTGTTAAAGTTTTTATTCAAAAGTATTGTAATTTCAAAACTACACAATTTATTCACTTGAAACTTGGAATATACCTTTGTCATCAACTTCAGTATCAGGGGCAGCATTCCCCATAACTCAGTTTTGTATTGTGACAGAGCTATGTCCCTTTTTCACATAGATTTTCTGGTTAAAGTTTGTTATCAAAAGTTTTGTAACTTAAAAACTACAGAAGTTATTCACTTAAAACTTGCAATATACTTTTGTCATCAACTCCAGTGTCAGGGGCAACTTTCTCTATAACTCTTGTTTTGTATTTTTACAGAGTTATGTCCCTTTTTCACATACATTTTCTGGTTAAAGTTTATATTCAGCAGTTTTGTAACTTCAAAACTACACAATTTATTCACTTGAAAATTGAAATATATACCTTTGTCATCAACTCCAATATCAGGGACATTATTCCTGATGACTCTGTTTTGTATTTGGACAGAGTTATGCCCGTTTTTCAAATAGATTTTCTGGTATGTGAGTATAAGCCACGACCTTTTATTTTTTTACCTGAGGTCAAAGGTCACATGACTGTTACTAAACTAGAAATAAACTACGTCCGTCCGCAAAATATTGTTCCTGCGATAACTGAAGAAGTAATGAAGTTACTTTGATGAAACTTGTCATACATATAAACGGCAATGTGAGTATTTAGGCAGGACCTTTTTAATTTTCACCAGAGGTCAAAGGTCACGTGGCTGTTACTAAAAATAGAAATAATCTAAATACTGTTATAATTCGAAAAGTACATAAGATATGACCATGAAACTTGGTACAAAGATTGAACTATAGGTTTGCCATCCGTCTGTGTGTCTCTCTATCTGCTCGTCCCTATGTTTGTCCGTCCGTCTATCTGTCCGTCCCCAAAACCTGGTTCCTGCAATGACTCTAAAAGTACTGAACTTATTTCGATGAAACTGGGTTTTCATATAAACGACAATGTGGCAATGTGAGGATTATGCAGGACCTTTTTTTCACCAGAGGTCGAAGGTCACGTGTCTCTTACTCAAAATAGAAATAAACTAAATACTGTAATAATTCGAAATGGACATAAGATATGTCCATGAAACTTTTGGTACAGAGATTGAACTATAGGTTTGCCATCTGTCTGTGTGTCGTTATGTCTGTTTGTCCGTATGTCTGTCTGTCCGTCCGTCCTCAAAACCTGGATCCTTTGATAACTCGGAAAGTACTGAAGACACTTTGATGAAACTTTGTATACATAGCAACAGCAATGTGAGAATTACGCACGACCTTTTATTTTCACCAGAGGTAAAAGGTCACGTGACTGTTACTAAAAATAGAAATAAACTTTATACTGTAATATTTTGAAAAGTGCATATGATATGATCATGAAACTTCATGAAACTTGGTACACAGATTGGACTACGGGTTGGCTCTCTTTTCTGTGTGCGTCTGTCTGGCTGTTCGTCCGTCGGTCTCACTCTGTCTGTCTGTCTGTCGCGTCCCCAAAATATGGATCCTGCGATAATTCAAAACGTACTGAAGATACTTTGATGAAACTTTGTATACATAGAAAGAGCAAGGTGATGATTATACAAGACCTTTATTTTTCACCAGATGTCAAAGGTCACGTGACTGTTACTTAAAATAGAAATAAACTTAATACTGTAATAATTCGAAAAGAACATAACATATTATCATGAAACTTGGTACACAGAATGGACTATATGATTGCCCTCTGTCAGTTTAGTACTGCACTCAAAAATTCTGGTCAATGTTACTAAAATAGAAAAAAACAACAACTTAATACTGCAGTGACAAATAGGATATGAATATGAAACTTTGTACAACTACAGATAAAGGGCGATTTGACGGTATTGCACAATATTTAATTAGCAGGGGTTTTCACCGGTAGGGGACTCCTGTATTGCTTGCAATACTATAAAAGCCTTGTTCAAATTGGCTGTTTCTTGGTTGACTAGATTTTACCGTTTCGTTTAGCACCAACACCGCTTACTACAACACTTGGATACTTACACAGTTGTTGTTTATGACCATCCCTGATCCAACCATATCACCCAACCTCACATTGACCTTGACCTTGAACGAATTTTGACTTATAATAATTCAGAAGGGCCATTTTTTTGTTAACTAGATTTTACCGTTTCGTCTAGCACCAACACCGCTTACTACAAGACTTGAATATCCGACTGACTAGTGGAGTTATTTACCCTCGGGACTTCGGTTAAAAACCATTGCCCGACACACTGCTTAACATATAGAACTCTGCTTAATTAAAAACTATAAAACATCCAGTCTTTTAAAGGGTATGACACATAACATCTTTACAGTGTGGGTACGGTGCTTTATTTAAAAATATATGCGTACAAATATATCAGAAGCACATAGAAATACTGTTTTTAAAAGAAACTTTGTAAATAGTAAAAAGAAACAGTAATATCTGCTTTATAAATATATTTTCTTATATTATGCAACACGTGTATAAACTTTTAAATAGAATATACAGCCTTTAAGAGGAATGTGGTAGCGTGGGAACCTAATTTGCATACTGTGCTTGACGCTCAAAATGGATAGTAATTGAATAATTCAGAATTCTTGTTACAAATCCGTCTGACCAATCGGCTTGCAGCTCATATATAGTCTTTAGGGATATGAATATATGCACTATTATGAAAAATTGCAAAGCAATATTGAAAACAAATGAACTGCTAGATGTAAAAAGCAGATTTTAATATGAATATGTTATTAATACTAGAGAAAATCAATTTCTCTATGATTTTAAACATAGTTATATATGTTTTTAATGAAATATAATAAAACTATCATATGTAATTTGTTTTAATTTAATGATTTTTTTGCAGTTTAATATTAAGATAGAGAAGAGAGAGATCATAGCCCAACAAAATAAGATTTAATGATGGGAACACATAATTTTACATGTATCATCATTTTTCTAGACCCATTGTTCAGCATATGCTGCAATGGGATTGTTGGAGTCATACATATCATACATATGTAATGATTTAAAATTCATTGCAAAAAACGATACAAATTAATAATACTAAACGGCGTGGTATTTAACAAGCACGCGCAATCATTAATCAATACTATCCGTGTATATTCTTCTAAAAACGTTATGCACCGGACAAATCCGAACGTAATTGCAATATTGTCATAGTGTCTATAAATTTTCGGACACCTGTAATTGGGGAATATTTTTGTGTATCAAAAGTTTCGGACACCAAACTTTTTAATTATTTTTAAGTGTTCAAAAACTTAGAGATTTTACGGTAAAGAGTTTACAAAAGTATGGTGGCATACATCTGCATAAGATAACTAGATAATTTTCACGAACACTTTTGCGAAAACTTTAAACAAAACTTTCGCGAAACAGTGACGTTTTCGTGACAATTTTGTCTGGTTATCATGCAAAAAGTCAAATTATTGCAAGTACTGCATTAGATGACTTTTTCGCGAAAATTGCTAGTTACTAGTATCGCAAAAGATATATGTTCATAAAAAGTTGTGGTTTTTTTTACGAAATTTCAATACTTTGAAGACAAGTATAAAACATTTCGCTAAAAATACGATCTGTAAATAATAAGTGTAGGCAGTTCAAGGCACTAACGTGAAATGTTCGATTCAATAATAATGGTGACCGTAAGTGAAGTGGACAAAAACGTTTTAATGAAAACTACGCATATATTTACGAAACGTTCACAACTTATCTTGATAAAAGATTATTCAAATTTTCACAAAAAGTATCTGATGATCTTATGCAGAAGTATGCCACCATAAGACAGAGATGCTAGGGGAAGACATAATAGGGACCTTTGATTGCATGTGAAAAATGAAAAGAATGCTTCACGAGGTTTGTTAAAATCAGAACTGAACATACATTTTATTAGCGACTTGTACATGGTACATCATAAAAACAATTCCCATACAAAAAGAAAAGATCGTATATTGTGATTAATTCTGGGCTAAGTGTGAGGTTCGGCATGCCTTTAAACCGGTTTAAACCCCCAGTGTTTTGCATTGACCGTTCAAAGACGGTGACCCCAGTTTTAATCATTTCTATGTTTTGTCTTGTCCGTATTGTCCTGTATTGTGCAGGCAATTGGCCAATTGCCTATATTAAACCAGCGGCTGTTAATACGGGTTTCTCTCCTGGTGATGTCTCTGGAGTTTCATTTCTCTTTATATGTGATATGTCAAAACCGTAATTTACAATATATATGAGGCCTGTCATGGGAAAACCGAATCGACACTTTCCGCTTTTATGCAATTTTCCGTTTCAAGTATCTTCTTAACATATATCCACACAGGCGGGACGTGTCATCCCGGATTAACCTCTGCGGACTGCACAGACTAATCCAGGACGACACTTTACGCACAAAAATTCAGCCGGGGTTTCCCATGACACGCCTCATATTATTTTGAAAAAATATGCAGCCATATACAATGTATTTAGAGTGTAAACCAATCAATTAAAGAGTAGTTGACATTGAATTTCTAAGAGCAAAAGCATGTTAAATATAAACCTAGCAGTGTTCTGTAACACAGTCAGGTTAAGCGTAAAAAAAATTTGTTGGTTTCCGCTTACCCGCCCCCACCCCTCTCACTAATTTTTTCCGCCGACCCTAAAAGTATTTTTGTCTATTATTCATTATTTTTTTCTGGTTTGTTTTTGTTATTATAAGTTTCTTACAAGATATTTATTTTTTCGATGATCTTATTTATAGTAAAGGTACAGTTTCTGTGTTGGGAGGCGTTTTAACATTTTAAATGCAGTCCAATATACTTAAACGGTGTGGTGAATATGTGGCTAAGAAAAAAAGTTAAAGACAAAAATGTTATATTTTACCTCCCCTCCTAGATTTTTTGGAGATGTAAGCGGAAGCCAACCATAAATTTTTTGGCCTTAGATATTCTGAGCAATGCAAGAAATTTAAACATGTTTTTATAATAATAGCTAGATATGTGTGTGTTTCTTAGGTCATTAACTAAGAACATGTTGCGCCAAAATAACTGCGTCCAAGAAGATCAGTCGTTGATGAGTGTCGGTCTTAAAATAAACCCTGATTGTCTGATTATCCTAACACTACATGGTTACAGGTTGCAGAAAAAAGAATCGCCCATGATCGAATTAATTGTCCCTAGAAATTGCGTTGATGCATTTAAACAAGAGGGCCATGATGGCCCTAGGTCACTTACCTGAGTTTAAGGCACCATAATGTCTTTTAAAAATGTTATTGCGGGTACTTAGATGTTTGAAGCTAAATGTTGACACATAATAATGGACTAGTAACACCCATAGCCATATATGGTCAAACTGCCCCGCCCCCTGGCAACCTTGTTTTTAAACAGATCAAAATTATTTAAAGGAATATGGTAGAGGGTCATGCAATAAACATTTCTACAAAAATATTTAAAAATCCAGAAAGTGGTTACTGACAAGAAGATTTTCAATGTTGCCTATATGGTCATATACAATCTAACTTCACCACCCCCTGGTGGCCAGTTTTTTAACGAATACAAATTATTTGATGGAATTTAGTAAGGGCCATCCAATGAACATTTCTTTGAAATTATTTTGAAATCCAGTATGTGGTATCTGAAGAGAAGACTATGAACCTTGCCTATACGATTTGAAGAAATTTGTTAGAGGCCCACCCAAGGAATACTTCTGTGAAAACTATTTTCAAATTCAGCCATGGGTTTCAGACAATAAGATTTCAAAAGTTTTCAACATATCAATATAAGGAAAACTGCCCCGCCTCCTGGCGGCCATTTTTTTAACGAATCAAAATGATGTGAATGAATTCGGCAGAGGGTCACCCAAGGAACATTTCTGTGAAATTATTTTCAAATCCAGCCAGTGGTTTCAGACAATATTTTCAAACTTTTCATAAGGAAAACTGCCCCGCCCTCTGGTGGACATGTTTTTTAATGAATCAAAATGATTTATGGAGAATTTAGTAGTGGGTCACCCAAGGAACATTTCTGTGAAATTATTTTCAAATCCAGCCTGTGGTTTCAGACAAGAAGATTTTCAAAGTGTTCAATAAAGCCTTATAAGGAAAATTGCCCTGCCCCCTGGTGGCAATGTTTTTAATGAATCATAAATTATTTTTAGGAATTTGGTAGCGGGTCACCTAAGGAACATTTCTGTGAAATTATTTTCAAATCCAGCCAGTGGTTGCAGACAAGAAGATTTTCAAAGGTTTCAATAAAGCCATATAAGAAAAACTGCCCCGCCCCCTAGTGGCAATGTTTTTAATAAATCAAACTGATTTTTTGGAATTTAGTAGCGGGTCACCCAAGGAACATTTCTTTGAAATTATTTTCAAGTCCAGCCAGTGGTTTCAGACAAGAAGATTATCAAAGTTTTCAATGTAGCCATATAAGGAAAGCTGCCGCGACCCTTGGTGGCCATGTTTTTTAATTATTCAAAATGATTTTTAAGAATTTGGAAGAGGGTCACCCAATAAACATTTCTGTGAACCACACCGTGCTTGGCTAAACCGAAACTGGAAACGTTCCTAGTTATAGGTACCTATAACAATCTAAACCTTTAGAATCCATGAATGCAGTTATTAGTGCGTATAACATGTGCTTGCTATTGTGCAACTTATAATTTTAAATAACAAACACAATGTCGTTTTTCTTTTATCTATAAACATACATATGGTTCAGTATTGTTCTGATATTTTTAGTGTCCTTCTCTAAATGCAAATATAGATCAATATTGGTATATCTAAGGTCATTAAAACTGCCACTTGTTGGAAACTTTTTTATAATTTAGCATGTAGTATTATGTTGATGTTACGCTCCAATGAAGCCAAAACTTGTTAAATTGAAATCTTGTTCGAGCCAGTTTTTTGCGTTTTAATTTATTCATTTTCATCAAACATGAATACACCTTTTTAATACCGGTTTATTAAACCGCTGCTGAAATCAGTATGTATTTTACTCAATTTAACACAAACAACTATGGTGGTACAGAAATGCCTTACCAAAAGCACTTAAGGTTCGCGGTAAATTTCGTGTTAACTACTTAAGGTTCGCGAAAACTTTCGTGTTAACTACTTAGCTTTCGCGAAAATATGTGTTACCATTTATTTATTACGATATGTATCTATATATTAAGTTAGTGTTTGCGAATATATTTCTGCTAGATATGTTATTATTATACTAAATGGCCTAAGGTCCACAAAACTGACATAAGATACATTTTCCTGGGATTGCGAGATCTTCCGCAGTATCTTACTAACACGAATTTTATCATGATAATTATCGTGCAAAGCAAATCTTAACACGTTAATATTCCATATTCCTGTTACCACTTAATTTGTGCCCGAGGTCATCCGAAATATCTTACTAACACGAATATCGTGATAATTCTATGACAATGCAAATCTTAACACGTTAATATTCCTGATACCACTTAATGATCACAAATATATTCGCAAACCAATTCGTGTTATCTTACGCGAAAATTATCACGATAATTATCTGACACCACAAATCTTAACACGTTAATATTCCTGTTACGACTTAAAATGTGCCCGAGGTCTTCCGCAGTATCTTGCTAACCCGAAAATAATCATGATAAGTATCATGCAACGCAAATCTTAATAAATTTATATTACTGATACCACATAAGTTTTTATTAAATGAAATTCTGTTGTCAGTTGTGTACGGTGGCATAGATGTAACATGTGCATGTTTTTATTTATGTCGTTCCCATAACAAATTAAGTCGTGGGAACGAGATCTTATCTCGTGGGAACGAGATCTTTTCTCGTGGGAACGACAATAACTCGTGGGAACGACATATTAAGTCGTGGGAACGAGATTTTTAACTCGTGGTAACGACATATTATGTTGTGGGAACGAGATATTTTGTCGAGGGAACGACTTAATGAGCCAATAAAATTCCATGTTGCTCTCGCAGAAGAAAAACAATTTATGTATTGTAGCTTAATCTAGCATTGAAATACGATAGTATGTAAGCGTTTCTTGTATCAGCCATTTTGAAACATCCTTTTAAACAACGTGTATTCCGATTGGTTAATTATGTCGTTACCACGAGTTAATTATCTCGTTCCCACGACTTAACATGTCGTTCCCACGAGCTATTGATGTCGTTCCCACGAGAAAACATCTCGTTCCCACGTATTAATATGTCGTGGGAACGACATTATTATGTCGTTCCTGCGAGATAAGATCTCGTTCCCAAGACTTAATATGACGTGGGAACGACATAAATAAAAACATGCACTTGTAACATCTATGCCACCGTAGTTTTGGGCACTTTTAGGTCTGCTTTTCGTGAAGCAGATAAATATCATACGAAGAACAAATTCGCTAACTCTATCAAGATATAAAATAAATAACACGAAGCTTAAGTGGTAACACGAACATTTTCGCGAACCTTAAGTAGATATCGTAAGGCACTTCTATGTCACTATAAACAACACTTCATACAATATTTCCATCAATATACACATCAAAACGCCGCTTTACGACCACCTCGATTTTACGACCACCCCGCTAAAGCGGACACTTTTTAAAAGACCCGATTGTTTCCCTATAGATTTCAATTGTCGCAAACCCCGATTATACTGGCACCCCGCTATTCCGTATTACGACCACTTATCCCAGACCGAACGTACCAAATAATGCTGAAAATAACCCCGTTGCTGCGACCAGTGTCATTTGGTCTTTGACACTTAACATCATCAATTAGCAACATATGCCGTGGAGATAACATACTGCTTTGCGGTATAAAAGGAGCGTGTGGAAAACAATGTTACACATGTTTTGATAAGGGACTATCACAGCGACTGCGTATCAGATGGCTGTCCGGCTAGCGCAGTGGTTGGTACACTCGCTTCTCACCTAGGCGTCCCGGGTTCGCTTCCCACTCCCGGCGCATGTGAGTTCGGTTGGTGGTCACCATACCGGACAGGTGGGGTTTCGTCCGGGTACTCCGGTTTCCTCCCACAGCACAAGACCACACCAAAATTAAAATATCTTTCAGTAAAAAATAAATAGCTGGAAATTGCAGCTATGATTCAAAATTCGTCCCAACTTTCGTGAGTCTCTAGTAAGTTAATTAGGTAGGAGTGCTGGGACACACTCCGGGTCCTCACATAATGCAGCCTCAGGCGCGGAAGGACCTCATAAACTTAGAAATACACACACACACTGTGTATCAGATTACGTTAATTGACACTAGCTGACAGTTAGCGGGTAGCACTGATGAATGCTGAACTTTAAATGGGCTTAGTTAATCAAGTTTGATATATTTTCCTACTTAATGTTAGTTCATACATGTATCCATAACTATAAGTTACATAATCTCTATTCAATAAAACATATTATTGAAAACAAATTGGAATGTTCGTTATCTATTGATTAGTCATTATTTTCATAAAAAACTTTAAATTACACAGAAGTATGCGTGTACTGACTCGGTGATCTGCCGGACCTCGATAATACGACCACCCCGCTATTGTAGTTGCAAATATATTGTCAGCAAAAAGGTTTATATTGTTATATATATATATATAGCTAAAAGGTTGATATTGTAATGTACTGTTTAACGTGTTTCTATCATTTTTGCCTTGTTGTATGATATGTTTTTGTGAATAAAGATACAAGACGGAAGGTGATGATGAAACACTTGTACATATGTGCAACTGAAAAAACATCGCATGTGAACGTTTGTTAACGGACAAAAATTAATGACATATATTATTGCTTTGCTTTCTTCCGGTAAAACTTGAGAACTTTATTACCGGACCATGACCTTCTTGAATGTTCGCGGCAGAGCGCATTGCAATTTTTGTAGAATAAACCGAACTTATAGCTTGGCCATTTCAAATAAACGTTATGGCAGTTTCTACGTAGATATTTACATTTGAAAGAAAAGTTCATGATTGTTAAAGACCAACAAAATGTATACGACTTTTACATGTAATATGTGGTTTTATTCATGTTGTCATTGCATTTGGATTTCGTTGTTCACATGTGTTCTTTATTTTGGATAGTGTTAGTACTTGAAAGCAATGTGACTGAAATACATGTATAATCGAAAACAAATTCTATTCGTACATTTTAGATTGATACAACAATATGAACAATTTTGTATCTTCTTGTATTCAGGTTTCCAGATCCCTAATGCAAGATGTACTCAGATGATGAAGGCGGCAAGAAAACCAGGTACCGCGATGTGTGTTGTTTCCTTTTCGCGGGAGCTTTCCTACTGGCCGTGGGTGTCGTGGGTGGAATTTTAATCGGCATATACGCATATCACGGCGGGCCTTCAGGTAACAAAGTGCAGGTAGAGTGCCTGGTGCAAGGCAGCACTAGTGCAAACCAGCAGACGACAGTTGGTCCTCAGCAGACGACACAGAAACCGACAGGTTCCCCCACCAACCCACCAACAAACTGTTCTGTTTGCGCCAAACGAGATCCCTTCGTTGCAAGTATAGATTATGAACTGTTCGCACCGTTAACGGCGACAGAAATGGAACGAGCTCGAAGCGAACTGATTGCACGAGGAATAATTGACAACAAACTGGGTTCAAATATAACTGTAAACTCTAACTACCTTGCAACCATTGATATCCATACTCCTAACAAGGCAGATGTATTGTCGTATAAATACGGCAACGGTGCTTATCCAGGACGTCAGGCTACCGCAGTCGTATATCGTGGAGGTGCATCGCCGCCAGACATAATGGAATACGTAATCGGACCTCTTGATAAAGGCGACAGTTTGTCAGTGACGCCACTTTCCGTGCCTGGAGAAAATGCGTTTACAGCCCGTGAAATCGACTCCGTGGAATTTACACAGTTAATGGACTTGTTGCGCCCCATAGAAGCCGTGCTTCTCCCGCTTGTTCGAGAAAGCTTTGACAATGCAGATTTTCACAGCGGGGATCTGTACTGGTATGAAAGTCTACCGGGGAAGAAAGAAAAACTTCGAGAGATGAAACTGCAGGCATATTTGAACCCTGCAAATAATGATGGCGATTACCATACTCTAGACATGTTGCCGTTAGCTTTTATTGTCAACACAACTAGCCAAAATTCCAACGAATGGAACACATATGCTTACCATTATCTTAACCAAGGCCCATTTGCCACTGCGCAAGATCTACTAGACGCATACAACAGAAGTACCATTAGGAAAGTGAAACTTCCGTCTGGGTACAGAGACACTGTTGCAAAGAGGTACTACACCGGTCGGGACGATTCCAGGCCATTACGAGCAAACGCATACATGCCACCGCCACGAACATACGAGCCGAAAGGTCCAAGGTATACGATCAAAGGTCATACTGTAGGCTGGATGGGTTGGTCCTTTGAAGTCACAACGAGAATGATGCGTGGTCCGGCACTATTTGATGTGAAGTTTCAAAATCAGCGAGTTGCGTATGAAATTGCTCTCAATGACATTGCCCTGATATACGGGAGTGACTCGTTTGAAAGGGAAAATGTGTTCTATACTGACGCTACTTATGGAATCGGGCTTTATTCGGGGACAATTCCTGGGGTTGACTGTCCTGAACATGGCAACCTCCTAGATACGAGCTATTACTCTGCAACAGGAAAAGCTGTCACAACCAAGTCGATATGCATATTTGAGAGTGACGGCGAGGGACCACTTTGGCGTCACAAGGCCAACGGCTATGAGTCTGGCCTAAGGGATACGTGCCTGGTTGTTCGCATTGCAGGGAGAATTACCAACTATGATTATATCGTGGAGTTCCATTTCAAACTAGACGGCACGCTTGCTACGAAAGTAAAAGCAACTGGCCAACTTCAGACAACATTTTGGGACGCGAATAATCCGAACCACGGAGATCTGAGCACTGACGACAGCCCGAATGCAAGAGATCCTTTTGGTTTCCGAGTTGGAGATTTTTCGCATGGACTTATTCATGATCATATGTTTGGCTTCAAAGTTGATTTGGACGTTGTTGATACCAATAACAGTTTTGAGGTAATCCACTTGAAATCAGGGGACGTTGTAGATGCTTTCAGAAAGATGAAGCCTTCCATTACAACAAAACCAGAGTATTTCCGCTACAACCAAACTCGATATGTAGAGTATGAAACCGTTCAAAAGGAGTCCGGATATAGAGTGAACCCGATGCAGCCGAAATACTTTACAGTTGTAAATGAAAACCATAGAAACAAATGGGGCGTTAAGCGTGGCTATGCTATTGTCCCAATGGGAACTGCCACACAAACAATGGTGGACGCGCATCCAGCTATGAATGCCATATCATTCTCCAAACATAACTGCGCTGTTACAAAACGGAAGGAATCCGAACGATTTCTTGACTCCATATTTGATGGCTTTCGACTGGACAACACGAAAGGAGACTTCAGTAATTTGCTGGACGGAGAGGACATCGTAAATGAGGACCTGGTTACCTGGGTTTCGGTTGGCTTTGTACATGTTCCAAGCTCAGAGGACATGCCCATGACAACTGCAGTCGAGAGCGGCTTTGTGTTGAAGCCTTATAACTTTTTCGACACAACCGCAGTGTATGACATGCCTCAAGTGTACACAGATCGAGACAAAGATGTGCAAAATCCACCAGAGTTCACTCCGTGTCTTGAAAGTAACTAAATGCGCATGGACTGTCATGAATACATTTCTTTGCGATAGTTGCATGATTTAGTTGAAATGATTTGAAATATACAGTTGGTGAAAATGCATCCCGCTTTGGTTGAGCAATACTTGCATATGGATTTTTTAAAATAGAAGATACACCAAATAGTGCTTTAGTTTATAGATCATAATTGTAGTGTATAACTGACGAGTATATATAAGTGTATATATGAGGCGTGTCGTTAAAAACCGGGCTTAAAGCATGTGCGTAAAGTGTCGTCCCGGATCAGCCTGTGCAGTCCGCATAGGCTAATCCAGGACGGCGCTTTCCGTCTACAGCGGATTTATGTTTAGAAGAGACTTACTTGAAACAGAAAATACCATAAAAGCGGAAAGTGCACAGACTATTCCAGCACGACACTTTGCGCACATGCATTAAGCCCGCATTTCCCACGACATGCCTCAAATTCAGATTTGACTGAGCAAGCTTGTAAGTACCCATGGGTTTGTGTATGGCAAAGGAACTTATTTGCTTGGTGTTCATTTCTTTATATCTAACAGGGGCGTATCTAAGGCAAAATCGAATGTACGCCCGTGTGTATATTTATATTGCAGGTAATTGTCCTTATCTCGGGCCTCTATCATGTACATGAAATGTGAAAGTACCGGTACAATAATATTAAAAGGACCTATTCACTATTTGCAAATTGAATTTTTTTGCTTGCATGATCAGTAATGTCATTTAAAGTTTAAATTCGATTTGAAAGACACATGCAAAATAACTCAGTTGGAACGAAAACATACATAAAATTTACATCAGATAAATCGTAATAAGTACTGAGTAGTAATTTCATATGCAATTTACATGTTATTGAGCAATACATCTGCCGGTTTGAAACGATGATGCATTTCATTCCTCTCATGTTATCGCTTTTATATGCGTACACTAACAATAATATGCAGGTGCAAATTTAATGGATGTATTTTTTGTATTACTTACTACGCAGTACTTACCGTTTTACTGACTTACTCTTGAATGTTTTCATTTTCATTTTATTACAACATGCTTTAGAAACCGAAGAGAACATTTGGAAGCGTCATTATGCTTTACCTTATCACATACAATTACGCTGCAGATACAATCCATACACCTCTACCGAATGTCGTTTCAAATACAGTATATTGCCGGCAAAGTGGTTACACACTCAGCAGATAGTGTACAATTGCATAGAAACTCAGGACTTGGAAAATAAAGTCGGACACTGCTCACACTGAGATTTATGTGTGCATTTCGCACGAAACAGTTATTAGAGCAATATATGATCTTGGGCCATATTCCAGAAACATCTTAAGTAAAATTGTATCGTTAACCTTAAAAAAAGCCACCTTAACATTTTATCCCCCCCCCCCCCCATTTGGTAAAGACATTGTGCTTATTAGTTATCAACTTATTATTAACTACTGTGTACTGAAATATAATGGAATTCACTAATTTATGTGTATTTAAAAAAAAATAACAGTACAAAAATTGGCACTTAAGTGAAAATATTTTTAATGCACACAAAGATCTAAGCCCCTGAATTAACTATCCCATTTACGATTGCCAATTTTAATGATGTGGCCATAGTTCTTCAATGTAATATATTATTACTTGCAATATTGTACTTTCCACACTACAACATTTTATCCAGTTTGTATATCTGTGCCCAGTTGCTCAAAACTTGAACGGTCAATTAAGCTAACAGCCTGTTGACTTACGATTTTTAAATAAGACAAATACTACAAGCAAATTGTTTATCAAACATTTTTTTACATTATTAAGCATAACATTGTGTATAGAATAAACTCGTAGTTTAAAATTGTAACGTTTTAATAACATAAATAAATAAATCCATAATTTAACGGCTGTTAGCTTAACTCACCGTTAAAGTTTCAAGCAACTCGCCCCTGGAGATCTGGGCACATATCGACAGAGCTCCTAAATTATTTACAGAGTTTAAACCATTTAAGACATGGTAAATTTTAAATGAACATGCCACATATTTAAGGAATTTTATGAGTTTAAGAAATTTAATTAAGTTTCCTCTAAGGAGCTTTGTGCATATGGACGCAGCGGTTCGTATTATATAAACAATATTTTTGAGAAAATAAGGACAAACAAGAAAGAAATGACATTCAAACTATATGCGAACTCTTTAAAGGTTACGATTGTATGGTTGAGTTACTAGATGCGTATTTGTACTAGTAGCCTTTTATAATGAATCATAGGTCGGAATATATGAAGTGAGTTAATAAAATAAAAATCATTAAGTAGACATGAAACCATTCCAGCTAAGTGAGATGCCGTTTTTTTTTCTGAAAATTTAAATAAGGATCACATGTGTGCCTTACACTGGTTAGGCATTAGATTTTCAGTCACTTGTCGGGTGTATATCTTATTTGTTTAGTCATGGCATTTTTTTTACGCCCGGACGTACAGCTGTACGCCTGAATACGCCACTGTCTAATGTAGAAATGCATATACATGTATTATTATTTGTACTAAATGTTTTTTTTATAAAGACATAACATACGTTTTTCGAATTTTCATATATGATTCGTGAATTATTTGATATTGGAAAGGTTTTTATTTCATTTGAAGTATTAAATATAATAACAAAAATGTAGAATCATGTATAAAACACTAATGTATTGATATATTCATTGCTTTTATTTAATAAAATTGACAAAAATATCACTTGACTCAATTCAATACGTATCTAAACTTAAAAGAACAGTTAAGGGAACTTAAGAAGAGAGCATCTCTATGGTTCGTAACGTATTTGATTTTCCAGTCGACTGGGAATTAGTTAACTTTTATCAGATGATCGACTTCCACGTAAATGTAAAGTTAATGTAATAGCGGTAAATAGATCTGGTCAACTGACGTCAATTCACTCAATTCATGGCAAAGTTATAGTCCGGACAAACAAATAGCAAATTTTGACCTTTGACCTCTAGGTGTAGCGTTGACCAATTACCTACGGACTAGATTCACGTGCACATCATGCCGTCTCGTTTAAGTTAACATTTGTGACAAGTAGTTTGAAATCCATGGTAAGTTGAAGCACATAAAAGCAAAGTGACAATTTTCACTTTTGACCTCTAGGTGTAACATTGACCTTTGATCTAGGTAACTGATTCATGAGCAGTACACACTAGCTCATTGTAGCAAACAATTATGCCAAACAATTTAAAATCCCTCCACCCATGGTCAAGTTAAAGTCTGGACAGGCAAAAGTCCAATTTAAAATCAAAGGGTAACTACTTCTTCAAAATCATCGGACTGGAACAACCTGAAATATGCGCATGTGATCTTAAAAGGAATGCTGCATATAAAGTTTTATTAAATTTGATTTATTAGTTTCTAAGATCTCGCGCGGAAATGAAAACTATCTTATTCATATGTCATATTTATAATAACAATGTGATGCAACGTAATGTAGCAAATTAGAAATGTAAATTGAATTAACTTAATAGGCTTCATATACGACAATGCACATATTTGTCGCATGTCTGACTAGACTAATGCATGCACGTAAGACACAAAATATAATCATAATAAAATATTGCACACTTAAATCATTCTATACTAATAATATTTTGTTGTTTTACGCAATAAAAAATAAAGGTTATCTTCGTATTCTTAAAAGGACTATGTCAAACAAATGGGCTTCAAGGGGGTAATTTCTTTTAAAAATCTGAAATTAATATATTAATAATACCATATAATAACGGTTAAAATAAGGTACATATAATGGGAAAAGAGTTGTCGCATTCTGAAATCCATTTGTAATATGGATCGTGTTTGTTTGGCCTTTTCATCTGTACATTTTGACGTCAGAATTGTGAGTATTTTACACACGTTTCCTTACAAAGCAGAACAGTGCAGTTGATAAAAGCGCTGTTTACTGTTATTTCCTCGAATTGTGGTTTTAATTGTTTCATACATTTGTGGTGATTTGTGTTTATCAAATATCTCATTATGCATTATATTATTTATTCTTAATTGAATGTACATGTCTTATTATAGCGTATTTCTATAATCTAATATTATTTATAGTGAAATAGGAAACCAATATTTCGTTAATAGCCTATTAAAGCATTCTCTAATAAAAAAAAAAAAATTCAAAATTCACAGTCAGCAAAATAATGCTTAATCAGTAATACAAAACTACATACAAGTACATTCTTTTGTAATGTACATTTATGAATATTAAGCAAACTTTCGAGAATACGCATTTAAATGCGGTATATCGAAACAAATGACATGTATACATCGTTGCAAACGGTTTTATTGCTTAATAACATAAAAATTGTATCTAGAGTTAAAGCCGCACAAAAGGGTAAAATGGCCTAATTCGGACTCTACAATAAAACGGTTATCTTGCTGTCTGTCTTAGCATGTGTTTGCGTTAATATATAATCTACGTCAGAAACTTTTGGTTTGCTAGATAATGTTTATTGAAAACCACTGATCCTCCAAGTTTACACAAACTAGCCTTATTTACTGCCGAATGTCGTAGCGGTGCGGATTCATCTTTAAAATTCGGCGGGCTGCACGATGTACTACATAAACCACGAGGAACTTCGGCTTGTTTCGTTATGTTGAAAATGTAAACACCACACTGAACTTCAAACTGTTCAAATTCCATTTATTTTATGAAACTATGTATAGTATTTGAGCTCATAATGCATTATTTTGTTATCTCCACACTAATACGTTCAATGGTAAGTTAAACGCGCATCACCTTGTTAATGCCTTTTAGTACATTTCGGTAAATATTAATTATGTTTTCGTTCCAGATGGATCACTTTATTGCTCTTTCAAATCTTAGTTAAACTTTCAATAGCTTGACTGATCATGCAACACCTTTTGAGTAATTTTAAGAAACAGGAGAGAATACGTTTAAACTTAATTTTCTAAATAAATAATTTTAAAACTGACTAATGTATAACTTAGCTGGCTTTTCCTTATACTTCACTTATCCGCCACATTACTGACTAGATCCAAACTGCACACAGTACTCACATACTAAATCATACTTAACCTCCTCATAGCAGATCATTATATATTTTATTTTTATTTTACTTTATTTTTTTTAACACACAATACTTAGATACTAAATAACACTAGTAGTTTACGCCTCCTAACAACCCCATTCTGTTTTGTTAGCTGCTACTAGTACCAAGTTATTAGACGCATTAGTCCGCTACTAGCGCTAACAAAAGGAGCCTTCTCATCCTACGGTAAATTTCTGTTAGTGCTACTAACACTAACAAAAGATGGTGTCGCTAACAAAAGATTTTTGTTTTGGTCCACGGTCGTCTATACCGTCAATGATTATACGGAAACGTCCGATCGATGTCGAATAAAGAAACTCGTCATTAAGAGGCAGATTTAAACTAAAAAGTGTTCACGCGATAAAACTTACATAAAAAATACATAGTCATTGCTCAACATAATTCGTTGCCGTGGTCGTCGTTGAATTCATGTATACACATTTAATTTTTAATCAGATTTCGCAAGCCTCGCCTGAACTGGAAGAATTATTGTAAATTGTAGACAGTCTAGTTTTTTTTCATAATGGCTAAATTCTTGGTAGAGCATCAAAAACTCGTCGGAGCTATACTGTAGTACTGACCAATGCTTCACAAGCAATGTGTGTAGCATGTTTTGCTGGCAAAACGTATAATGAAATTTAATGAGAATAAATCTTATTCAAAACAGTTATCTCATTAGAGCCTCGCAAATATTTGGAGGGTACCCTATAATAATCACACTGTCTGGCCGTCCGTCCACATGTTCATGGTTTTCCTTCATAACTTCAAAAGCATTTAAGATCAATCTCATTAGGGAGAGTACAGTGCACAAAAATCATTTCTCAACGCTTCAAACTTCGGGAGTTATTGCCCATTGTTAATTTTTCATACGTCATTTTGCCTGGAGCATAACTTGTACAACTATAAGAGGTATTAACTTGAAACTGCATAGGTGGATAGATCTCATTAGGTTATTGCCCTTTTTCATACTTTGATTTTGGAATGGAATATATAGTGAAAATTCCATGTAAACACAACTCCTCCTACAGGTTATAAAGGATTTTCTTGAAACTTTGGTTTATTGGTGATGTAAATATGTAGTTATGCAGAAAAGGAATAAACAATTTCTTCTTTATTCGCAAGTTATGGCCCTTTGATTATTTCTTCTGTATGGAATATACAGGGAACATTCCTGGTGAACTCAACTCTTCTTACATTATTATACGGATTTTCTTGAAAAGATTCTTCATTGTTGAGGGTAATGTGTAGTAAGTACATGTAAAGATGTGTTTGTTTGTTTTTTTTTCTCCTCCATTAGGAAGTTATGGCCCTTTGATTATTTTTCTCTATGGAATACCCGTACATAGGGAAAACGCCTTGTGAACGCAACTCCTCATAAGGATTTTCTTTAAACTTATCTTCATTGTTGAACGTAGCATGTAACGTTAGTTATGCTTAAAGATGGGGTTTTCAATTTGAAAAAAACACAACAACATAAATTTTCATATCCTGGCTGCCACATTCAAACATGTTATCATTCGGGGCCCGTTGTCACTCCTGTGACAAATTTCTTAGTCTAGACAAAATAATGATTGGTTTTATGAACACATATTCAATAGTTATTACAAATGCATTTTAATTTCTAATATAACATATGGTTGCATGTAACCCATGCATTTATAGGGGGGCGTTGGTTAATACATAATTATTTATATACGGGTAACTGCGGTTCAACAAATGGCGGCAGTGGATGTGATAGATTGTAAAAAATAATAGACTAGTACATATTCGGAAAATAAGAACCTGAAAAAATAAAAATAATAATTCACGCAAATCTGTTTGGGCTCATGCATCGAGGACTTTTACAGGAAAAATTTCAAAATTGTGTTCAGTTGATTTTTTTCTTGATTTACTTCCAGCTACACAAAGAGTCAAAGACTGCACAGAAGGGCCATCTTAAGACTTTTCAGACTTTCAGACAGCAAAGTATCTGTATACACATTGATTTTATTTAAAGGTAATTATTATGTAGCAGTATCATGAGATGAACAGTATCTTGAGAATAAGGGATACATGTAACTGAAACCACTACACATTTCATAATAGGTTTAAAAAATAAGCAAATATGTTTATTATGTTTTATATAACAATCTGTTTTCAAGCCAGTTTTAATAATTTGATGAAAGTTTTAATAATTTTAGAAATGTGAATGAACAAAAACATATCATATAGGTATGCCCTAGTTTCAGGAGTCTGGACTGTCGCATCCTGTTTTCCCTCTCATTGGGCCTGGCAATATAATTTAAGGCTGCTGCCAGTAACTGAGTACTCGGATACTCACGATTCCGGGCTGGGAATTGAGGACGAATACTCATAATTGCCAAGATCGTTTAATTGTGATATTCAAATTGTATATTTACCTTAAATAGTTTGTCCATAATATGAGTTAATTATTACGAAAAATAAACCCTTTTGAGACATTATATTGCATTTTAATGTGTATACACATCCTAATGTCATAGTTCATTTTAAACCTTTCAGTTTTTGCTATAATGTGACTCAAGGAGTGAATACAGACTCTTTACAATTTGCTCTGTTATGTCAAAATGAATATGTTGAATATGATAAATTTAAGTTGTTTGTCTTCATGAGAGTGTTTTCCTGTATCACAATTTGTAACTGCTGATAGGTGGTTCTATCTGTGAATTGTAAACCCCGACTCGTGGATCTGTTATGTCAAAATGAATTTGTTGAATATGATAAATTTAAGTTATTTGTCTTCATGAGAGTGTTTTCCTGTATCACAATTTGTAACTGCTCATAGGCGGTTCTATCTGTGAATTGTAAACCCGACTCGTGGATCGGATCGTCGCTTACCCAACGATCCACAGCCCTAATGTAATTTTACGACAAGCTTTGATCCTGTCACCAATTATTAAGTGCTGGGGTGTCACTCCATAATTAGTGTATTCCCTAGTATAAGTACTTTAACTGGTGTATTAATCCCTGGCTATATGGATTAAGAATTTGATTGGCTGGGACATAATTATTGTTTCTTTCAGGAAAAATGAACACAGGGTGAACTGGGCAACCTGAGAACCCAGGGCAAACAGGTTTTGAGGTATACAATACCACACAACAATGTTATTGTCGTCTTTAGAGGGACTAGGTCTACAAAAAGTTATCTCTGATAGCATTAATAATGATAATATAAAATGCTTGAAAAAAATGAACCGCCCATGGGTATCAAACACAAGATGCATGTGCCATAGGAATAACTGACAATTCCCAATTTAACTCTGTATTTAAAAAAACACACTTGCAAACTATGTTTATACAAGAAAGGTGTCAAACATACACAAGTTCAATTATATTGTTTTGGTTTTTAGACTGGGCGATAGCCGGAGTCTTAAGTACCGCAAATCGAAATCACGTGTGACTGTTGACATGGCAATTGCACAGTGATCTCCCCTGCTTCTCTACTTTCAATATCGTGGAACAGGGGACATCACTGATTGCACGCCAATCAGAACTGCGAAAGAATTCCTTGCTATCGGTGGATTTTTCCACTAAATACTATCAATACATTAATTCAGAGATTGCTATGGATAGATGACAAGAAATATATCCTATTTAAATCATTGCGAACAATCAATATACCCTTTTATTTCAAATTTAAAAGTACATAACCTATAATGCCAATTCAATATGTTTCATTGTGTGTGTTTACGAAGTTTATACGAACTATAATTTAAAATTTTGCAAGCCGCAGTCTTTCAGTGTTCAACGCTTTGATTTAGCATGCACTAACACTTTCCTATACTATTAAATTATATTATAATACCTTAATCATACTTTTACGTCAAAGGCATAGTCCTTTTATACATTCAGTGTAACATTAATCAAAACATGCTTACTGTGTTGCACACTATTAATCGACTGATACACAACCATAAGTTACACAACCAAAAGTTATTAAAGTGTCATGCAAAAATTTTTGGGCCAATATGGGCTTGCTTGCTGGGGAACTGTTCAATTACAATTTAAATTTCAATATCTATATCTTAATGATGATATATTTCTGTAAGTAGCAGTGTAAAATTATTAAAATTATCTGACTTAAATTTTAAGAGTAGATCTAAAGATTAATATTATTTTAAAGGGTGTATCTAAGGCAAAATCCAATGTACGCCCGAATGAAAAACACATAAAATAACGCATCTGGAACGACAACATACATGAAATTTCATTTTAAATTTGCATCAAATAAATTGTAATTAGCACTTAGTAGTAGTTTTATATGTAATATACATTTTAATTGAGCAATAAATCTGCCGGTTTCAAATGATGAATAGATATCATTTCTTTTAAATTTCCGCTTTTATATACGTACACTACATCAAACGCAGATGTATGTAACTTTAGATTAACTGATTAGACCAGGACTTTTTGATTTAACGGTTTACAAAAGCGGCGAACGTAAATTTTCCGAAAGTGAAAAAAAAATATATAATTACGAATTTTTTTTTACCGATGGGGAACGAAATGTTCAAATTTTCGAAATATTTTGAGTACAAATATAATAATTTGCTCAGTAAGACCGTTTACTTCCGTGACACTGTTTTTGTTTTTGACGGTATCACACGATGATTGCCGATCGAGATCAACAAATTGTTCCGGGATTTCACGGACAATTTTTTAAGCAAGGCGTTCGCCGTTGTTTATGTACATGTATGCCATGTAAAACCCGTGTTATCTACAAAAGAGTGCGAAATGTCTGCTGAAACACGACGTCACGTTCCACGCATGGAAAGCGTGCGTGTACCGATTATATGCCTTACTAAATACAGGTCTTTAACATTTGACGCGCAGGCACGATGTGCACGAGAAAGATTTCCCGCCGTTTTTTGCAAGAACAAAGCATGTACATGTATATAATATAAACACATTTTAATCAAGATCATTACAATTCACCAATTATCCAGTCAGTACTATGTTCCACAGCTGTAACGATTTAAACAGTGTTAAAACACTAAATACATGCCCATATGAACATAATTAATCGAATAAAAAAGGCTCCATCAGTAGTTTGAGTGTAACCTTAGGATTCGAGATCGACGAGAATGGTGGGTTTGGACATGACGTCACTGTGATGCACAATGGACATAAACATCCGGAAAGATTACTTTCAGTTTCGCATCAACAATAATGCTTTTGCTTTTAAAAGGCTAAAGGTATGCCGTTAAAACGGTGATGTTTCTTTTATTTCATTTTGTTTAAACTTGTACAAACAATTGAAAACATCTTAGCCTTAATTTTAATAGCTAAAACGCACCAGATAACGTCATTTAACACGTGCCGCAAACAAATTTGACGTACGAAGTGGAAACCCCTCCCTAACCGACCCCACTCGGGACGGGCACGCCTTAAAAAATCCGGTGGAAGGATCTGGACGTAATATCATTAGTTACAAGATCTTCTTGCGGGCAAATCGAAACGAGGATGTGGGGACAGACAGCTTTGTCCCGTATAAACTTAAAATAGAAAATTATGGTTGCATTTTGTTGATGATATATATTTTCGCGACACAATGAGAATTTCTTATTTGCCTTGTATTTTGTGTCTGTCACAATTGTAATACAATAATTTAACACACACTAGCAGTTCAGTTTATGTCTGATAAATTTCATATATACATGAAGATTTAGCATTTACACAGAGTTGAATATTTAAAAAAAATATTTAAACTGGTTTCTCTTTTTAATAACAATTAGACTTAATAAGAATCCAAACAATTAACGTCATATTATTTGGACTTTTCTCTTGATAAAAATAGTTAAATTTAATATGTATTTGGAGAGCTCACAGCAATTATTTTCAAACTTTGCGTTGTGTGGTTAGATTAAGCTCGTTTTGCAAGGTCTATGTTCGGGCAATTGTGGATTCCAGTCCTGCACAGGTACACTCGTCTACTTTTAAAAAGGCATCTGACCCTACATTTTGTAAATCCATGCATGTATACAACTTTGTGGTAAACTCAATTTTAATGATGCCGTTAAAATATATGCAGGCATCTATTACACTTATTTACTCTGTAAAATTCATAATTAAAAATGGTTAAACTGCATATAAAACATTGGTGTAATAAACAGTTTATACCATGTTTGACGTCTTATTCTAACTTCACATAATAGTGTGTTTTAATGTTGATATTGTTAGTAATTATAAATTGCTAACTGGAAATCGTTCGTTGTGTTAAGATTTGAACACTTTTTTTTTCGACCTGCCAGTGGACCACTGGACATGTTCCCCCAAAATTTGTGTAGACCAAAAACTAAAAACGGACTGGCCTTACGCAGAATTTTCAGTTTTGCTGTTCGCCCGAATGAAAAACACATAAAATATATCTGGAACAACAACATACATAAAATTTGAATCAGATAAATTGTATTTAGCACTTAGTAAGTTTTATAATCATGTAATTTACATGTTATTGCGCAATAAATAAATCTGCCGGTTTCAAACGATGAATACGTTTCATTCCTTTGAAGTTGCCGCTTTTATAGGCGTACACTACATCAAACGCAAATGTATAGATTAACTGATTGCGCAGAATTTTCCATTTCGCTGATTTTCTCTAATTTTCTCTGATTTTTTTTAATTTTTATGCATTATCAATTTCAATACAATGATCACAGGAGTATACAAACACCACAAGCAAATATTGTGAACAAAATAAGAGCATGCCAAACTATATAATATATCTATGGTCATTTACAAACCAAACTATTATGAAGCTATGTCGCAGTTACAAAAAGTCAATACCAACTCCCACAAACTTTTATATTTATCTGGTAGTTGTGTGTGTTAGATAATTGCAAATGCTATTTTGCAACTAGTTTTAAGGCCGTGAATTGTTGGATTTACCATTTTATGTTTTGGAATCAGTATTTGAACAAGAAAGAAAACAGACCACATAAATAGTGCAATATATTGAAATTGACATTCATATCGCGATACTTTATTGCAGAATCAAATATTGCAATATACCAATATACCGCGACATCCCTAGAAGGATGATGTTAGAGATATGGAGATTATGGTGGGGATAGGGAGGATGATGGTGGAGATAGGAATGATGATGACTTTACATACCGGTATTCAATGAAAATATCTCACTTGGTGCACTACTTTTGGTTCATAACATGAGTCTGTTTTTGCACATGCCATGCCATAGTTGTGTCTCACAGTGTCTGTGCTAGATCAGTAGTTGAATGTCTTTCCATTTTCTTTCCGAAACTATAAATGGGGTAAGAAACTCTAGCTAGAAGTGTCTCACAGCCATTATCCACTCTATCCCCACCACCATCCTCCCTATCCCCACCATCAACCGAAGTAAGAAACTCCTAGCTAGAAGTGTCTCACAAACATCATCCCCTCTATCCCCACCATCATTCTCGATTTCCCCATCATCATCCTCGCTATCCCCACCATCATCCCCGCTTTCACCCCTATCATCCCCGCAATCCCCCCATCATCACCTCAATCCCCTCTATCATGCCCTCTATCCCCACCATCATCCTCCCTATCTCCCCATCATCCTTCGTATCCCTACCATCATCCTCCCTATCCCCACCACCATCCTCCCTATCTCCACCATCATCACCTCAATCCCATCCAACATCCCTTTTATCCCCACCATCATCCTCCCTATTTCCACCATCATTCTCCGTATGCCCACCATCATCCTGACCTGACCACGTGAACAAACATAGACCCGCGCATTGCATTGTTCTCGCAGGTCGTTCCGAAAAATATAGACCCAAAATGAAACGAAGAAGTAGGTATGTAACATTGATTAAAGACGAGATAAGTTACGTAATATACATGGGTTTTGTCGGTCGGTGTTTACTCGGGAGATTAAGTGGACACAGCGTGTATCCGTTTGGATCTATATGTATATTTACATCAGTTATGGGGAATGTTGCCCCTGACATTGGAGTTGATGACAACGGTATATTCCAAGTTTCAAGTGAATAATTTAAGGTAGTTTTTAAGTTACAAGACTTTTGAATAAAACCTTTAACCAAATTCAGACGCAGACGCGGACGCTGACGCCGGGGCTAATAGGAAAGCTCACCTATTCTTTGAATAGTCGAGCTAAAAATGAAATCTCGATGCACAAAAAGGCAATTTTGCAATTTTTTCACTAACAAAGGGGCCATAACTCCAATATTTGTTGCTCAATCTGACCCATTGTTGGCATATGTAGCAGTCGTATGATCACATACAAACTGTGGAAGTTTGGTCAAGATTGGAAGAAAAATAAAGTCTCTATGAACAAAAGAGGCAACTTTTCCCTTTTTTTCACATACAAGGGGCCATAACTCCAGTGTCTGTGGCCTAACCTTACCCATTTTCGGCTCCTGCTGAAATCTTTTGGCCACACACAAACTGTGGAAGTTTGGAAGAAAAAAGAAGTCTTTAGGTAAAATGACAATTTTTGCCTATTTTTCAACAAAAAAGGGGGCATAACTCTGGTGTTTGTGGCCCAATTCGGCCCAAGGTTGACTTCTACTTTGATCTTTTGATAATACTGTGGACATTTGGTGATGAATGGTAGAAAAATGAAGTCTCTATGAACTAAACAGGCAATTTTGCCACAAACAAGGGGACATCACTCTAACGTTACTGGTCCAATTTGGCCCATTATCAATACCGACCGAGATTTTATGGTCATACACAAACTGTGCAAGGTAGGTCAAGATTGAATAAAAATGTAGTCTTTATCGCGATAACGGTCCAAATTCTTGACGGCATACGGTTGCCGCCGGAGTTCCCCTATACCAATAGCTCACCGAGCATTTCGTACTCAGGTGAGCTAAAAACAAAATAGACCATTCTAGTTTGTATCACTAGCCTTTTTTTACTTAACGAGTTTCACTAGCGCTTGACAGGCTTTACTTTGTGCTCTTTAGTATAAACTAGTTTAACATACAATATCTGAGTGCAGTGACTGGATTACAGAGTAGATTGATTTGCATAAATCGATTGACGTTTCTGACTTAGAGAATGGAAACAAGGCCAAATTTAGATAATTCAAGGGCCATAACTCCACAATTCATGGGTCGATGAAAACTGTTAGACTTAAAAAGCGGGAACTGCTAAAACAGCCAATTTTGGGTAACTCAATGGCCATAACTCCACAATTCCTGGGGCGATGAAAACTGTTTGACTTAAAAAGCGGAAATGGCTAAAAAGGCAAATTTTAGGTAACTCAAGGGCAATAACTCCTCAATTCCTGGTGTGATTTAGCTGATTATTGAACTTGACCTAGATATTATGCCAACGAACATTTTCATGAGGTTTGGCGAAAATCGGATGAAAACTGTTGAACTTAGAGAGCGGAAACGAAAGTGGTCTACCGACAGACAGACCGACCGACATAAGCATACCAATATACCCCGCCATCTATGATGGGGGGCATAATAAGAAAATATCCTACCTTCTAAGCGTGTTCTTGAAAAAGCTTGAGTCTCGGTCCTGTATGGGTAGGTGGAGTAACCGAGTCTCTGACAGAATGCGCCGGGCACTCACGAGATCCTCGTGATATTCAAAAAATTGTATCATTAAGATTTGTGTACAGATGGGTTATGTTATTGTTTGTGCTGTATTATGATGTAATATGTATATCCAAAAAACAACAGTGACGGATTTGTGATGTATAAAAGTCAAATTATAAGGCCCCTTTTATTTAAGTTCAAGGAAAAACAATGAATTTTTTTTATTTTGCAATATTATTTTGATGTTAACTTTTGCATAGATAGCATTATTCCCTGATTGCCTATCCAAGTAATAGCAAGGTCAAGCAAACATTGAATGAAAAGTGTTTTATTTTTGTCTTCTATTAATGTCAAACCATATTAAACAATGTTGTATTATAATTAAATTATTGAAGCAATAATTTCAGTTATACTGGATTTACTATGACTTTGTGGATTACTTTTGCTATTGCTTATTTTCTTTCAAGAAACTCATTAGTTTTCTGTAGATGGTCTGGTTTATACCTTAAGAAACCCTGCTTTGGATACTTATTTTGCTTTTCGGAGCTTCGCTTTTTGATGGTCATTGGGGTTTTTAATATATTGTTTTGACAGCCTCAAGAGTGGTTAATTTTACAAATACCTAGTAATGATATACTAACTAATCAATGGTACACTAACAATCTGAATAATTAGATGGTGCAATTCGGACCTATGTATTGTTTTATAGATATTATCTGGGAAGCCCACATTTTGAACAGACATACAACTTTTTACATTACACAAATTAAGTTGTCATAATAAAATACAGTCAAGCATAATTCAAAATCTTATGTTCAGTAAATGCTTTTATTTCGCCCATTACTTGTGATAAAATATTGGTCCAAATTTTAATTATTGTAAAATTATTGTCCTTACATCAAATAATGATAATCTAGTTTCCAAAATTGTTCATGTCCATACATAAAAAAGCATTTTGATCAAAGATATCTTCTTTTTGAAATTTTAAATATTTAAAAGAAAGTAGGAGAAACAAAAATTAAGTATACATGATTGATAAACTAGCATTGTTAATGTATCATTCTCTTAACTCCAAGTTTGTCCATACCATTTTGTTTGAAATTTGTTTTTGTTAATCTCAGCCAAGTACACGAAACTAATAACCTAACCAAAAAATATATGAATTATGTCTTCAATATAGCCAATATAGTATCTCTGTATTACAGATGAAGATAGAAAGTGAAAACTATGTTATATGCTTAATGTGAATAAAGGTCAATTTCGTTTCATGTTTTATAGGTAAAAAGTTAAAGAAACTTCATCACTACACGTGAGTAGATATAATTGCAATTGTACGTCCACACTTGCCAATTTGATCATAAACTCCCACCGGAAAACAATCGTATCAGACAAAAACTCATGTCATCTCTTTGTTACCACGAACAGATATATAATGAGGCGAGTCGTGGGAAACCCCGGCTTAATGCATATGCGTAAAGTCCGCACAGGTTGAGCCGGGACGACACTTTCCGCATTTATGATATTTTCTGTTTCAATGAAATATCTTCTAAATATAAATTCACTGAAGGCGGAAAGTTCCGTCCTGGATTAGCTTGGGCGGACTACACAGGCTAATCCGGGATGACACTTTACGAACATGCATTAAGCCCGGGTTTCCCACGAAACACCTTAAATTGATTTTAGATTATCTGGTGATGTGGATGCTGAGCATCAGAAACAATATCGGGGTAAGTCAGCCTCAAACTTTAATTTCATTGTAAATGTTCTGTGTCAATGGAAACGTTTCATAATACATCGTTTGTATCTAAGTCAATGCAATATTTTAACAAAACACCGATTAAATATTTTGAGATGTGTTAATAACTGCAGCTTTAAATTTATCTAAATTCCATATGGGTTACAAGGTCTCAGGTGAGCGGTCTTATATTACCATGTTATATGTACATGTACTCGATGATTTTCATCCTTGTCACGTGCCACCACATCTCAGTTATGGTAGTTCCTACATTGCATTTGCAAATGAAAACACGCACAATATAATGATCCTCGAAAAAAGTAATTTAAACGAATATAATAACGCATTAATAATTTAAAGAGATTATTCATTTTTCTTATACAAAACTGTCGTCATACTGACCTTGACCTAAACACATTTTTTAACTTCGCTTCGTACATGAAATGACAAACAATGAACGAAATGATGCATTAATGAATGTATTTTATGGTGGTTTGCTATATATGCTCATTTGGTACCACTGTCGTTGTACATGTATCATTACATTTGCAGTCCAACGCTTCCTGTAGAAATTGAAATGCAAAATACACCGCAGTCAGGTGTAACACGTTTTCGTATGCATGTTAATATAAATATATAATTAAGCAGAGCATGTATATTCATCAGTTATGTTATTATTTAGTTTGGTTTGGAAATATTTGATCATTTAATTGTTATGTGATTTCAGAAACGTTCATTTACGCTAAAACGGTACTTTTAATAATATTGCCTGGAAAAGTATTTGTGCAATGGTTGTAAATGGCTGTACATAAAATAAAGCGTTAGGTATGCCTATGCATTTTGCTATGTTGTTTGAATAAGATAACCGATCGCAGTAGTTGTGACATTTGTACCCATTCAGGAAACATCGATGAAATGTACATAAACGACCCACAGTATGTTGGTGTTGAGGAGGCATCAGAGGAATACATGAACGGTACACAGGTACCTAAACTGGTGTGAGAAACCTTTTTTTATGTTAATAATGAAGTGTTTATTATTAATTGATACGACAAGTACGTCGTGTACAATACAGTATCATTCCATTCTCGATATTGTCCGACATAATACTTTGAACAAACATTAATATATATAAAGAATAGTTGTTTTTTGTTAACCAATATTCATGCAATACGCAAACTTGATAAACAACTCAATAACTATATTTTTGGTATTATTTTTAACACATATATACTTTTCAATTGAATACATCAATACACTTTTCCATGTGATATACATTGAACATTACATAGTCCGAATTATGAACATTATTCCTTTTATTATAACACTTTTGTATTCTTTGATCATCAATACAGCGCCCTACGTCACAGCTGTACGGTAACATAGGCGTGGTCAGTGGACTCCAACAGCTTTCTGAGGACGACATCTACGTTATTTGTCCGGATCAGTAATGAATCCTTGGGAAATGATGAAATAGTAACTTTCACCCGGTTACAATCCTTACAGACGACGTTTGGCCTTAATTTTATATGGGATGCGTATATGTAGCCTTAGTTGTAGTTACTTACTTGTATGTATCTGAGAGTCGTTAGAGTCGTTTAAAAATGTTCGATGTATTTTTTAAATTTATGTTGGTGATATGTGTATATACAACTTATTTTACATATACATTTGTTAATTGTGTATCATTATTTCATTCTTTTACATATACCTTTGTTGATTGTGTACAATTATTTCATTATTTTACATATACCTTTCTTGATTGTGTACAATTATTCCATTATTTTACATATACCTTTGTTGATTGTGCACAATTATTTCATTCTTTTACATATACCTGTGTTGAGTGTGTACAATTATTTCATTATTTTACATATACCTTTCTTGATTGTGTACAATTATTTTATTCTTTTACATATACCTTTGTTGATTGTGCACAATTATTTCATTTTTTACATATACCTTTGTTGATTGTGTACAATTATTTTATTCTTTTACATATACCTTTGTTGATTGTGTACAATTATTTCATTCTTTTACATTTTTGTAATTACAAAACATCACTTTTATTATTTGAACACTGTATTATTTGATGTAAAGTCATGTCTGAATAGTTTCTGATAGGCAAAATAACAAATTTCACCAAGAGTTGCTATGTGTAAGATTTATAAAGACAATCGCCCATTTTCTTGAGTTGTTTCTACTGTATAAATTTCTCGTGTAGGCCTGACTGCAATGTCAGCTAGGCGTATTGACAACAAAGTAAAGCAATACAACTTGCGAATATTCGAATGGAGTTTTAACTATTTGAATGTCAAGCATTCAATCGAAAAGTCGATAATACGAATAGTAGAGACCTTTCAAGCTTTGACACGAATAGTATAGACCTTTCAAGCTTTGCCACGAATAGTATAGACCTTTCAAGCTTTGCCACGAATAGTATAGACCTTTCAAGCTTTGCCACGAATAGTATAGACCTTTCAAGCTTTGCCACGAATAGTTTAAACTCCTCCTCAGCCATTGTTCAAGGATTATTTTCCACTTATCGAATATCACAAACATTACCACGTGCCAAGGTTAACCTGAAAAACTTGATATCCAAGTGCAATGATTGGATAAAACTGCCGATTAATTTGCATTTAATTGGTATTTGGTGTAAGGTCTATTTTATTTACATTTCCAACAATACCAATACTAGTTGTACAAATACCCACAGAAGATCTAGGTTTGTCTTAAGAAAAACATAGTGGCAATTTTTGTTTAATTTGCCAACATTGCCTGTCATTTTTAAATATTTAATCGTCAAATAATTTTCCAAATATAGGTATTTGCTTTTTGGAAATGCTTACAGTATGTATCATAGTACGTACTTCTTTTCGAATTTATAAGGACAACAAGTATGTCCAATGTTTGTTACTAAATGCCCATGTTAACTTCTGACTTTCCGAATGGTTAACTCGTGCATTATGGTGTGCCCACATTTTATTGATAGCGTTTGCACTCGGTTTTGATACATGTACGTGCATTGCGCAGTGTATTGTCCGTTATCAATCTCGTGATACATTTGTTGAGGACAATCGGTTAAATTTGACCTTTAATGATAAAATTGAAAAGTACACTATATACGCGAAGTATTTGTTACAAATGTATTGTATAAACAAGCTTGTTATGAACATTTTTTAATATTAAGTGCTCGGCTTTGTATAGATGATGTTCGGAATAAATAAACATAAATAAATGATATGTCAAAACATTGTGGCATATTACATCCAATTTTGTTTTGGACAAAAGAAGAATGCAGTAGTGAAATAAAGGAACTGTTAATTATTAATCGATGTTAACCATTATAGTTATTAAAAACGGGAACTGTGTTCTCCCTCCGGGTATTAATTAAATGACCTTATGTAATATTGAATTAAAATCTTGCTGATGGTTTGAGAAAAAGTAACATGTATAATAATTATCAATATCCTAGTAGAAAAAACTTTATTTAGTTTCGGAATTCTGTCATTTATCCTCCCAAATCTATTTCAAGACGTTTTACCAAAGAAAGTAAATCAACCAAGTGTCCTTATTATATTGTTTGAACGTTGTGTAAACGATACGTCAGTAAGTTTCAAACACGTTCTTTATAAGTACTCATTTTAATAACAGTTAAACATAAAGGGCCTTAATTAGGCCTAAAGCGTTCAGGTCAAGATGAATGATCAGAGAAAGACTCTGAAATTGATCTAATGAAACACACGTAACGCCTGGACTGTAGAACAAATACCAATGAAATATTTCTTTCCTAGTGTTCTGATGCTAGACGACAGTGTTGTTTATTTCTAGTGTGACCACAAGACGGCTTTTTGGCTGATAAAGGACATTGGTCAATTATCCGTTGAGTGTTTCAAATAGAAAATGAAAGAATATCGCTAAAACTACCGCGATATTTTGCAGAATATATATTAATCATGAACATACTGTTCGTTATCCTGGTGTTTTGGATCTTGTCGTCCAAGACACGTAGACCGCAGGTCGCTCAGTCTGAAAACAAACACCACTGAAACGGGATCGGTTTCTAGTGATCCAAAGCTGAAAGACTTAGTATTTATTGATTTTTGACCTTCAGAAGCGACCTTTGGCTAAAGAACATTTGGATGCTCTGTCGTTTGTTTGAAATCAATACGTTGACACAATACAAATACCATGATATTTGCAGAATGTATGGTCCCATAAAAATCAAACAACGCAGAATCATACTCTCAGTGTAAATAAGATGTTGCATTATATTATTCAAGAATTGATATAACTGGCATATTAATATATATGTAAGATTGTGTAGCATAAACAGGGACGTATGCAAAGTCGTTCTGAGAATGCTATGCCTAATTATGAAATTGTTTTAATTCATAAACGCGAATAACTGAGTAATGTTCATTCTCCCTTAGATATGTAATTTAACATTGAACACACTGAATGTGAAAGTCTTACTATGATTATTATAATACAAGTCTGCGGGCCAACAGGTATGGTAGATCACTGAAATTTCTTGCGCAAGCTGCGGAAGGAGGTAGGAAAATCTATGTGAGAGATCTTTATCTGCCTTCCAAAAGTACGCATTAAAACAAACGCTTGTCCGTGAATACGTGTCTGGTATAATTTCTAAGCTTGTGAGATTATTATTGCACAGTTTTGTTGTTCCATACTTAAGTTACCACCCAATGTCACAGACATATGCAATGCTTTATTGATTTATCATATTCAAACTACGAAACTTGATCCAAGGTGAACAAAAGGCAACCAAGACTGCTTGCAATAAACCACAATCTTGCATGCTTCAATTTTCATGTATACACACATCATGTGTATTTCCTGTGTAATTGTGCTATATGTTTTCCCCGATTAATTGTGAACATTTATGATTCAAGAGTAACAGGATCTGAAACCTTGAGAAATTTAACTTTTTTTATTATTATACAGCAATGGAAACTCGGTGGTGTTCATTTATCTAGGCTGAACCTGCATACCATACTAACATCTCCATGACGTGAAAGTACAAGTAAAATAATAATAGGGATATCATAAAATAGATAATAAATTGCTGTCTTAAATAACCATTTTTTGATAACTGAAAAGAATTATATAAAACTCCATTTTGCTAAAATAAAAGCTATGTTTTTAAAAGTTTTAGTCAAAATGATACAAGTCTTTCAATTTTTCATCATTGAACATAGTCCAAATAATTATTCATACGCAATCGGTGGATTCTGAATTATTGTGTGTACGGAACAGAATCAACATTTGTATTGACAAAAATATAAAACACAAACAATCATTAAAAACGAAAGTAAAATGATGGAAAGCAAATCGGATTTCATATTTATAGGATTACATTAACCATGGCGATTTTACGGTTGTGGCAGTTTCGCAAAATTCACAATATTTAACCATCTCTCGTTCGACGATGCAAAGTTTGCCTTCTGTATTGGTTGAAATAAAATCACTTTGTAACCGAATAAAGTATTTTGTTGAATCTTGTGAGTCTCTCCTACCCAAACTCATATACCCGGAAAATATTCTCTACCGTACCGAAGAAAATGTGGTCTTATTGAGAGTATTTAGCTTTGGTCCATATAAAGGTAGTCTACATATTAAACACATTATATAAAAGACACAACATCCAGAGAAGACCATGTTCAGTCGAATCACAGCATCTGCACAATTCTTAAAGACGTTCGCAACAAAAAGAAAATAATTGGGTTAATTTCTCCTTTTGCTTCATTATTTCTTTATTGTATATAGGTTAAAGTATACTTGTGTTAATCAATAAATATAAATTTTTGTAAGTCATTAAATTCCAGTCAATGGTTAAAGTTCATAAAGCATTACAATTATCAACAACACACGTCTACAATTTATTGCCAAACAAATTAGTATAAAAAGATCCATCAAATATCTTCATTCCATTTTGGCAAACATGTGCGAAAAATTTAGGAAAATCTGTCGTTGGGAACAAAATATATTGAGGCATAATAAATGACGTTTCAGAAGGTATTATTAAAACCCATTTGACCTATTTCAGTGTCCAGTCAAATTCATTATTTTAACATTAACTGTAGGTAAAGCGTGTTTTATTATCGAAATACACTTTTTTATTGCCTAACAAGACATATATCAGCTGAAAGAACCATAACCTTGTTTGAAACAAGCTCTCTTATATACTTAAAACATGGATAAAATATCCAAACTGAAAAAAGGGGCTTCGACTGGTGCCGTATTCAAAACCAATATTTCCATAAAAAGGCCGATGGCCCCTATTTTTAACACTGTTTTATTTTCAGTGTACAATTACACATGTATATGGAATTTATTAACAAAATCTGTCGTTTTGAACAAAAGATATTCATATATTTGATGAATCATTGATGTTTTCAAAGGCATATTAAATGCATGATTAACCTTATTAAGTGTCTATTAAAAGTCATTGTTTAATTGGTAACTGCAGATAAAGAGCGTTTTATCGTTAAACTGCACTTGTGTATTGCCAAACGAAACATTAAAAAATATGCATTTAAAAATATCCGTCCTTTTTTTAATATGAACGCTTTATATAACTGAACACTGTTAGTCACACAAACTGAAAAAATGGCTTCGACAGGTACCGTATTCTAACCCCAATATATCCGGAACAAGGCCGGTGACCCCTATTTTTTAAGACTGTTTTAGTTTTAGAATACATTGACACATGTTTGTACATATTTAAAGAAAATCTGTTGTTGGAAAAAATATGGAAAAAAAATGTTGCAAACGTCATTTACAACCCGACACCAACACACGTTCATGCTTAATAATTATACAGGCAAACATGCAATGCCATCAAAGGCTTTGTACTATCTATGTAAGCTTTACGTGTCTCTATGCCTTTTCAACGCACCGAAACATTCACCATATATAGCATACCGTTTTGTTTCAGTATTGTTTCGATGCTTGAGTCATTTAAAGCTACACATTAACTGGAAACGGCTGAAAAACATTGCCTGCAAACAAAATAATAAAACGTACATTAGTTCAGCGATCGTGTCTTTATAGTATATCATAATAGTATTTACACAACGTAACAATACATCATGTGTTGCACGGGCGCACATGATGTGCACGAACGTTTATTGTCCTGGTAAATGTCAACATAACAACAGGAAGAATTTGTTCGAGTGATGCATTGATACAAGTAAAAAAAAGATCCATTCAGCAGTTTACATGAATAATCTGCGAAAGTGTTGCAATGGCAGTGGGCACGTCGTGGTTTTTTCTCTTGTTGCCAGGTAATTTCTTTTAGTTCTGGTGCAATGAATTCTGGTGGGTGTGTTAGCCATGGCATGGTGTTTCTAGCCTTTGTTACGTGGGGATGATAAGAATGAATCATGCATGCCAAATCCAATAGAGTACGAGTGGAGAAGATATTTTCTCATTTATTTAATTCCAATGGGTTTGGCGCAATTAATATTTGAGAGTCAATAATAAAGATAAAATAGCACACAGTTAAAGTATGACATCGTTGCAATATTTTACCTTGAGTGCATGTTAGTAAAGTGACAACGCTTGAATAGCAATAATTTTGAGTATACACATACATTTTCTTTGGCTTTTATAGTATCGGTCGCTTTGAAACCACCAAGCACACTGGGGAATTTGACAGTTATAAAACCAGCATTTGCCGGGAGAGATGTGGTCCTGCAATTGTTCCTCGTAAGCGGGCTATCTTTCTCGAAGGAAAGCATGGAAATGATGGTCAGGTTTCACGAGGAACCGAACTTGTTAATGTAGTACTATCCTACCGAATTCAGAACGTGAGTGAGACAGCGGTGATTCTAGAATTGATAACAGTAAACAAGACTTGGAACAACGCGCACATCCAAATAAGAAGTTCAGGAATGATATCCAGTACAGTACAGCTAATCTTGCAAAGTTAGTATCTAAACCTTAACTTCCTAATGAAAGTATATTTTCGCTGTTCTTATTTGATGCCATTCGGAATTTCGGCAAATCGATGTTATCATTCCTGTTTTGTTTACAACTTCTTCCATTCAAACCGTTGTTTTATTGTTTGCAAAGATGTAACAAACAACCAACAAAGCCTAGTGTAAAATAAGTTTAAATAAGTAGTTTTATATAAAAAAAAGGCCAACACCAACTCCGTTCTATGTTCTGTACAGCCTCATAGTTTCTAATTGACTAATGATGCCAATGTGTTTAATATATAACTACCACGCATATAAAGTTGTTATACATTCAAGCATGTGTGTATAATGTTTAGGCATATACTTTTTACCATTTATTAGACCAACCGGAACTCTCCGTCTGTCCATCGGGTGTCTGCACTGGCTGTCTGTGCGTCTACCCAGGAGATACAATCAGCTGTGTAACAACGGGCACGAACGTGTCGCTCTGGCTGGATGGGCATGCGGTTGACGTTAAGGGTACTGAGAATATCTACATACCACGTGATTTTGTTATCACAGGAAGAGATCACCAAAAGAAGTTGATTGCAAAGCCATTTTTACAGAGAGGGAAGCTACCTACTTTGCAACAGCTGTCATCTATGTTATCGGTATGACTGCTTTAGTTAAGCAAGTTAGCATCATATGGCTATTGTGATGGTTGAAATGTTGATTTGATTTGTATCGAAAATTTAACAAGTATGCATGTAGTAATCAACTGTTGTAACACATGGACCTCTTGTTTCAATAAGTACCGCCCATCAATACCGCTCTGCACATCTCCGAGTTGAGAGAAGGGTCCGCTGCAAACGTATCGTGTATCGCCTACCACGGGAGACCGCCGCCGAGGCTCCGGATGTACTTGGCTGATGATGTGGTTACAGGTTCTCAATAGGTCGACAGATATGACGAGTAGTCACAGACCTACACCAGTATGCAAACGCACACGTCTGTGGACAGAACCTGGCATACGAAGGTTCTAAATTGCACGTGCTTGGTACTGGAAAAGTATATGGGATATGTAGCACATTCATCAGCGTCAGACATCGTGGATAACAAGTGTACGATTACTACTGTATAAACCAATTAAAAAGCAACAAAAAACAACACTTTATATATAAAAAATAAGGATGCAAATAATAAACATTTACGACTTGTTAAAGCCACGAGCAATATTTTAGCTCCATTACTCATAAAGGGCCTTTAAGAAAACTTGATAAAGTAGACATTGAGAGAACATCGCAACATAGGAGTAAAAATGTAACTAGTATTTTATTATATCATAACAAGACAAGTGTTGCGTCCAAGCTGCAATTGAATATATCGTCAGAGATGACTGGGCGGATAAGCTGCCATGTCCATTGCAAAGAGTTTGGTGTTACTATCAAAAAGATCTTATACTGGTGTGTCAGGTATGGACATTTTAAAAACGTTTTCTTTAATCGAAAAGTAAGAGCGGAACTAAGTATATTCCCATAAGCGGATAAATCGTAAAGCTTGCATGGAAATGTACAGTGCTACAACAATTGAACTCAACACTATGAGACTCATATGTAAATAACATTGTATCATATATCAGAATGCAACAAGTGCAATTAAAACCGATATTGACTCGACAACGCAAAGATACATTACATGTACATGTACCGTTTTCATGATAATATTATACCATTTTCATGGTAGTTATGCATAAAAAATAAATGCATTTTTTTTTCTAGTACATGTATATTCTAATGATAGTCAATAAATCGTAAACTGAACATCAAACGACATCGACGAACGCAGAGTAATGTCATTGGTGTCTGATGTTTATTCCCAAGTAATTTCTCAAATATTTTTACTGAAGTGACAAATTTGAATGTATTGCCTTCGTTACAAAATGAACTAATGCGTATGTTGTTGATATTCCTCAGTTTACATTTTAATACTGATGTCATTTTAATATGTAAATAAGTACTGAAATGTTTTCATATGGAATGATACAGTTAAGGAAGTTTGCATATTTAAGGATAAGGATAAAACTTAACTTAAGATGCTTTGAGAATACCACCCCTAGGCACTGCCAAGTATGCTTTTTGTTTCAAATTATGTTGTAAATCATCTTGTCAACACAATTATAATACTCACAAAGGATTCTTGAAACAAAATTAGTGTTGTTTTGTTTGTCTTCAAATAGCAGTTCTGACTACGCTTTCCGAATGTGGTTGCTGTATACGCTTGCTGCAGGATCATTGACGTTGGTGTCGTGTGTTTTACTGGCTTAGTCTACCTTTGTCAGAGCCTTTTGCTTTCGACGTAAGTATCTTTGATATTTGTATTCCATTGTATTCATAGTAGTTGTATATTCTTTTAATTATTGTGAATTAAAAATGCTATGTTGTCTTTAACTAATAGTATGCATGATCGAAGTGTGAACCGTATATTGTAATTATGTGCCCATTGTAAATAAAGGCCAATTCTCTTTTCATTCTTTATATGAAACTTCGCCACTACACGTAAGTAAATACTATTTGGACCTTAGTAATACTTGAAATAAGCACACATTGCCAATGAAATGACAAGACATCACATCCGTACATCGCATTACAATTATTTCAGAAAAAACTCATATAGATAGTTTGTTTACGATGAACATATTTAAAATGATTTCAGATCACCTGGATATGTAGAGACTGAAAATCAGGAACAAAACCGGGATAAATTACTCTCAAACGTTAATGTCATTGTAAATGTTCAGCTTCAATGGTAACATTTTACTAATTCATGCATGTAGTTAAATATCTAAGACAATGGCATATTTTAAATTAACAGACAACAATGCATGAATCTATGCAACATACAATTAATAAAAAAATATATCATTCGCATGGATGGTATTTTATTCAATAAATTTCACTAGTATTTGTTCTAAAACACAAATGCAAATAGAAGTAAATTTCGTAGGGTAAATGTGTTTTGGTAATTCCATTGTGATAACTGATTGAATGGTAGAAAAGGCAAACAAACGCATGTCCCCTTATTACACAGAGCATATGACCAACCAGGAAGATATCAACCTGGAGTATCACGGGATCGAACAGAACGATCAATGGGCAGCGGGACCCAGCCAGGTTTGCAGACTTTCTGTAATTTCAACGTACTTTGTGGACATACTAATTTTACGATGATCACGAAGGAGCTATCACTCGCACAAACTTTAAATATTAATCATTTAACATGCGCTTGGTTTTGAAGATTAAATAATTCTATTTTGCGGAAGTTATGATTTTTATTTATTTTCAAAAGTACATGTTTTGATCATTCAACTTTGAATTGTTTACCGTACAAGAGGGTTTGTTGCTGCATTTCTTGTTGAGAATGGTTGAGAATGGTTGTTTTTAAATTACTAGCAGGTACAAACGTCCGAGATAAACGATGCGAATATGTAAAAAAACTGTTGACATCAAACGTAAGTGAACACGACCTCACAATAATGATATTTATACCACATTGCAGAGTTTTCTCTTTTTTTGCGGTATTCAATAATTGTGATAATTGTCAGAGCAGTAACTGGTGGGCGGAGCCTAATATGCAAGCTTACCGTGCAATAAGTAGCGTGCGGTATATTGAAATTGAGTTTTTATTTATACGCACGCCCATGCGGGCTCGTTAAATAACTAACATATTTCGGTCAAAGAATGCTACAACTCTTACTTATATATAAATGTTTGATGTACTAAGTATTAATTGCCACTTGTCATCACATCTCAGTCATGGTAGTTCAGTCATTAGATTTGGAAATAAAACACACGCATATTAAATTGGTGCAAACAATAAAATTCAAACTTATTAAAACTGCCTTATTAATATTTCAAGTATTCGTATACTGTTCATCTGTATTCTCGTGGTACTTAACCTTTAAGTAAATATTTGGAGCAAAAAACAACTAACACAACATTTCCTTTCAATAACATGCTATAAATTGAACCTTTTCACGAAAATAATAACTAGAAATTGTGTTTAAAAGTAAAGTATTCGTCCTTAAATTATTCTGTTTTTCAATGCACCATGCAGCCATCTTGAAAAATTACGTCATCGGTAATCTCGCGGTTAAACTTTTGTTTTGAAATAAGTTTGCTTTTAGTGTATAAACAAACACAAATACACATTAAATTGTTGAATTGTAATCTTAAACAAATATAACAAAACTATAATTTGAGTCTTCATTTATATTTACTCACGCAGACGAAAGTGTAGACATTGACCCCTAATGTCTACCGATAGACGCAAGCTGATACGAAAGTTATCTATATTTATGGTTTAAAATAATATTACTTGTTTAAATTCAAATGAATTAATTTTTAACTTATTATTTTCTTAAAGAAAACCAAAAATATGTTAGATGTTGACAATTAAGCATGAAAATCCGAAGATAAACAATTACCGCGAAAATAGAGATACCGCGACAATACCTATGCCGAGTATAGTATCCATTTTGCTTATCGCTTTACAAATGATATTACAACATCACAATGAACAGACGCAATGAATTAACATTTCGTATAATGGTTTGATATGTAACTTGTTCGAGATCCAAATCAAATAATTATGCATCATCAATTTTCCAGACGAACCCTCACGCTAGCACTTGAAATGCAAGATATAACTCAATCCGGTATAACGCTTTTTCATATGCCGGTATTTGCCATAAAGCAACTTTATAAAGTAGCTGATATCAACCAGCTAATTACATGTGTAATTGATTATTTTGGTTTTATTGATTTATTTTATCTAATGAGTATTATTTAAGAACTATAAATTGATCGCTTCAAAACGAAAACGTAAGTTAAATTATAAAATTCCAGAATATTGGATGGAAAAAGACATCATTTTGAAACAGTTACTAATGACATTACATCTAATAAAAGCGTTTTTCATGCATGAATCTTCATTAATCTATGGTTTGAATAACGTTTAGCCGTGATATGTGTATGCACATTTTAACTTCAGGAAACATCGATGACATGTACACGAACGACCCACAGTATGTTGTTGTTGAGGAGGCTTCAGAGGATTACATGAACGATACACAGGTAGATTTCTACCTGAACTGATTTGTGTTCTGTGGACAATGTGATTTTCTTGTATTATCATTTGTGGATTATTAATCGATTAATATCGACGTTGTCTGACAAATACATTTATAAAAAAAGAAGAAAAATGTTTTTTAAGCCATATCCAAATAACACGACAAAGGATAGATAACTCTATAAATGTATATTTGTAGTATACATGTATACACTTATGTATTATACGCATTGCTACAATCTTTTATATGATATATTATTATCGAGTCCGAATTGTGAACATTATTCCATTGATTATATTAACATTGTTCCTTTGATCATCAATACAGCGTCCTAGGTCACAGCTGTACGGTAACATGGACGTGGTCGGTAGACTTTCTAACAGTGGACTTCAACAGCTTTCCGAAGACGACATCTTCGTCAATTGTCCGGATTAGCAATACATATAATATGGCAAATGATGGAATACTAGCTCTTTTCCTGTTACGGTTCTTGCAGACAACGTTAGGCATTAACAAAACAGGATGCAGTTATGCAGAACATTAATTGTAATAACTAATGTTCGTGTATCTTATACGATAGTATTTGAAGCATTAATGTTGGTTAGATGTATATATATAATCTTGGACTTCTTTTACACAAACACTTTGTTGATTTTGTACAATTATTTCATACTTTACATTTATTACAATCTGTCATCGTTTATCATGGTCAAAATACCCAATTTTACCAAGAATTGGTATATGTTAGATAAATGGATGGCAAATAAGTTGATTTTGTTAATTTATCTTGCTGTTTCTTAACGGCGATATAAACAATCGTATTATTTGCTGGCGCATTGCAAACAGGGAGAGGCGAAATAATCGCTTACAGAAGAGCCCGAATAGGTACATGACTGGGTCCAACCTTGAATAAATATAATTAGGCGAGAAAGGAACGAGTAATTTGTTCTGTGCAACCTTATTACACCAGTAGTTTCTCTCTGGAACCATCAATACGAACTATTTCAATTTGATATGAAGCTGTTGTTTTGTATATGTTCTTGAAGATTTTAGCAAATAAACTGCTATGAGTCATGGACCAAACTGGCTATTCAACTCTCGTTACCATTCAGCAACTGCACGTTTGTCTTCAGAAATATGTTAAATAAATGCACATCACTCAAACAAGAAACATACTTCTCATTTCATAATGTTTTTCTCATCTCAACTGACCGGTGCATTCGTAGTAAGTTGTCACATCGATCGACTGCATGTTTCGTCTATCAGCAACTTTCCGCCTAGGCAGGTAATACACCTCTACATACGGCATTATATGGTAATGACCTTCCAGATCCTCCACCCTTAAAAATATAATACAATTACGAAATGTGTGTAAAAATGGTAACCAAATACGATTTTATATATGATTTAGTATAGAAAGTCAAAAATAAATCAAATATATAACTTAGATATAATTTGTAATAATTATTAACAAATGTTAAACTCTGACATTGATTCCCGTATGCTTCGTCGCATTGATATCAATATTGCGTATCACTGTTAGGACTTTGCAAAAAATGTACAAACAATAAAACAACAGTAGTGTCGTTTTTTGAAGTCGGTTCAAATTGTGTTGATAATGAGGGAACAAACCATTAACTGAAAATACGGGGGTCGTGGTTTTCTGTTTATAAACATAAAAAAACGCTGCAAATTGTCTTTACTATATCAAATAAAAAGAGGTAATTAACAATGCTTGTCACAGGATGCCCCCGAAGCATATGCTTGTCATAGGAAGGCAACACAATATCAGAAAAAAGTACACTATATGGCCTAGACAAGTCTTGACCTTTCAGTAACAGATCTGGTCGTTATGGGTGACACACTGCCTCATAATGATCATTATTCTAGGCAGATTATTTATAAATCATTCAATGTTAGCCAAAATTATGCTTGCTATAAAAAGTTTTTCTTACATTTGACCTTTAAGTATGACCTTGGACCCACAGACCTTGCTCTTGCCTAGGGAAGCTCTTTTTAATGATGGCTATCAATAAGTTCAGATTTATGGTAGAATTCCTCTTTGCAAGTATAATACATGACCCAGAGACAAATATTAAATCTTATATGTGACCTTTGACCTCTAAATGTGAACTTGACCTCTAAACTAAAGGCCTGGTTTTTGCATATGACAAACCAAATCATGATGGCGATCGTTTCTATTTCAGAGCTATTTTTTGTGAATCGTGACCTTGACCTTTAAGAGACCATCATATGTAATGTACGCATTACATCATTGGATAATGGGGAATAATAATCTGAAGTCATATTTAAATCTTACAGGCATTTAGAAATTATGGAGCAGGAAGAAAACTCCATGACCTATAACCTTGCATTCTGACATTGACTTTTGAGAAAAAAGCATGGGTGATGTACACCATCGGGTCATGGGGAATAATCATCTAAAGTATTAATTAAATACTTCCAGGCATTTAAAAGTTATGGAGTAAAAATCAAAATCAGTGACCTTAAATTGTGACGTTGACATTGACAGACGAGCATGGTAGTTCTACGCGACACATTGTCTGGTCATGGGGATTAATAATCTGAAGTAATATTAAAATCCTTTCAGGCATTTAGAAGTTATGGAGCGGAAACAAGATCCGGACTGACCAGCCCACACACGCAACCACGGACAAACGGACGAACGGTGCGACTACCAAATGCCCTCCTACGGGGGCATAAAAAAGTTGTAAAAAACGGGAGGTTGAAACTGCGGGTAAATGAAACCGGAATGTATTGTGGTCGACATCATTGTCCTGTTATTAAAACTTCTCATTGTCGAGCTACTGTTCTGAGTACCAGTCATGTGGCGCCCATTGTCTCAGTCGTAATTACATCACTTAAACAGATGCTGTTCAAAAGCACTCACTCACTGTTTCCTACAAGGAAATGATAAAACAACGATAAATTCAGGACAAGCCCACGAAATTGACTTAACTTGCATAAGCGAGTAAATGAATAGAATTAATTTGAAAATGCCATGCACGTGTTGCCCGGACGATAAAGAAAAACATGTATAGGCAAGCACATATTCATAACAGTTTGTGATGGAGTCGTATTTAACGTATCAGTACAGAAACCACATTCATTATACATGTACATAAAGTTAACATGTCAATAAATGAAATATTTAAATGAAACAAAACGAATTCTTAGAGAACAGTGCTTCACACACATTTACGAGAATGACAATTTTCTTGACGTTTAATAGTATGCAACTATATGGGGGTGGTGTTATTATTCGACTATTTTAGAAGTGAGATCCTAAACCTCATTGCAGTTTATTCAACATTAACATTATCCAGAAAGCGCTATATGGGCAGTTTATTTTAGATTCGCCAGTGAACGATATCACAATTATCAAATCCAATAAATAGAAATCAATCAATAAATAAAAAAATAAAACCCAAATGATTTATACAAAAGCCATTTATTCCGTGTTCAATTTAAGAGTTTACCAATGTCACCAAAGACTCGATACATGTACTTTGTATGTATATTCATCGTTGATTTGTCAAATGTATCAATCTTATTTTCTCAATGTGTCAGAGTTCTTAAAACGCCACCTTACCATACATCTTGTAAAATGCGCATGTCTAGAAGCAACTAATTGTACGTGTTCATCTTAACTTTAAAGAAATCTCTCCACAATGGGCGATGACGCCAGCATCGGAGGAACGAGGAAATATTTATCAATTAGATAACAATACCTTATAACGAGTTTCAAAACAAGAGCGAAGATTGATGTTGCATAACGAAAATGGATTTATTTGTTTATTCAAACATTCTGATAAGAATTTCGATACTCAATTGCAAATATATGTATTGGCGTGTGATTTTTGTAGTATTTGCTTTTAGACGATTACATACTTTGTCAGTTGATTATAGATTTTCTTATATCTATTGATTTTTTTTGTAGTTGCACACTACAGAACAGAGGCGCTGGGTTTGGGTGAACTGTCTTTGGTCTAACCAGCGTTTGTTAACAGGGACATTACACTTCATTTGTTGACCTATTCAGCGACGAATGAAGAATTCCGCAAGGGAATAACATGGCATGTTAAGCTTGAACATGAAATATCATTCAGTGAAATCACATCTGGATATGAATATATAGATGACGAGTCTCGGAATAGGGTGTGGCTGGTACTGAAACGTGTCAACAAGAGCTGGGATAATGCGATCGTATTTGCCATGCATGATATCGCGATTTCAAACATCATTAAAATATTATTACAAGGTAAGTTGTATTCGTAATACTTTTCGTATTCCAAAAATGATGTAAAAATAAATATTTTGTGGATGAGTGCAAACAAAAATATTAATAGTACTTATATAAAAGATGAAATTGCGGTTTGTAGCTACATTGTTATTTGATTATAACAAATAGCAAACTAATGAACAATACACAGAAGCCTCTGAGTCTAGTAAACATACGATGTTGTAACATAATGTTGCACGTTGCATTATGTAAAAATAAATCCATAAAAAGGAATGTAATTTATTAAAGGAATGCCCTTTCCTGCAGTGTATAAACAGTATGGCATTAATCTTAAACGCATTTTCTTTTCCTTATCGGTTTAATATTTGCTTTCAGAGTTTGACAACAAGTGTGGTTATGTGGAGACCCTGACATTGCCAGACAGATAGGGAGACAGTGCAACGATTGCATATTATCCGACTCAGGACATACTGGACCATCCTCAAGACTTCTACAGAGGTTGGCGCACAGATGACGGCCTTATCAAATTGGAACATAGAAGTTACGAAGAAAAATATGAAATATTGAACAAACATCATGATCTAACTGTATACAATGTCCGTAGAACACATGAATTCTTCATGGAATGTAAAAGACTTCAAATGAATCCACGAACCAACACAGTTTCGGTCTTTGCAGGTAAGTAAATAATTACATAATTTACATCTTATGATTTACTAACTCAACACAACAGGGCATGGTGATAAATTGTGAAAGGAATCTAGAAAGTATAATAACAATTCTAACATAACACGCTAAGATTGTTCTATAGACAAAAACTCAAACAAAATTACCGTTTTAAATCTGCCATAAACAACGCAAAAATGTTGTTCCGATTCTGACGTCATTTGTTAATATTTTAACAATAAAAAATGATGTCACTAAGAAGTATTAATGAATGATGTCACTGGTTAAAGGGGTGACGCGCGTTCGAACGTTTGCGAGGGAACATATGCGATGCATTCTAAAATGTAGTTCTCATTGAAATTGCATAAACATATTGATCAGAACATTTTAGAATCAAATAAATCTTCGGTTTAGCGTTGTCTATCGGGAGATAAACAACGATTTGTCGTTCTGATGCGAGTATAGGTAAAGCCCTCGCATCAGAACGACAAATCGTTGTTTGTTAGCCGATAAACAACGCTAAATCGAAGATTTTTTCTTAATTGAATAATGCAAACTCCAGTCATGCCTGCACCGCGACACAGATAAAGCATCTGTGTATACAATTTATAACAGTGTTCAAGTTGTTGTTTTTCTTTCACATACAAATCAGGCCACATGCATGTAGTACTGCTGTTTTTGTCAGGTAAACTAGCCCTAGATCCACTGTGCTCTGTAGACGAATGTGTCGACTGCGTTTGCGTTTCCCCTGGTGACAACGTTACTTGCACGTCATTCAGTGACAATGTTCGCATCAAAATCGGTAACAACAGTGCTCGTTTTGGCAGAGTCATTCAAACTGTTGTATTCGTGCACACGACCAAAGACTATAATAAAACAGATCATTTGAATACGTTCGAGTGTATCGACGAATTCGAAAACGACAGACGGGAGTTCAGATCAAACGCATCACTTTACGTTATAGGTAATGTATCTGCAATAACATTGTATATTATTAGGCCAATTTTGTGATTAGTGCATAAAGTACAAAAGAAAACTCTAAATATGTCTGATTGAACGCCTGTTGCTTGTCACCATTTGAAACTCATGTACAAACCGCGAACCTAGGCAATGTTTATACGTTTGAAAGCGTTATATTAACACTTAAATGAACCATTTCACAGAACGGCAAATTAACAATTTATAATATATCCCGATACAACCTATTTTCGTACACAACCTATTTCCGTTTTTCGTACACAACCTATTTTTGTACACAACCTATTTTCGTGCATAACCTATTTTCGTGCACAACCTATTTTCAAACACTTCGTTAAACGATACAATTCGCATTCGTTCGCGATCGTAATTTCCGGAAATGTACGCGCAGTTTGTTAACCTTTCTTACAGAAAAGATCTCAATATATTCAAATAAGAAAGGTTATAATTATGATTTTTGTAATCATTTATGAAATTTTATCAATTTATACTAATCCCGAATTTCGGCATGTGAAAACGAACATTTCCACGCAAAATATCAGATGAAAAACGTGCAGTTTGACCTACGTCTATTGAATATGAACAATCATGCTCTGGCGTCAAACGGTCAGAGTATACAATGTGGTATTGAATTAATAATAGCCACTGTTGCTATTATACGGTTAATACATTACAGATACTTTAAACAATTAACTGGCGATTAAAATTCAGCAATATTTGTTTGTTATCGTTATTTTTAGAAATCTTTACAGACATTCAATGGATGGTTAATGACTCAGACAAACTTTTAGCCACTATCTAGGTACAAATAATTTGGGTGGTTACAAAGGAAAGTAAGATTCGACCAATTGATTGTTTTATTCCAAAGTTAAAAGTTCGGAGATGATAAGGCATCCACCTCTTCCATACACATGATGCAAATTATGTAACAATTAAATATAAACAAATGATGAATTTGTTTATCAAATAAGAACTAATTACTTTTTGTGACATTTTGGAACATTCTTGACAAATAACAGCTTATAATAGGGTTTATAATGTTGAATATGTATATATCTATCTATAGATGTTCGAAAATAGGTTGTAAGGATTGAGCGTGACCTGTTTTAGTGCAGCCACTATCCAGCACACTACAAACAACATACGCAAGATAATTATATATTTTCTTTTCATATTTTAAGTAAATGTACACAGATTTTTCAAATATGTAAACAGCTATTGATTGATTTAGTTTTATTTAAAATAAAACGTAATTCAATATTAAGTGACCGAAAACTGGTTGTACCGGGATATAGTTTATATTTATAATAACGAAGTGTAACAAATGCTCGTAAATTATATGGTTAAGTACTGCTTGCATAGTTCTTCCTGCGGAGATTCAGTTGAGCTTCCCAACGCCGAGATCTGTTGAAGGTTACATGCACCGCATTCATGGTGAGACCACCACCTAATCTTCAGATGAGACTGGATGGCGAATTATTTGAGAATGCAGAATATATTCACATCCTGAATGATACAAGCAGACTCTACACGAGTTTTATATTAAACGAGATTCATTTGGACCGACGCATGAGCAACAGAACTATAAACTGTACGTCTTAAGCAATGGGGAGTGATCCGAAGTACAGTCATGTAAATTTCATCAACCGGATTCTGTCGTCCAAATGTAAGTATGGTTTTGTATCTATTTGGCAGACTTATTTGGTCAATGTCATATGTACATATTTTGATAACCTGTGTTTTATTAAAATCATTTATTAATGGTTATGTATGCTTTTCGTTGGAACTGGTTATGGTTATGCAGGACAGTGTAAATTATGTAAGTTTGGAAAAGGCTCATTGCATCGGTAAAAAACGACATGCAATAATTATTTTAAATGATTGAATGCTGTTTTCTCCAATTTAGATCCTCCGTCTCGGCTTGAGATGATAAAACCACCGAAACAAGAGCACATGAGCTCTTGGTACCAGTTTCATATTGGTTGTAAAGCATTAGACTCCACTGATATGTGCAACATTGCATGGTCTTCTGACATTGATGACCTGGACCTAAGCGTCAGAACAAATTCTAGACAGTCATTAGACATAGCATCGTGGATTTACGTCAACGTGTCACAGAACTCGAAACATGGTCGTATCAACTGCCATGTTGTCTGCGAGGAGTCTACTGTGTTCATGCAGCAGGACTTTATTATGGATTTTCCTGGTACGATTTGCTTGTAACTCATATAAAATACATAAACTTTCTTGCATTTAAAGTAATTTTAAATTTTTTAAAAGTATTAGTGATTTTTAGTTCCTAATACGTGACTTATGTCCTTACTGGTAACTATAACTTATAAACTGGCGTCAGCATACATACACACTAATCCCATCATTTCGCTGAAATGTTTGACCGTTTCAAGTCGGTTTCCTCAAATTTAACTCTAGTGTTGTTTTTTTGTTGTTTTGCATATAATGTGATATATATTTCATTAAAATTTGCTTCACATGATTGACATTGTGTTGGTCAATAGAAATATCAAAAAATCGAAATCAATATTATTTAACCATATCATCGTATGACGAGTTTATATTGAATAATTAGTAAAACTTACCATCAACAGCTGTATTGCTCATTTTGCTTCACTAGCAATGAATCTTAATTGTAATGTTTTCAGTTCCCCCAGATATGATTGAACTGAATGTCCCTACACTGAAATACGGTGACCTGGTGAACATATCATGTTTCGCATACAACGGGAGACCACCGCCGAAGCTTCAGATTAGCTTGGCTGGTGAAATTATCAAGGACGGAGAGCAACATGACATGTATAATGACTCAAGCAATACTTTCACCAGTAGACGTATGACCACCATTTCCGTCAATAGACATTTGAACAATACGACAATTATCTGTACGGCTTTTGTGATAGAAAGCTCACGGAAACATACCGCGGTAAAGTCCCTCAGTCACACATTCAGTTTTAAATGTAAGTACAGTTATAGTCCCTATATAATAAAATAATCTTATATACCAAACTTATTTATGTACGTAAATGGTGACCTGAGATCTACGCCGTATATTGGACATTGCTTTATCCGCTGTCAAGTGATTTCAACTTTCTTAGGGTTTATACAATTTATGTTTTGCACTGTAAACGTTTCAGATCCTCCGTCAAAACTCGAGATGATAAGACCTGTAGTAGAATTCAAAGGAAATATTTGGTACCCTCTTTTCATCCGCTGTAAATCCGTCGATTCCAATGCTAAATGTTACATTTCATGGAGTTCAGACATTAATAGTGTAGAATTGAACAATACTGTAAACGTGCAACAGTCATTAGACATAGAATCTTGGATTCAAGTCAACGTGTCACAGAACTGGACAAATGGACGTATTAGCTGCTACGTTGAGTGCAAGGGGTTCACACTGGACATGAAGCAGGACTTTCTTTTCGATTTAACCAGTACGGCTTGTTTGCAGCAATCGCAAGAAAAAACTATACCAGAGTTAATCATTACAATTAATTGGCCTTGAACCGATTAAGGCTCTCGAAAATCCTAGTATTTTGTTCGCTTTATGTAAACATTTGAAATTATAGACTAAGTTGCAAATTTAATAAGAAACATGTTCTCAAGACTCTTTAAATTACTAGACCGCAAATAAAGATAAACATTATTTGTCCAAACATTAACGAGTAATTATCAACTGTTTTACATTGCAGAAGCGAATTTACTCAAAGACTGGTTATCAGCAATATTACACACCATTAAACAATAAAACAGAACATTGCAAGGATCACACAAACATATTCAGATTGTTTGAATAGTAAATATACAACATGTAATTGGTTGAGACTGAGGACTTGTGTATTGCCGGGCATGTTATTAATGAACTCCCCATGCTGAGATTGTAATGTATCCTACATGTTTGGAATAGGATACAATAATTATAGGTTTTTCACGTAAAAATTACATTTACGTGTTTGTGTTTTCCTTTTCAGACACTAATTCTGCTGGTTCTTTCCCTCTGGTATTGTTTACGAGTGTCACGGTACCGCTAGTGCTTCTTTGTTGCACTGTTATGTCTTGGTGTATTTTTAAGAAGCGGCTTTGTCCAGGTAATGTGTGATTTTTAGCTGTTAACTATTATCATGTGAATTTGAATCTCATTTATAATGTTTAAACATTAATGCATGAAACTTGTAGTACTAGGTTCTGCTTTTATAAGCCTTCAATTAATAGTGTTTCGTTTTATTGTGTTTTCTGTTAAGTAGATTTCAGCTTTCGATTTTAAGTACTTATTTTCGATTGAAGGAAGAACAGGCCAACAACATTACACGTAAGTGGAAAAGATTTCTAGTGTTGTGTTCATAAACAACCACTTGCAAACAACAATTAATCGTTTCAATTGGTTCTTTTATTTGGAAAATTATCAACGTTTAACGTTTTAAAAGCATAATTTCAGCGTGGTCAGGAGGAATTTAAGACACGTTTATCAAATAATAGTCGTTACAGAGGTTACAATTAGAAACTGATCATATCATTAATTAAGGCCGCCATTAGACGAGTTCGAACGAACGGAAGGAAGTAATGGACAGATTCAACGTATCCTCATTTTTATTAAACACGTAATACACTTCTTTGATATTTTGCATGTCAATGTACACAATCAATATTTCAGGTCCGTGATACAAGTTGACGGTTTTCCCATGACCGTGCAAGCAACGGGTAATGCGCGATTATTCACTATTTAGACCGCGATATTCTCTGCTGTTTTGTAAAGTACAGTGTTTGCTTCCGAATTCAATTCTTAATATAATTCGTTTGATTGAACAAATTCGTATCACAGGTATGCCAAATTGATACGCATTAATTATTTAACCACGTAATCTAAATTTGGTATTCTCTAAATAAAAGTTAGCATACTCGACATTAATGGCATTTATAAAAGAAAACGCCAACATCGATTTTCAATTTTATTCAGAGCATATTTACAACATCACATCCAATTATGAAGAAGTCGAGTAAAAACGACGCATCGGTAGAAGATATACAGGTTTGCTACAGTTAAGAAAAATACATTCAACGAACTTTAAAGCATTACACAAGACTTACATTATCCTTGTGATGATTCATTTTTTATTAAGTGGTAAGACGTACAAGCTATTAAATGCATTGGAAGAAAATGTTATTCATAAATGTCATTGTGAGGTTAGCATTTGTGTATGTATATGTTTGGCTTGAAACGCTATATACCTGTTTAAAAAAAAAAAAAAATAACTGTAGTATTTGAGGTCAGTTATTATGCTTTATACAAATAGCAACATTCAATTTTAATTGCAGAAACTGCGTCAGAATCACAACTGTACTGAACCATTTTGAAACACTGCAATGTTTCAGAAGAGGTCACCAAAACCACGGTGCATATGGTCACCGCATACTGCTGAAATACAATTGGAATGCACAGTATACTTCGTGGAAAAATTCGTTAAACAGGCACGATATATGTGTATTTAAATTCAAATATTTAATAATCCATATATTCTATGATAAAACCACAAGATACACGGAACAAAAAATGATTTAAGCCACATATGAACGTTCAATTTTAGTAAAATAGTGCTAGAATGGCGAAGATCTCGGTCAAAAATATGTACCTGTATTGAATGATATGCATAATTCGCATTTAAACCTTAAGTTTCAATATAAAGTTTATAGTTCCAAACGTATTTTTCACCAAAAACACAGTGATAAGATCACAATAACTTAAATGAGCTTCTATCACACGAAGTATAGCCAAAATGGAACAGAAACCTGAATATATATCTGAAAATTCATTTCATGAATAAAGACATGGGCACTTTGTCACTTCGTCTATGACGAGGGACGAATTTCAGGAAAATGTGTTGTAAGAATATATAGTAGCGATTTCCACTGTGTTCCGTAGAAATAAAAATTTTGTCATATAATGATGAAAACCCGGACAAATTAACATTTTCTTGCACTGCACTATTTTTTTTTTGTCCATAAGTATGCGGTGCCCTCCATTCATTATAAAAGTAACGTAGTTGTATTACATCAGTATGCGGTGAACATACACACCGTGAAAACCCTGGACGCCAACTATATCAATGATTTACATTAATGCCGCTTCCGATCTAGTGAATTGTAATGTGAACGCGCAAATGACTATTCCGTTTATGTATATAACATTATTGTGATCAAATTCGTACAAATAATGAGGTATTTTAGGTGTATTGAGAATTTTGGTTTTAGATGTTTCTTTACATTGTTTTGAGTTGTCTTTGATAAGCATTTGCAAGTGTGTAACGTTGAAAATGATAGCTGATCCAACTAAGGTTGTTTGTTTGTTGTTGTATTACCTTGTATTCACGTCATTTTTATGTATTTGTAAATATTATAGACATCTTTGTTTTGTCTCCCGATATCTTTGATCGGGTATGCATACGACTGTTTATGTATTTTTTTTAAATAATTAATTGTACAAAGATGCATTTTGAAGTAGATTTTCAATTGTAACAAAAAATACTTGTACTGCAAATGGGTTAAGTGCGTTAAGCATAGCTACAAACGACGATTAGCTTTTGTAAATATAGTATTTCCAGAAAGGTAGTTTGTATAAGAAAACGCGATATAAAATCCAAAAGTAAATTATTATATATCAATTTTGGGAATCTATTAAGAATTATGAACCCATCTTATGCGAGTTTTAATCCCTTACAAAGGATTGAATTGAACCGCCAATGACAGTATTTGTATTTAAATTCAATCGAGTGTTGATTTACGCTACATATTATAAATAAACGAAGCAAAAGTCGGCAAATTTGTTGGTTTTATTTTAAAAAGTAGATGTACACAAAAATCCAATAAATTGATATTTACTCGACATATCCTAGAATGAGTTGATGTTTCAAAAGCACAAAAAAGGAAACGTTAGTCAGAGTAAACTATAGAGCATACTGGACCACTTAATAAAATCTACACTAACTTTTAAATATCAGACTGAATATGCAAACTGTGATCCTCAACAGCCAACTTGCATTCAAACGGTCGTAGTGTTTTTGACATGTTCATATTACGAATGCAACCCCTCACAACGCACACATACATAGTCGAGTATTGGACGCATGTGAGAGGCAAACTTTGTATTTTATATGTGTATTATATTTTCTCATAACAGGAGTACTTGAGGAGTTTCAACGCGGATTTCAAACGGTTAGTTATTCATGATCGTGGCATTTACTCTCCTGGCTTAAACGAAACAACAACGAAAGTATCTGGCATATTTCGAACAAAGCTTTGTGCAAAGAAACATGTTTTCCGTTGTTATATTGTGAATAAAATTGCTTTAGTTTTCCGAGAATGGTGGACAATAATTATAAGACATATAGTTAATTGCCATGGTTTTATTTACACTTTCGATATCAACGTGAAGAGGTACATGATCGAGAGGTAATCAAACTAGAGCTATCACTAAATAATATTAATACCCCACATATCGCTTTGACAAAGATGAAGAGGTTTGCAGTAGTAGTAGTATTTTGACACAAACCAATGTTGTGTCTGACAAGAAGAACTACATAAAAGGTAAAATAGGCTTCACATGCAAAAAGAAGAGTAGAATATATACCTGGACAATAAGTTTGACCTTTGACCTTGAAAATGACCTTGAACGTTCAGCTACAGACCAGGTTCTTACGTGTGTCTTAAAATGATATCATCTCTCCAGACAAGTTATATCAAACTCATTCCATGTTGGAATGTTGCTTCCTACAAAAACTTCATTCCTATATTTGACCTTAAAGTGTGACATTGGAACATACATTGTTCTTGCCTGGGAAACATCCTCTCATGATGGTGAGCAATTTGTTCCAAGTTATAGCAGAATCCCTCTTTGATTGTACAATGCAACACAAAAACACAAATAGAAACATTTCTTATATGTGAACTTTGACCTCTAAATATGACATTGACCTTTAAGCTACTGGGCTGGCTCTTGCTTCCAGGATATCATTTCACGATTGCCATCATTTCTACTAAGTTATTTGGAAATCCCTCCATGTCAGGAAAAACAAGCAGTATTTTGACAAGAAGGTGCTCATTATTTTGACATTTGACCTCAAAGTATAACCTTGGCCATTTTGTTTTTGCGAGCGATACACCGGCTCATATAGGTTAGTATTGTTGTGCCAAGTTATTTCAAAATCTTCAATGCATGGGGAAGTTAGAGCTTGGAATAGCGCTTTGTAGACAATACAGCATTTTGTTTTGATCTTTGACCTCAAAGTTTGACCTTGACTTCAATCGTTGCCATTCTTGTGAGCAACACACCACCTTGTCCAGTTTAACATTTGTGCCCAATATAGGAATTATGAAACTCCAGAGACATCATCAGGAGAAAAACCCTTATAGCCATCCTTTATCTGAGGCAAGTGACCAATTGCCGATACAATACAGGACAATACAAAACATAAAACTGATTAAAACTGGGGTCACCGCCTTGGAACGGTCAATGCAAAGCATTGGGGGTGTAAACCCGTTTAAAGGAATGTCGAACCTCACACTTACCCTAAGTTATTTCACAATTCTTCCATGCATTGGGAAGTTAGAGCCCGGACAAGCAGTATTTTGAAAAGAAGGCACTTCATTTTGACATTTGATCTCGTAGTATGACCTTAACCTTTAAGGTACCATCTGGTACTTGCGAGCGACGCATTGTCTCTGTCAAATTAATATTTGTGCCAACCTATTGTGGAATCCTTCAATGCAAGGGGATGTTAGAGCTCGGACAAGCGCTATTTTGACAAAAAGCACTTTATCTTGAACTTTGACCTTAAAGAATGGCATTCGCTTTAACTGTTGCCGTATGGTTCTTGTGCGCGTCCCATCGTCTTAGCTAGGTTAACATCTGTGCCAAATTATTTTAGAATGCATTGCCATGCATTGGGAAGTTAGAGCCCGGACAAACAATACTTTCAAAATAAAGTGCTCAAGTTTGACCTCCAAGTAGGACATTCACCTTATAGGTAGCCATCACGTTCTTGTGTGCGACACACCATCTCATTTAGGGTAACATTGGTGCCAAGTAATGTGGCAATCGTTCATTGCTAAGGTAGTTAGAGTCCGGACAATTTTCTGGACAGACGGACCGACCGATAAACCGACGGGACAAAGTGATTTGTATATAGCACACCTCTCTACCGACATATACTGGTAGTGGGTGTATAACAAACAAGTAATGCTTACAGCGTGATCAACACTGTCCTTTCTTTTATATGAAATACAACGACACTTCTTTCCCCCATCAATTAAACAAAATAAAAATTAATATTTGCCCGAACGAAACCGAAACCTATTGTGGTTAGCAGTACTGTCCTGACCTCTGAACATCTCATTGTCGAGTTGCTTGTTATACTGTCTTGAATATAAGCCACTTAAAACTGATGTAATAACATATTGCAAAATTGCAAAATTTATATTTCATACACAGAAATAAACAAACACAATATTTTAATTCAGGACAAACGCAAGTAACTAAACCAATCAGTGAATCAAATTCACTTAAAAATCGTCCGCATGTTGAAAGAAATTTTTTTATTTGATAGAAACATTTTTTTCAAACAATAAGTATTTAAAGTCAAACTTTTACGATGATAACACTTTTATAATAGAAGAAACAGCTAAATAATAAAAACAAAAATACAATCGAGACCATTGGACACGATATAACAATGTATAACATTGAAACGACATAGGATGCAACGTGCATGTTGTAACAAAATACAATATCCAATAATAACAAGATGACCAATATGGCATTTGGTCGCGAACATGAGTTTAAGGTAACATGATGGCTTGTAAAAATGCAATAACGTGCACACAGATGTTTGAAGTTAAATGTTGACAACAGATGACAACGGTGGCCCACTAACAGCCATGGTTTTAACCAATCTTAATACATTTAAGGAATTTTAGAGTCATCCCTGGATCATTTATGTGACATTATTTCGAAATTCAAAAAGTGGTTTCAGACAAAAAGATTGTCAAAGTTTTCAGCCATATAAGGAAAATGGACTCAACCCTTGCCAGTTTTTAACGGATCAAAAATGAATCGAATGAATTTCGTAAAGGGTCATCTAAAAACATTTCTGAAAAATTATTTCCCAATCCAGCAAGTGGTTTCAGACACGATTTTCAAAGTTTTTAACATAGCCGAACAAGGAAAACTGCACAGAAAGAGCATTTACATGTCAAAGAACCAATTTACAGTCTATTGTCCAACACCCGAGAATCTAGCAGACATGTTAAACGGAATTGCACACGTTTACATAATACTTAATGTTCATCAACATAATAAAATTAATTGGAAAAAAAAACAAACAAGGAGACTCAGGAAAACTCATACACTATCCTCGAAATTCAACAATATGTGCAGTTTGCGAAAGAAGCTCCACAATTAAAAGAAAAGAATGTTTATTGAGTTCGAGTTAATTAACATATGTGTTGAGATCTATTTTTGCAATACTATCACAAATTCTCTTAAGCCAAATTTTATGTGATAAAGATAACCTTTTTTAAAATACTTTTATCATACAAACATCGTGTGTATTTGTATTGTTTTCTTTCTTCAATGACAAGAACATTCATTTATTGGACATGTTTTACCATTTGCGTGATCCTGCAAATACAATCTTATAAAACTGGTGTATGCATACACATCTGATAAGATGAAGGTCACTGGTCAGTTGTATGTGTGTGTGTGATCTCCAAATCCAGACTGTAGTCTACAACAAAAAGATGATCAAAGTTGCCTTTTCGGCCAAGTTTTTAAACTATTCAATTTGTTTTGAATGAATTTGGTGGATGGTCGCCCAAGACACATTAGCTGCGAAATTACTTCCATATCCAGAAAGTGGAACGAATGTTTTGAACGAATACAAATTATTGGAAGGAAGTTTGTAGAGGGCCACCAAAGAAACATTTCTGTGAAATTATTTCTTAATCCAGGAAGTGGTTTCTGACAAAAAGATTGTCAAAGTTGCTTTTATAGCCATATAAGAGCAAACCTCACACCCCTGGCGGCCTTCTTTTTTAACAAATCAAAATTATTTCAGGAAATATTTTTTTTGGTAGTGGATCACACAAGGAACATAAATGTGTAAACTATTTTGCAATCCAGCTAGTGTTTTTTTTACTAGATAATTTTTACAGTTTGCCATGGCAACCAGAGTATTTCATGTTGCATTTAATTGATGGAAATCAGTAAAGGACCATCTCAGGAATACTCTTGCCAAGTTATTATCGCTCTGCAAAAACAATCTTTACATCAACTATAGCTGTGTTAGCGACGGAGAAACTCATACTGATAAATCAAGTGTCCTTTTATAGTACAGCACGCTCCACAGAAAACATACAAAACAGGGAAGCACTCGAAGAGGGCCGACCACAATACACAACAAACTCCCACACCAACATGTCATGATTTCGCAAACAATAGCTCAACAAATATATTTGACCTGGTTTACTTATGTATAATTAGTGTCCGAAATTATATATATTTCCATCTTTTCAAATGGTTTTAATATACTTTCTTTCAACGCACGACGCCCGACAGACGACGCAAGACGGACAAAAGGCGTCACGAAAGCTCACCATGGGCACGTAGTGCTCAGGAGAGCTAAAAAACCAAGCGTGTTCACTGTAAATGCCCCCGTAGAGATGTGTTTTGAGGCATTTAAGGTTAACCAAAGGGCAATAACTAAATATTAAAAAAGAGTCACGGTCCTTGCACTCTGCACATCCTCTTATAGGCCTCTATCATTATATAAAGTATCATTTGAATTGCTTCAATACTTTCTGAGTTATGTTCTGCACAAGAAAATTACACTGAAAGACAGAGGTATGGTTCTTGTACTCTGCACTTCCTCTCAACGTCCTCTATCAATATGTGTGGTTTTATTATAAATCCCTTCAATACAATGGTGTAATGCTCCGCAAAAGAAAAATAACCAAAGGGCAATAACTACGTAAATATTGAAGAAAGAGTTATGGTCATTGTATCATGCACATCCTCCCAAAGCCGTCTATCATTATTTGAAGTATCATTGAATTTTTCAATACTTTTGAGTTATTCTCCGCACAAGAAAATTACACTATGTAGTTATGCTCTGTACAAAAAATATAAGCCATGAGAAACAACCCAACAAATATTGAAGAAGTTATGGATGGGTATGGGGTATGCATGGGTATGGGGTACCCATATAGGTCCAATATGGGCTTCGATATGGGTCCTGTATGGGCAACCCATATGGGGCCAAGTGGGATTTTGCAAACTGTTTTTGCATGGGTCCCAGATGGGTTGCGATATGGGACCTATGTGGGTCCCATTTGGACCCAAGGTGGACCCTATATCGGCTAGCGATATGGGTCCAATTTTGGCTTCGATATGGGTCCTTTATAAGCAACCCATAATGGGCCATGTGGGATTTTGCTAAATATTTTTGCATGGGTCCCATATGGGTTGCATAATGGGATCCATGTGGGTCCTTTATGGATCCAAGATGGGCCCCATTATAGGCTACCAATATGGGACCCATGCAAAAGGGGTTAGCAAAATCCCACTTTGCCCCATATGAGCTGCCCAATTAGGACCCATACAGGTTTCGATATGGGTCCTCTATTGGCATCCTAAATGGGACCCAGTTGGGTTTTGCTTACACTGTTTGCATGGGTCCCATGTAGGTTTCGTTTATGTAAAGGTCCTGTTTGTTATACATACATGATGCATTGCAAAATACAATAATCAATAACTATTCTATGAATGTTACTCACAAGCTGCGGGGCAGCTATATATATATATATATTTCATAATTAAAGTTCATTCTTTAGTATAACAACACATTTATTCCTTTTTTACTTTAATTGGATTGCTATATATATAGCTTTATTTCCTCCATTTTCTGGAGATGTACAAATAATACACATACATGGAACATGGTAAACAGAAACATATGTACAATTGCATAATAATAGAGTTTAAGTAAATTATACACACGAAGCGTCGCAATATATAATCGTCAGAGATTGTAATGTGCATCGAAGCATATAAGAATGTAGGTCAGTTTTATAACAGTGAAGTAGTTTGATCTTAAGTGGTATTTAAGAGCAAACGTTCTTACGATGACAATGCACGTATGCGATATATGTTATGTCCTATTTACATCGAACATGAAGATTCATCGAAAGCGAAAATAGAATCCACTGTTTTAGGATCAACACAAATCGAATTATCGTTAATCGTTTGAATACGTTCGTTACTGTCGTTTACGTGAGGATTGGCGTGTTTTGTTCAGTTACTTTTGGTATAAGTTACTGCACAGTTTAGCACATTGTATAAGAAAGTCAGGGTAGACCGCTACATCTAGTACGTTGGTCAGGTCGTCGTCGATTTTTCCAAGGATGTACTGTACAAATGTCTGGTTTGGAATCACGAGGAGTAGGTCGTAGAGGGGGGTACCGAACGTTTTCACACGATCAATTAACGCGCGGCGTTTTAGAACGTGGTCGCTCGAGTCGCACTTGAACATCAGGTGCTCGAGTTCCCTGTCACAGAGTCGATGCCACTTGCGGCACTCCGTCGACTGCTCTGGTGGCCGCTGACAGCACAGACACGCCAGCAGTTTCATGAGGGTGAGACTCTCGGGACGGGCTCTCGCAACGGACCACACACTAGATAGGCGCAGCTGTGGATGGACTTGCTTGAAAAGGTCAAAGTCAGAGCACGAGTCCATTCTTTCTTTCCACAAGGTCGCTTCGCGGTTGTAGACGGCTGTCTTACACGTTGGTTTCCAGGAATATTTGCTAGGGAAATTATCATTTGTGAAGTTTGACGTTTACGACTGAAGTCCGTATTTTTCAAGAATACGAAGTATATCTGGGACAAATCCTAGTGTTGACGATGCACAGTACCTGTTTTGAAAACGTCTAATGAACAGAAGCTGTCTGGCAAGGCTATGCGCTGGAGCTCGACACAGTGAGCCGTAAAACGTTAGCTTCTGTGTAACGATGTAGGCTTCCAGCGAGGTACTTCAAACTAGACCTGTCGCCATGTCTGATCTGGTGAAGTAGGGTAGGCACTGGGCTCTCTTCAAGCAGAAATGATGGGCCACTTCTAGCTGCTGAATATCGGAGCTTGTAACACTGTTCCAAAGTTCGCAACCAAACAATGTCCTCGGTAAGACACACGTGTAATACAGCTTCATTGCCGTAGCCGGATTTGGACCTGCTTGACCGGACACTTTTCCCGTTAGAGATAGAAAAGTGCCCCGTATTTTGCGTTTCAGGGCATCAACGTCGTGTGGATGATTACCATTTGAGGATTGCATTATTCCGAGATGCTTGTACACATCAGTCTCTGGGATAATCGTGTTTCCGTGCTTTGCCGGAGGGGGATTGGACACGATGACTTTTCTCCTTCGCAAGACTGAAGCTGCACATTTTGATGGATTATACAGGTAGCGCCAAGTGTTCGCATATCTGTAGCAAATGTTCAGCAGCTTATTTAAGCCACGGCGGGATGTGGATAGTAGGACAATATCGTCCGCTTGGGTTGGAGAGCTTAGCTTAAGGTCGCCGATCCGTAGTCCGTGTTGGGAGGCTTGCAGCTCGTCCAGAAGAGCGTTGACGTACACGTTGTAATAGAACGGCGCGCAGATACTTCCTTGCCGCGTCCCCTGCATAATGCATAATGTTAACAGGACAATGCATTTATGTACTACATATGTACAATCAATCACTTGTCTTCTTCATGTAAACTGGAAAAATAAACACACTAGTCATGATGACATTTTGGCCTGTGTTACAAAAATGGACCATACCATTTAGATCATATTAACTAGTCTAGAAAGATACAATTCTGTAAATAAAGCATGATTGTGAACAGCATACATGTGGCACAATAAAACAGCAATCAAAGAATAACTCATTATGAGCAAATTCAGAAACATTTAAAAGCCAAACACAGTGTGGACAATCCTAACACCTGATGTGACTCTATAGCACAAAGCCTTTACTGGTAGTAAGGTATGATAATGGAATCAAATGCGAGACAACTCCACCAGTAGATATACCAATCTTACAGTATGCAATAGTAGGGACCAATTAATCTCACAAAGATGTTTAAGTATGACTATATTATCAGAATTTACAAAAATTATTGTAAACACGTACATATAGGCATCCGGCCCAGAATACAACATATACAACAGTTTTAATACATTCTGAAATATATCACCTTGCGTTCATAATATTGATAATATTTTATGTATCAGGCACAGAATACAGCATATATAACAGTTTCAATCCTTGTAAATTCCAATAGACAACTGTGCTATCATAGAATCAATACAATGTATTTGTCTGGCCCAGAGTACAGCATACATATATATTATGGTTTCAAATCATTCAGACATACCATTGTGGTTTTAAATTGGCCATATAATTTATATATCCAACCCACAATACAACATAAACACTTTCAAACAATTCAGATAGTTGTGTTTTCAAAAGCACAAAATAAAAATATATCGTTACGAATTAGAGTACCGCATAATTATAACAGTGCAATACAAAACAATTCAAATAGGCCAATGTGTTAACTTATAAATATCTATTCAGCATAGATTGAGATATATAGTAATACAATACATTTACATTCAAAATAGACAACTGTCAAGCAATAACAAACACATTATTATTTTCAGTAGGTAAGCCTGTTATTTTGATACATGTCATTGCATACACCATTGTTATAAAACAATTTACGAATGGTCATAAGACTAAGGCTCATAAACTAATACAATATGAAAATAGTTAGCGTTATGTTAATTTGTAAGAACCACATCTCAATGATACTAACTTGATCATGCAGTAATATTCAATATGTAAAAACGGTTAAAACTTTCTCACATTTAATACTGAGCCTTTATTAAACAACTATTGATTCAAAACCTAAAGCATGATCAAGATAATGTAAAATATAAGGAGGACTGATGTGGTGAAATCAAACTGTAAGCTAGCAATTCTAAACTATCGAGTATTTATAAAAAATCTTTCAATATTTAAAAGTTCTGTTTGTTTAACTTAACCGTTTCTAAAGAATATTAGCATATAATCTTTTTTTAAACATGTTAAATTACAAACCTGAAAATATTATAGAGAGTATGTGAATTAACAAGAGCTGCCTCAGGACAGTGCGCTCGACTATTCACTACACTTAAAGTCTTTGATAGTATAATATATTCTGTCAGTGACTTTACATAATGACCATGAAAACGTATGTAAAATTTCAATTAAATATATGTAGTAGTTACTGAGATATGTACTTGCACACAAACTTTAACCTGAATATTTCTAAGTACAAAAAGGGTCATAATTCTGCTAAAATGCTAGTCACAGTATTGGGCATTGGCTAGTGACCTTATAATATGACCCTGAAGACATGTGTGAAGTTTCAGCTGAATATCTCAATTCAGCTAAATTGCAGATAAGAGTTATAGGCCTTGGTCAGTGACCTCACATAATGACCCCGAAGACATGTGTGAAGTTTCAATTAAATATCTGTCGTAGTTACAGATATATATATATTTGTTGCACGCAAACCTTAACCTGAATTTTCTAAGTACAAAAAGGGGCCTAATTCTGCTAAATTGCAATACTGAGTTATGGGCCTTGGTCAGTGACCTTACATAATGACAAAGAAGGCATGTGTGAAGTTTGAATAGAATATATGTACTAGTACTGTAGTTATTGATATATGTTACTTATGTACATGTTGCATGCAAACTTTAACCTGAATTTTCTAAATACAAAAAGGGGCATAATTCCATTAAATTGCAGGTCATAGTTATGGGTCTTGGCCAGTGACCTTATATAATGAAACCTGAAGGCATGTGTTAAGTTTCAATTGAATATCTTTTGTAGTTACAGAGATATGGACTTGTTGCCCACAAACCTTAACCAGAGCATTACGCCGACCCCGACGAACGGGTGAGTAGTGTAGCTCAAACTATTCAGTGAATAGTCAAGCTAAATAACATATAATTATTTAAAATTTAAGTCGATGTAATACAACATTTTAGACTTTGACTGCAATCATTTAACTCACAGCAATTTCAATTGCATGTTTTATAATTAAGGCTAAAAGAAATTAATGAGTTGTTTCTCAGGCACTTTTTCCCAAAAATCAGAAGGGAGGGCGAATTTTTGTTATTGAATATTTTTGGGTTCTCCAACTCTTTTTTACTGGCACTATGTAATGACTTATTAAAACAGGTAATTAAGTACAGATTAAAAACAATTTTAAGTTTACAACATAAGCATAATAACAACATAAGCATATACAATTTTATAAAATTCTAAATAAAGATTTATTAATCACAAACTGTCATTTATCCAAGCTGATGTAAAAAGGCAATCAATTTGAGTATTCATAATTAACATAAGTGCCTTCCATTTGATAGACCATCAGCATTCAAGTACTTCTATGTATAGAATTTAAATTTTCGTAATTCATATTTTGATATCTGTTAAAAACAGGAATTATTTTTGCAATAAATCAATAATTTTTCGAAATCAAACTGGCAAATGCAGCTGGCATTTTCGTTCGTTTCCATTATAGTTATATTGACACAGATTTTCTTCAAACAATTTTGAATGCTATCACACAAGCAAAAGCATCTACGAAACAAAAGTTTTAATCAACAAATAGACGATATTTATAAAGGTTCCCAGTCGAATATGACATTTTGCTTTAAAATTTACACAGTATTTCACAAGTTATGTTTATCCGATTTATATAATTAAATCAGACAAGAAGAAAGTTACTGGAAATACCGAAATCTCTACCGGGTTACTCTTCTTCCACTATTTTTATAATATGCGGATTCTTTTAATTTTAAGCCGCTGCCCATGGGATCCAATTCAATACATCGTAATTATAGTAATTGTTCTTACGAACGTGTGTGGAGTTTATTCGTCCGAAATCTGTTTGTTATTTACGAAAGGCATTGTTCAAAAGCGCTTGGTACGAACGGAATACTATAATTTACATTATGGTCTACTCCAGAGTCATCACCAGTTATCGCATACAGAAAATAGGCGATAGCAAGTTACCTAAATGTTAATAATGCACATATTGCAATCAGTAGATTTTGTTTTTTGTTTGGTAACATGCCCATTAGAAACACTCTATGTTAGCAGTACCAGTAGCCAAAATAGCAAATTGCCACTAAATGTTCTAATTGGCTACTAAAATTTTTATTTGGCTACCAAAACTTTTGGAGAATATTTTAAAATGAAGCATATTTTCTGAAAATATTACTAAATTATGGGTTTCCTCTGCAAAATCATATCTTTAGGCTACTAGTTCAGATTTCTTAGCGCCATCCTAGACACTTTCTGCAAAGTTTTATTTTTATTAACATATTTCTGGACTGCTCCTTGAAAAACCGGGGCGCAAACGTCAAAAGATAGTAAATAATTTCTTTTTGGCATTAAATCAAATTAGTGGCGGGCCATAAAACATACGTTGTGGCGCTGCCTGAGAAACAAATCATTATTTGTTTTTAGCATAACAACTACTGGATATAAATATCAAGTGTCAATAACACTGGTAATTATGCCTGCATTGTTTCTCTTATTTAGTGTGGTAAGGGCTAATGAACTTCATTGCTAACTGACTGTCTCTTGTAATGAGCACGAATATACTGGACTCAATACAAGTTCTGCAATTACTGCCTTGTTAATAGTTAATTGAACTGATCACTGTTTGGTTATCAAAAGTATGGAGTGTTTCACGTTCATTTGTTTACATCCGCAGCATTTTTGGATCACACACCAACAAGTAACTTTTTTTTCAGTCTCCTCATTGTACGCTTGCCTTGCATTCTTGGTTTCTTGACCTTAACACATGTTCTGAAAGTACAAATTAAAAAATATGTGTTGAAATGAAATAAACATTAAGAAATACATAGAGCTCCAGATAATGCGAAACCTGTCAGACAATCAGACGTGTCAGACAAAAAATGAGGAATTATTACTGCAAAAATCTGTGTATGCATTATGTTATGCCAAATAAATAAAAAATAATCAATTAGTTAACAGTGTATATAATGTTTTCAACATGTAGTGTATGCTTTACAAATCATTGTCTGACAGCTGACTGAGAGGTCCACGGAGTCTGGGATTCAAAATAAAATCTGATTAAAGTTGATATACATGTTATGTATTCTCATAAACAAACAACACTTTTTTTTCATAAAATATACAGCAATTTCATTTTCTCAAAATATCAAACTTACTATCACGCTTGGATAAGATGAACTTTGACAAAATGTTGTTTCCATCATTTCTGCTGAAGTTGTAATGTAGAATCAAATGCTCTTTCATAATCTGCATACCTATGTGAAGAAGGGGATACATGTATGTATTATATATATGTAATCAGTTATTAACACATGAGCATTAAATGGCCTGTTCACATTGGCAAATTGGCAATTTTCGAAATGTTTTTCATAGATCCCAAAAAGAAAAAAACATTATATACAAACAAGCAAAAAAACACTAATGACAAAGAAATATATTGGAAATACAGTGTCTTTTATGAAAAATCATCAATTGAAATGGATAAAATTATAATTTTATGAAAAATCATCAACTGAAATGGATAAAATTATCAAGCGTTTGTAACGCTTTTTGTCGGTATTTTGGATACGTATATCACTTACATAACGATTAGCTTTAAACATTCACCTCAATGATCGGCAGTCAGAATAGCCGAGTGGTTACAGTGAGAGGTTTTTGATCCCGGCGGACGTGGTTTGAGTCCCGTCAATGGCAATGTTTTTTAATTTATTTTCTTGATATAATATTTGTTTGTGGTTAATCCAACATCTCAAATCAAGACTTTCATCCGTGAATAACTGCATTGAACTGGTCATAGAAGCACACAACAGACTGACCGATATGGACATGTTTGCTGGGTCCCATATGGACTTGCTAGTTAGGAACCCATATGGTCTCTCTTGCTGGGACCAATATGGGCTTGCTATTGGTGACCTATCTAGGCCTGCTTTTTGGGGGCCCATATGGTCTTTCTTGCTGGGACCTTTGCTTTTGGAGGATGCATATCTAGGCTTTCATGCTGGAACCAATATTGGCTTGTATGCCTGGGTCCTACCGGGGACTGATATGGGCATGACAATGTATGTGGGACCCTTACGGATCCCATGTGGTTTATAAGCCCAGTTATAGCCCATATTGGGCCCGAATAGGCTGGCTTGCCGGGACCCATACGAGCTTACTTGCTGGGGACACATATGGGCTCTATTAATGGGACCCGTATTGGGTTGCTTGTTGGGAACCCATATGGGGATACTCTTTGTGACCCATATGGGCTAGTTTGTTGGAGATCCCTACGGGCCTTTTTGCAGGGACCTATATTGTTTGCTTGTTTTGTACCCATATCGGCTTTCCTGCTGGGACCCATAATATATTGCTGTTGTTGACCCATATGGGCTTTCTTGTTGGGAACCTATATGGGCATTCTTTCTGGGACCCACATGGGATAACTTGTTGGGGACTTATTTGGGCTTTTTTGCTGGGACCCATATGGGTTTTCTTGTTGGGCGCCCTATTGGACTTTGTTATTGGGACCCATGTGTGCTGTTTTGATGGGACACATATTGGGTTGCTTGTTGGGACCCATATTGGGATGTTCTTTGTGACCCATATGGGCTAGTTTGTTGGGGACTCATACGAGCCTTCTTGCTGGGACCTATATGGGCTTGCTTGTTTGGTACCCATATGGCCTCTCCTGCTGGGACCCATATGATATTGCTTTTGTTGACCCATATGGGCTTGCTTGTTGAGGACCCATAATGGGCTGTCTTTCTGGGACCCACATGGGATTACTTGTTGGGGACCTATATAGGCTTTTTTGCTGGGAGCCCATACAGGGATGCTCTTTGTGACCCATATGGGCTAGTTTGTCGGGGACCCATATGGACCTTCTTGCTGGGACCCATATGAGGCTTGCCTGTTTGGTACCCCTGTGGGTTCTCTTGCTAGGATCCATATGGTCTTCCTGTTGTTGACCCATATGGGCTTGCTTGTTAGGGAGAAATATGGGCTGTCCTGTTAAGACCCATATGGACTTACTTGTTTGGGACCTATATGGGCTGTTTTGTTGGGACCCATATGGAGCTTACTTGGTTGGCGCCCATTTTGGCTTTCTTGCAGGGACCTATATGGTCTTGCTTGGCTGGGACCCAACTGATTCTGATATGGGCAATACAACGCATATGGTCCCACATGGGGCACATGTAATGTATCAGCCCAGGTATAGCCGATATTGGTCCACATGGGATGGCTTACTTTGACCCATATGGGCATACTTTCTGGGAACCCATGTGGGTTGGCTTGCTTGGTCCAATATGGGCCCAGTATGGGAAAAAAGTATTTAATGGGTCCCACATGGGGCCCATATGGTATATTTGCCCAGGTAAAGCTCATATTGTGCCCAAATGGGCTTGCTTGCTGGATGTGAGTTTTCGTGATAGGACCAATATGGGATTACTAGTTGGGGACCCATTTGGGCTTTCTTGCTGGGACCTATATGGACTTCCTTGCCTGCGACCCAAGTGGGTTTGATATGGGCAACACGATGTATATTGGTCCCACATGGGGCGAATGTGGAAGATTAGCCAAGATATAGCCCTTATCAAGCCCATATCTGATAGCTTACCGGGACCCATATGGGCATACTTGCAAGAAACCCATGTGGGCTTGCCTACTTGGTCCAATATGGGCCCGATATAGGCAGAAAAATATATATCCCACATGGGCCATATGGTATATTTGCTCAGGTATTTCCCATATTGGGCCCATATAGGCCAACTTGCTGGTATTTCCCATATGGGGCTGCTTGTTGAAAACACACGTGGGCTTTCTCGATGGGGACCCATATGGGCCTGCCCTTTGTGACCAATATGGGTCTGTTTATTTGGGTCCCATAGAGGCCTTCTCGCTTGGACCCTTATGGGCTTACTTGTTGAGAACCCTTATGGGCTCTAGTTCTGTGACCCATGTGGGCTTGGTATCGAAGGCCCATATAGACTTGCTTGTTTGGGACCCATATGGGCTTTTTGCCGGGACCCATTCGGGCTTGCTTGTTGGGGACCTATATAAGCTTTCTTGCTGTGACCCATATGGGCTTACTAGCTGGGAACCCATATGGGCTTTTTTGTTGGTACCTTTATGGGCTTACTTGCCTGGGACCCAAGTGGGTCTAACACGGGCAAGGTGATGTATATTGGTCCCATTTGGGGCCCATCTGGAAGACCAGCCTAGGTATAGCCCTTATCAGGTCCACATGTTATGACTTACCGGGACCTATATGGGCATACTTGCAAGATATAGGCAGAAACAATAATACATGGGTCTCACATGGGGCCCATATGTTATATTTGCCCACCTATAGCGCATATTGGGCCTACATGGGCTTGCTTGCTGGGATCTGACGTAGGCCTACTGTGTTTAAATGTGGTAATATTTTAACATTATTTTTTAAATGATAAATGCTGCCTTTCAATGTTACTATTATTGGTGTTTACATCATGGTTATCATGCAGTGATTAAGTTAATGTTGTGTTATATGATTTTTGTAAGTAATAATTCATAAAGATTTCGTCACTGCCCATTTCCATTTGTAAAATTGTAGCCATTAATTTACTCAAGTCTGTGTTATTTTTATTTTTAATGTTTTCCCTCCTCCAACAGGTCACTTCCTAAAATGAACCAAGAAATAAAGAAAAATCTGGCCTTAAACAAATAACTTTCTATCTACTGTTGTATGTTTTCTTTGCATCCATTTTGTTTGAGTTTGAACGGTATATGACCGGGGCCAGTAAAATCAAATTGTTGTTTACGATTGCGTATTTCATCTGACAGTACTCCTCTTAATATAACTTTTATTGTAAGGACTTTCAAGACTTTAAAGATTCTTTATTTAAATTGAAGTAAATCATAGCTTGTAGTTGCCAATTAGAAGTAAAATCGTGCTTTCGGTTTGAAACATCTTCTATTCCATATACGTCCTTTTGAAACTACTTGTTTTAGTTTCAAGATCTTCTGCCATGCATTCATCGTAACGGCAACACACTTCCAGGGGAAAGTTATACATAATGACTTAATCTAGGTTCAGTGTTATTGTCGATAAATATTTTCAATTTTTAAAACTTATTATTTTTTTATTATACTCTCGTGTTATAAAATTATGTAAATCAATTAAGATTTGATTACGAAAAAGATTAAGTGTGAATAAAGACAAATACTATAGTTTGAAACACTTTTCTATAAATTAAGTACACATTGTATTATAATAAATGGGATTTAAACAGTGTTAAACATGCATTCTTTCGCAGGTGTCTGCTACTTGACTTCAGATACAGCAACCTCTACAATAGATTATTCACACATTAGCTGTTGCCGGATAAACGGAACCGAAATCCATTGTGGTCGGCGGCAATGTCTTGACCTTAGAACATCTAATTGTCAAGTTATTTTACAATGTTTAGCAATCGTGTTGCAACCATTAATCATCCACTTAAAACTGGTGTAATTAAATATTGCACATTTATGTTGTTTTCCACGGAAATTAAATTATTAAACATTGGTTAATTCACGACAAGCGCATAACTAAGCCAGTCAGTGAATCAAATTCACTTTAAAATCTTTCGAATGTCAAAAGTAATATTTGGTTTGGTAGGAATATGATTTGAAACTATTATGCTTTATTATATAAAGTCAACATTTTACAGCGATAACACATAGATAGAGCAGAAACAAAGTAAAAAAAATATAATCGAAAACATAGGATGCGATACATGATGATATTACATTGAAACGACATTCACTCGTTTCGAGGACTGGCTTCAGACTTCAATTAAGGGGTAAAGGGGTAAACATACAATTCAATGTGCATGTTGTAGTAGAAGAGTACAATATCCAATAATACAAAGAAATTAAATAAAAATATGAACACAACAAAACAAATTACAACGATCAATAAACACTATAAACAGATTCGAAACTATAACTGGGCTCTAATCACCGCACTGTAAAACATCTTAACATGAACTATAGCTTTGTCACCAACGGAGAAACCTACACTCAACAAATCAAGTGTCCCATACAATACAGTACATTCCGCCGAAAAACATACATGAACTGGGCAGCACTCGGCGAGGGCAGATCTTTGCTAAGACAGGTAACCCGACAAAACAATTGTATTTTTCAGTAATAGGTGACTTCCCTTCCCAAATTATCTAATAATTAAAAATGCTTTAAAATACCTGGCTGTGCACGGTGATCCGGGTCGTAAGGTAAATCTTATCATTTGTTCATTGGGTAATTTCAAACCTTCTCAGAAAATTTCATGCCGATCCGCGCAGTAGAGAGATCAGCATACCTGCTTAGAGGTGGTAACGATTTAATCTGAGTCGTTGCATTTAACACGTCAATGTAACGTATTAGGGGATCACCCAATTAGGAATGCGTCAAGGTTCAGCTAATTGTGATCCGCATTCAAACTCAATCAATAATGATCTTTTGAAATTGAACAAATAAACAAGAAATCTAGTTTACATATTGTATAATCGTTCAAATTCGGTTTTAATTTCCACGCAACATCTATTTTATATTTCATATAAAACAACTCTAGACGAAATGGCGATTTAAATTCAATCATCCCGTAGGAATACTGAAATTCCTTATTGCACACCACAAACTCTCACACCAACTTGTCATGGTTTCTTAAACAATAGCTCAACAAAATGTATTACATTTGGCCTGGTTTACTAAACAGTATGTCGAATAAATGTCGAAAACGATTTATATTTCCAGCTTTTCCAATGATTTTAACTAATTTCGGTATAGAAACTTAAAACGTTTTATTATATTGTGATGCAGTACATGCAGTTTGTATCAAAACATTATTCACTAACTCGTGCATGCAAATTTGCGGTTTTATTTGTTTTATTTTATGTTCACCTTTTAAAGAAAAAAAACAACATACCAAATAACATGAAATCTGAATCGACAATAGTAGAAAGGAGCATTTAAACGCCATCAGTACTGCGTTTTAATGAACTTTCACTTTCATTTCACATCGTAATGTCGCTGGTCCATGTAGATATACGTGTCCTAAATTCACGATTTTTTAAGAAGCTAGCCAACCATATCGGTTGTCGGTAAGCATTTTCTTTGACCATAATTCGAGAAACAATATTTCCACAAGTGGCCATGACGTCAACATTGATGACGTAAATTTTATTTATTGGATCAACATTATATATCAAACTTGTTTTACGTTTTTCTACAATAAACACGTATTTACGTATTCATTTAAACATTCTAATGAGTATTGCTATCCGGAATACTATCAACGGTAAATACATTTTTTCTTTGGTGTGAACATGTGTTATTATTGAAGGAGTATATGGTTTTCATCAAGTACATAATTAGTCACCCAAAAAGCGATAATACATAATTTCATTTGTTGTTGTTGTTATTTTGTAGTTTTATTCGAAAGGACAGAGGCGCTTGTCTTGGAGAAACTAGCTTTGGTCCATCCAGCGTTTGTTAACAGGGACATTACACTTCATATGTTGACGAATTATACACTGAAATAAGAATACCGCAAGGGAATAACATGGCATGTTCATTATAGAACCGAAACAATAATCCGTGAATTTAAATCTGGATATGAATACACGGAGTACGAGAATCGGGATGGGCTGTGGCTGGTACTGAAACGTGTCAACAAAAGCTGGGATAAAGCGCTCGTATATGCCAAGCATAATCTCGTAGCTTCAAACACCGTCCAAATATCATTACATGGTAGATTTCATTTTAAAGGATCTACTCCAGAACAAATCATCTACATATACTTTAACGGACTCTTATATGGAGTGCTTACGTAAATTACTAACCTCTCTGATAAGAATGAGGCAATCGCCTTTCGTCAAGTACATAAAGATCTACCAATAAATATGAATAATAATTATAATTAAAATGTTTAAGTGTCTATGTAGGTTTTGAGGAGGCATGGTATATTCAAGAATTTCGTACATTTAATTTTTTTTCACAAAAACAGTCCCAAATGCATTATTTTGAAGCATGATCCCACACAGAATTTAATAGAATGCGATCGAGTTATCTACCACTAACATATGCTGTAATTATAGTAGTTTGCGTTCACATTCATACGGTTTTCTCTTCAGCCTCAACTGTTTTCTGCATAGCAATACACAAGAGAGTGTACAAATATCATTTATCGTGGGTAAGTCCTGTTTTATACAACGTCGACAATTTCGCTTATCCCACAAATACTTGTGTTTGTTTTCAGTGTTTGACAACGAATGTGGTTATTTGGAGACCCTGTACTTGCCATATAGATCGGGAGACAGTGCAACGATTGCATACTATCCAACTCAGGCAATACTGGACCGTCCTCAAGACTTCTACAAAGGATGGCATATAGATGACGGCCTTATCAAATTGAAACATGGAAATTACTAAGAAACATATAAAAAGTTGAACACACATTATGTTCTAACTGTATACAACGTCACTAGAAGAGTTAAATTCTTCCTGGAATGTAAAAGACTTCAAATGAATCCACGTACGAAGACAGTTTCGATCTTTGTAGGTAAGTATATAATTGCATAATTTAAATCGTATTTTGGAACTCAACACCGTGATAAATTGTAAAGGGATTCTGGAAAGTACAATAATCCAGTGTAATTGTTTTTTCAGTCATTCCTACATCGCAAAACTGATAAAACGCGTGCGCATACACAATATATCATTATTCTTTTTTCTATTACAGACAAAACCGGACACATGCATGTTGTACTCTTGTTATCTTTTTCAAGGTAAACTAGCCCTGGCTCCGCTGTGCACGGTAGACGGATGTGTCGACTGCATTTGCGTTTCCCCTGGTGACAATGTTACTTGCACGTCATTCAGTGACAATGTTCAAATCAAAATCGGTAACAGCATTGCTCGTTTTTACAGTGACGTTCAAAACGGAGTTATCGTGTACACGGCCAAAGACTTCAATAAACCAGATTACATGAAAACGTTAGGATGTTTCGCCGGATTGGAAAACGACAGACGCTGGTTCAGATCAAACCCATAACTCTACGTTATAGGCAATGTATCTGCAATAACATTGCATCTCATTATGTCAATTTGAGATTAGTGCATACAGTTAAAAGATTAAGCCTGTTTGACTTGGCGCCTGTTTAGGGTCGTATAGTTTGTAATGTAATAAAACTTAAATGTCACAGACCGGCAAATTAACAATTTTCAAAAACACATTCCAAAGTAAAATAATAGTATTGTCAATACACACATTTTCTTATAAGCAAAATGTGAGGGTATGCGTGTATATGTAAATCAGAACCTTTAATTGATAGTTACTGCAATGCACTATATAAATGTATATATGCCACACGTCTTAGAATATATTTTTATTTCATTTATAATTACAATGTAATATAATTTATATATATAACAACGGTAGTGTTATACATGCTCGAGGATCAAATGGTTAAGTACTGCTTTCATAGTTCCTCCTGCGGAGATTCAGTTGAACTTCCCAAAGCTGAAATACGGAGATCTGGTGAACGTTACATGCACCGCATTCATGGTGAGACCACCACCTAAACTTCATATGAGTCTGGGCGGTGAAAAGATAGAGAGTGCAGAACAGATTGACATTCTGAACGACTCAAGCCTATTCTATATGTGTAGTATAAATAAACAGCTGCATTTGGTCAGACTCATGGGCGATAAAACTGTCAATTGTACAGCCTTTGCAATGGGAAGTGATCTGAACTACAATCATGTAAATTTTACATGCCGGAATCTGTCTTACACATGTAAGTACAACATTGAATTAACACTAATGTGCAAATCAGCATCTATGCCAGTTACATAGACTTTTTAAAAATATTTAATAAAATGTTCGCCTCTCGTTAAAGAATAAAAATCGACTCATTATTTTGCGCATAGTTCAGTCATTTATACAGAAGCAAAATAAAATAAATGCCTATTATTCTTAATCAGATCCTCCATCTCAGCTCGAGATGACAAAACCAACGAAAGCAGACCACGTAACCGCTTGGTACCAGTTGCATATTGGTTGTAAAGCAGTGAACTCCACTGATATGTGCAACATTGCATGGTTTTCTGACATTGATAAACTGGACCTAAGCAAAAATAAAAACGATTCTAGACAGTGATTAGACGTAGAATCTTGGATTAACGTCAACGTCTCACAGAACTGGATAAATGGACGTATCAGCTGCCATGTTGAGTGCAAGGAGTTCACATTGGACATGAAACAGGACTTCATTCTGGATTTACCTGGTGCGGTTTGTTTTCAGTATACGTATTGTTCTGGTAAATTAGTTTACACATTAACAAAAATGCATTGAAAGTTGATTGTAATGTAATGTAATGGCTTTTGTTCGATTAATTGTTTAACCAATATAGAACTAATATAGAATACACCGCACACTGTATATATGTAATAGATATAAACCGAAAACTGACCATTATCGGACCGTCTGAGGCGCGTAGCGCCAAAGACTGTCCGATATTTTACACATTGGACAGTTTTACAAATTCCCCTAAAAGAACCTCCTTACTACATCAGTACACACAACCCGAGTTCCACGTTCTTTTGGTTCGCAATGTATATCCAGCCTTTGCAAACTGCGAAATGTTCATTCAGGTAACAACAAGTGTACAGTGTGGATGTTAGATTTTGAAAACGAGATATATAGAGAATATATGGTTGGTGACTTTTGATATCATGTGATATCAGACGAGTCCGATATGGCGTAGGAAAAAGGCGAGGCTTGCCGAGCCTTTTCCTACGCTATATCGGACGAGTCTGATATCACATGATATCAAAACTCACCAACCATATGTTCTATTTATTATGCCACGTTTTGCAAATATTGTTTTTTATAATTAATAAAATACATTAAACTAATTAAATCGCAAACATTTAGCAATTTACAGTACAAACAATATGCAAATGAGACAGCCTGACGGCGTCTACTAGTGTCGATGCATAGTTACGCATAACAAATAGTTCTTTATAAAATCATCAACAATTTAACATTTTAAAACACATTTAACCAATGAACCAAAAATTGAAGCGAGAAATTGCTACTTATTGGAACATTGAACATGATATAAATACATGTACGTCATTTTATCTATTAACACACACACAAGAAGAAGACTGCAGTCGACATAACGATTACTTTTCAACTGTTTGCTGTACGTGAATAATGTGAATATTCAACAACGAAACAAATTTAAAAGTAAAACAACCAGTGGATTTATTATCAAGTGCGTCGTTAATCAACTTTTCCATCAGTTCATAATGCGTTCAAAGTTGAGAGGTGGACGATTGCTCTGAAAAAATGTCCCCCAAGTGTGATGTCAAACTGGGTGGAGAATGCAACTGCAGTCTGCAGGTATCAGAGATGCAGCCTGTCGTGTTTGCGATGTGGGCTCGTATTAAAGCTGCATTATATTGGTGGGACAGCAACGGGTATCACAAAGCTTCTGTATCACGTCCTTCCTGGCAGAGCAATTGGTAAGTGCCCTGGTAATACCATCTTCGAATGCACAAATAAAAGTCAAATTATAATCTTTTGCCTTCTTTTTTGCCTTATTTTAGAGCCACAGGTGCCTATATTTAAATATGTATTGATTTAATTTAGTCATTTATTAACATATGCTGTTTTGCTTATGTTATTGTGAGTCACCGTATTTTCAAAAGGTGTCAGAATTTCTTTCATATTTTCAGGTTCACAGCCACTGAAAGTTGTTGCAACAGACTGAGAGTAACAATTTTTGATGTGACATTTTCTAGACACTATGTATAGCTAGTAGAGTAACACAACTCTATCAAAAGGCAGTTTATCTTGTCTATGAGTTCCAAACTGCATTTAACTAGTTGTTATGACTTTAAATTGAAGAATTTCTAGTTGACCATCATAATTAGATCTATTTTTTTTCAGTTTCATATTCTTCAAATGGTTTTGCATCATTTACCAATTTTCTCTTTCTCATGTAGATTCTATTTCCCTATTTCATGTTTTAAATTATAACACATTGACTTTTCTGCATGTTAATTAACTAAACCTATTGTTTATAACTTTTAAAGCCAGGTTTTTATTTACATTTGACAGTTCATTTAGAAATAAATTTATTTGTTGTAAATCAAATTATAATGGCAAGTATTTATTTGAATTTCTAATAAAAAGTAAGAGTTCGTTTTTATTAAATTGACCATAATTTCTTGAACAGCATGTTGTTTTTTTTTACTTTTTGTATTTTATTTATATTTTTTTACCCTTCATTTCAAACAAAATAATTGTTGTTACCTGGCTAGATTCTAGTATTTGCTTGCTTTCTTAGGATTAAAACATTTTAATTTAATTGTCTATTTCAAATAACTGTTATTAATAGCATTTTTCTAAAACATTGCATTTGTATTAAAGTGACACAAAATAAATTATTTTAGTAGCTTCTTCGGTAAGACTTACACTTACAGTCCACTGCAACTTACAGCAATGGTTTCACTGAATTTTATGTAATGGTGTATCCATGGATATTGATTAATAATTAGGGACTTTGCAGTTCCTTTTCACTTGTTGATACAATTAATGGTCTGACCGATTTGATATCATATACCTAGCCAAATTTTCAGTATAGATACAAAAAAAACAGCCACAAAATTTCATTCAATTCTTTCATAAATTTCAATTTTTGAGATATCTGTAACTTTTTCAGCTTTTAAAAATATCAGCTTTCTACGATTTTATTGACAGATTTTGTATGTTGTGCATTGCATGTTTTTGCATAATGCTTATTTGACATAATAAATTTATTCTTGTTAATTGAATAATGTTTAAATGTTTTGTTCCAGTAAATTTTAATTCTGTGAATTAAAATGTTGGCATTGTATAGATCTATTCTTTGTTTACATTTTAACCACGTAAGTGACATTCCACGCCTACAAAAAGTAGTTCCGATAAGTGGGCGGGTTTAAACAATCCTTGCACGTGACACAGTAGCATGATATTCGTTAATGTGGGCTGAGCTAAAACGTGTTATCAGTCAGGGACATGATATTACAGAAAGTAGGCGGGGTTAATTTGTGTTATCGGTCAGTGGTATAATGACGCTTAAAAATATTGGGTCAACATCTTCAACGTAATTGTGCACTGGTGGCATAATAAAAAGGATTTATTGCTAGTCGCAATGGAGGGATTGACCTTCCAAATAACCTAACCAGAAATAATATGAAATGTAATATTTTTTCTGGTAAGTGCAGTGTGCATGTGTAAAATTTCAATGCTCCAGATTGGATATATATTGGATATAGATGGATTAGTGCAAGCAGTAAGGTATTATAAATCTGATCTGTGAACGTTGCACTGCGTTTTAATATTTTCTGTAAAGAGTACACGATACATTTTACTATTTTTAATATGATTTTATTTGTAACATATAACTTTTTTTTATAATAAACTATTTTCAGTGTACCATAATTTTATATGATACTATTATTTAATGTAAAAATGCATACGTTTCAAATGATGTACAATTTTATATGACCGATGTACGTAATGGCAACGCACCAGATGAATGCCTCTATTACAGGGCATATCTCCATTCACTCTCCCAATTGTTTGGCAATTGAACGATTCTTATTGGGAGCATTTGCAAAAATGTGTAACATACAATGTAGTACCGTTTATAAAACACCGTTTCTACCAACAAATACCGTAATGTGTCGAATATATCTAATACTAGTATGCTGTCGAAATCATTTCAATATTTGGTGTGGTTTGGTACATATTGGCGTAGTCACTAATGGGTATCAAATACAGAATCTATGAATGTATAATATAACGTTAAACCTCTCCCAAAATATAATTTTGGTCGATATTCGTGCTAAAATGTTGTATTTTGAATATGGTAATGTCAAACATTATATTTGAGGCATGTCGTGGGAAAACCGGGTGTCGTCCCGGTTTTCCCACGACACGACTCATTTCTTGTTATTGAACACTTTTTTTCATGCCTAAACTATATGCATTTTTTAGTCAATTATACCAGTTCTAAAATAGGCGCCAGAACCAACATCGTCTGCTTGCGACACCGTGTTTTCAGATTAGCTAAGCTAGCACGTGCTGTCCAATATTAACCGATTACACGCCAATATCTTGCCAAAACACTCCAGATATTGGGCGCTACCCGTCTTATATTAAATTTATGATACAATGAGAACAATGGGATGACGTCACAGCAATGTTTTATGACATATTATGCACTGGTTGTATTAAATGGTATTCGGGAGTTAATATTTTTATCAGAGAAATATTATACGAACGGCAAATGAGAAGCTCTCAGCCGTTAAGTACACATTTATTTAAATGTTTCAATACTGAACCTAAATTTGCCATTCGTAAATTTCAAAATATTAATATGGTTCCAGCCTACTAGTGTAAAAGAAGTTCTTTTATTAGCACTGACATCTACACGTGGTCAGTGAATAACTTTCAGACGACAAGACTATTAAAATAATTATGTTGGGAGATAAATATCTAAGCGAATTTAAGTCTGATTGCAATATGTTTTGCTTTTCACTTTTGTATATCGTAGATTTAATGACGTGTATATAGATTTTATAATGGGTATATAATCTTTCTTTACGATTGCTTTGAGGTGTTTAAACTCATACTTGATACACGAGATACATGCCAATGGAGAACTATGAAAGCAATCGCATGTACATTTCATTGTTGTTTTTGTGTATTTTCATTTCTTTACTATCGACTTATATACTTTCAACAACTGAAGGTTTCCGATTTTTTCGTGACTTTAAATATGTTGTGCAGTGTTATTAGACTTATTTAAAGTATTTCACAGACATGCGGGGGCATCTTTTCGTCTTGATCAGACGATGGAGTATTTACCTAATATACCGAGACGCAAGTTTGAAACAATATATTTCTTTCGTTGCATTATTATGTCCATATATTTCAATGGAATTTACATATTTAATTACACAAAGGAAGAAACTGATGTTCAATATGAATTGTAATTAAGTAATTTATATTTGTTTTAATTCATACACACATACATTAATATTTTATTTCTACACTTAGTTTAATAAACTAGCTGTTTTATTTATTCAATTAGTTTAATAAACACTCACTTTTTTTAAAGCACGGCTTGTACAAGCCTTTATCACATGATTCTAAACACATGTAAATGCAACTATGCATGAAATAACTTTGTGAATGGGTTTGCCAACAACTGAAAAAATGTATGGTATCCTCGTGTAATTGAAGACACAGTGTTTGGTGTAGACGAATGTGTTCGGTCAGCCCTTGACCAATATAGACGAGTAGTGCTAAACGCTATGTTCTTAAAAATACAACTTTTAAAACGGGCTACCTTTATTCTTTATTACATGCATAGTCATTTCCAACACAACAGCTTTTGTTAAACCTGGCTGCAATGTTAGTTAGTCATCACCAATACAGAAATGTGCACACACTTCTTCATGCCCCTTTGGTATAAGAAAGCTTTGAACGTTCTGGGTACAACTGTGAACGTCTTATATAAATGCCAAAACGACGTATGACGACACATGGCTCTAGATTAGTGCCATCATCACTTCTCAAATTCCTATAACACAACTGTCAAGAAACAACAAATATGCAGCTACTGATTAAGATAAGACAACCATCTTCACCATATAGACAAAATCAAAACAGAGTTAACGAAAACCGAGAAACATTTTGATATATGACATATTAAATAAAATAACACAAATATCAGTAGGACCGATATGTGCTCTCCGATGTCGCTTTGATCCCTAATTGTGCCCTTGACCTTTAACCTGGAACTGATTCATACATGTACCCGCGCCACGATGTTTTGGTGAGGCAAACATTTGTGCAATGTAATTTTAAAATCCATACAATCATGGCCAAGTTATAAGTCCGGACAATGAAAAAGCCAAGACCGACATTTGGCCTTTAATTATGACCTTTGACCAACAGTCCTAGTTCATGTGACATGCCGTCTTATTTAGGCAAACATGTGTGCCAAATAATTTGAAAATAACTTAAAATGTAAAAGGTCTTTTTAAAATCCATGCCAAATTTAAGCACAAACTGGCAAATTTTGACATTTGTCCTCTGGGTGTAACCTTGACCTTTGACCCACGTACTTGATTCATGAGCACAACACACTATCTAATTGCGGCAAACATTGGAGCCAATTGTTTTTAAATCAACAACAACAAAATTTTCCTAAATATTTTTAATTCATTAAAGCCATTGGCAAAGTTAACGAACATGTTTTCAGTTCTAATAATACTGTGCGAGTTTCAAATTAGAAATTTGCCATGTTTACATCGTTGCTCATTCAACAAATAAGATGACACGCTTTCTGATGTATTTTGCCTGTTTTAAACGACATGATATATACGTGACCTTTGCCGGAAGCATATGGATAAACAGTAACAAGGTCAAGATTATGACTCTTTATTGCATTTAATTAAATTTATTTTGGCCAGAAAAGTAACTATTTATTAAATGATTGGTACAAGTGTAAGTTCTATAATTAAAAATTATCAAAACTGTTTTCGCCTTAACTGTGTGTTTGATGCGTCTTTACATACATAGAGACTCTTCACAAATGCCAGCTCTGTTATGAGAAAGTATCAATTAAATGGGGTCAATTGAACCAATGCAAGCAACAAATAAACAAATAAAAGTTAATATTAATTTAGTTTCTTCATAAATGACATAATGGGCGGACAAAAATCTCCATAAATGACATAATGGGTGGAGAAAAAACCCATAAAATAACCAAATACATTGTATATACCTAACAATTTGTAATATACAATGAAAACACTAGTTTTTCTATAATTGACATAATGGGCGGATAAAAACCGCCAGTACACCGTATATGCATAACAATTTGTAATAAACAATATAAACATAAGTTAGGCCATAAATGACCGAAAATGACAAAATGGGCGGACAAAGGCGCCGTATATATAAAATATATTTTATCATGAAATATCAATTATTCAAAAATCGCATAAATTAATTGGCGTATATCCGCCGTGGCATAAAAGAACGATGAATGGAAATAAAGAGGTGGAGGTGTTGGTGGTGGTGGTTTTGGTGAGGCATCCGCCTGCACCAAATATAATGTAAACAATGAGTTCTACGTATTCTGATTGGCTGACTAACAACACGTGATAAAGCACTTGTATACGACTGGGTATTGACTACTGGGCTACGGTTAACTTGCACTAAATAATTTACGTGAACAATGAAATAAATTTTTAATGTGTTCATAAGCAATACCACCACAATTAAAAATGAAGTTGTAAAGATCATAAAAGAAACATGTTTTGCAGTTCTACAAGGCAAAAACTAAGCGTTGTTTGATGAAGAGATATGGCTATGCAACGAAAGAAGCAACATTAACTGTGTAAATGAATACAAATGCACATTGCTTAGAAGTATGAGCATAGTATGTCCGTAGAATTAGCAAGGAATACTATATGTGTTGGACTGATACAGAAGTAGTGGCTTAAGACTCCAAACTCCAATCTTACAGACATTGGCTTAAAATATATAGTGTTAATACTGACTAGGCAAAAAACAAAACCATACCAAATGAAACTGACAAATTATACTCTGGCATAATCACAGCAAATATATGGGGAAAATTAAGCTGTATATAATGCACCTATATAATATGAAATTATGAAAGATATTAAAATGTATAACTGACTACATATGAATATATCTGAATAAAAAGTAATACAATTCGGACCAAAAAAATTGATTGTAAGTGACAAGGTGTAAATTCCAAGCAGACGATGAAATATATGCAAAATATTTGTTGCTGAAAACCTCAGAAACAAATACAAATAGAAATGAAGTAAATGAAAGTAATTAAAATTTAAATAAGTACATAGTTGGTCAGTGTAGTGTGACACTATAATAAGACCATTCGCAGTGTTTAGTATTCCAAGCTTTGAAGCTCTGCAGCTCTATACTGACATACCATAACCTAAGGTGAAAACATCATATACGCTACATTCATTCGCAAAACACAGTAAAATAAAACAGGACCACACTATGAATGTGCGAGGTAACAATAAAATAACACATGTATGTGTACAGTAGCAACAGTAAACATCAGCTCGGCAGCCTTAAACTGTCAGAGTTTTAATAACAGAAGATGTTGACATGTGTATGCGACTGCATAGAATACTATAAAGCTCTGCAGCCTGAAACTGTCCAGAGCATTTCAGTTAATACATGGAAGCAAAAAAGGTTGCTGCAAAGCAGCAGTAATGCTATTTAATAAAACGGGTACACGTAAATAGACCCACATTAGTGGGAAGTAACCATTCAATAACATAATTATCTGTATAGTGACAAGCATGTCAGAACATGGTAGCATAATATGTTGCTGAAAAGAAGTTATAAAACTGTTCAATAAAACAAGTAAATGGGCTCCACAGTAGTGGAATGGAACCAGTGAAGAACATAATGATATGTACATGTATAATAGAAAACGTAACTCTGTAGTCTTAAACTGTCAGAAGATGATAGCATAGTAGGTTGCTACAAAGCAGTAATAACGTACATGTAAATAGACACACAGCAGTGGAAGGTAACCATGCGATAACATAATTATATGTATAAAAACAAACATGTACTTCTGCAGCCTGAAACTATCAGAATATGTTAGCATAAGATGTTAGTATAAAGCAGTTTTAACACAGTTCAGCAATAATCTTTTTGTGTCGTTTGCTGCTAACCAATCGTCTAAATAGCTGGCTATGCGAATATTGAATTTTCGAAGGTGAGCAACAACTACTGACATTATTTTTACAAAGACTCGTGGAGCACTTGTCGGGGCCAAGCAAAGTACTCGAAATTGGTAAGTCACTCCTTGAAAATGAAATCGAAGGAATTTCCGATGCACTCGGAAGATTTTTATGTGGAATAAGCATCTTTCAAATCTTTCAAATCAATGCCCAGTCTCCTTTCCGTACAAGGTTTAGGACTTTTGTTAATGTGTCCATTTTGAAATATTTTTTGTGGAGATAATCGTTGAAAGGCTTCAATATTATGACAGGTCTCATTTCCCCGTTCGTTTTTGGCACTACAAACAAAGTGATGTAAAAACCCGCATACAATTTCTTTTGACTAACACTTTCTATAGCATGTTTGTGTAAAATGTTTATTTCTTGTTGTATAATATGTTGATTCTTTACAGAAACATGTGCGTTTGACTCCTAAAAATTGCCCCCCAACGGGTATCTCCGGATTTTTTGCTATTATACTCACAGAGTCATTTCGCATCTGCTTTTGCCACCGATCTTCCTCGGGATGCGTCTGGTCTTCTGGACCCATAGCCTCCTCTGGAACGAAACTGTTGCCTGTTATGACTGTCTGACCGTGAAACTTTTGGGATCCGAAAATTGTTCCATCCACCATAAGAAGGAGCAGCTGGTTTATCAGTTGGTCTTTCAACTGCCTGTCTCTTGTTAGAATTTTAGTGTGGACCTGTGAACGTTTTCTCTGAATGCCAGGAATGAGGTCTTTAAACTGCTTTTCCTTTTCCTTTTTGGATTTCAGCAATGTCTCCAGGCCACTACCAAACACTCCATCACCTGTTAACGAAAGGTTGGAGAATTCAAGTTTGTCTGCTTGCGGTTATGCACATGATTTTGTGAGCATTATTTGCAGCATATTTTCCAATTTACCCATGTGGCTGCCCAGCTCATCATATCTGCTGGATTTTTTCTTATGTTTTTTACGTTTTGCAGATTTACTAGACTCGTTTTTACTCACGATGTCCACGACCACGTGTGATGGCGTCGAGGTCGCCATGCTCGAAGTTGCCGATAGTTCTGTTTGCTCCGTATCACTACATGACACTTCACTGTCCTCGCACGAAGTCATGATAGTATCAATAACTCGCTTAAAAACACAACTACAGTTGAGAAAAAATAATTTATCGCGCACGATGCGAACTCTTTCGAAAGAAAAAGATAACTCGACTCACTGGGTAGGAAACCCCAAAAGCTTACTTCCGTTGGGCATGTATATTATGCGGATCAGAAAAAGAGTATCTTCAGTGTCATTCCAGGTAAGTAAGTTTATTTATGAAATAAAATTTGAGTACTGACCGCTGTCCTTATTCAAAATATATGGATTCAAAATGTAATTAAAGAACCCAGAAATCAACATTTATAAACAGTTGCTGTGTAAGTTAGGTACTTAAAATGTAATGGCAGTCATTGTAACTGACTGTAATGCAAAATGGAATAAGCAATGAAAGATGTTAATGAAATCACATCAATTAATCAAATATATGTAATTTAGTAGCGGTGTTAAGAGCTATTTACACATAAACACCGTAAGAAATGGGATTTAAATCTCCGTAAATAAGGCAGACATTTCATAAGGAATCATGAACTGACCGAAACCAACTCCAGTAAGAGTATGGCATTGATGTGTGTGAACTCTTAACAATGACACACATAGATAAATATATAAATGCAGCGTGAAAATTGTAAACTAAATCACGCATAGAAATAACATAATGTGGCGTGAACTATAAACTAAATCACGCAAAATAACGCCCTCAACAGGCACAAGAATAAAAGCATGTGGTGTGTACTATGAAATCCATCACGCAAAATAATTATGAAATAGCATGAACGTCAACTATGTCATGCCTTTGTACACTAAATTTACAAGTTGCTATTTGACTATGATGTCAATGCAAAAAAAGCAACACAGGCAGGACAAGTTATAACTTTTTGTATGTCAGGTCCATATCTAGCCAATTTAAGGCTGAATAAATGGGTTGCTTTGCGACAATAATTTCAAAACAAAAACTGCCATACAAGGCTTACAAGCATAACAAGTCACCACTAAAAAAATGGGTATACTTAGCTTGTTTACTGTAAGTGGAACGATTAAGGTGACTAACAGCATCCAGAAAAGATGGCCTGTCCGGCTGATGTACGACAAACTGAATCCTCGAATTCAATCCTGGCAATTGACGCATTTGGTAGCGGTAGCGAAGTCCGGACACCGTTTGGCAGGCAGTGCAAGTTAGTCAACGTAATGTCGGGTACTTTGTAGGCACTCAAGTACTCCTTACACCTGTAGACAGATCAACAGTAAGACCGAAACGTTTGCAGTTAGAGTGTGTGTGGCCAGTCAACGAGATGATATTGCTAGACGCAGCCATATTGAATCCCGCCAATTTTCGCTGACATATTCGAGATTTCATTCCTTTGTTCTTTTACGTCGTATATTTAGAAATCGATCCACCTCGTAATATACACCACAATGCTGATCAAGCATTGAATAATAAACCATCCTGAACGTTGGTAACAAAATTCGTGAACGGCATAAATGCACGTCTCAAAAGCTGAATTTAACAGCAGAATTATTATTTTAGAATTGTAAAATGGTGAGGCATCCGCCTGCACCAAATATAATGTAAACAATTCTACGTATTCTGATTGGCTGACTAACAACACTTGTATGCGATTGGGTGTTGACTACTGAGCTTAGGTTAACTTACAGTAAACAATTTACGTGAACAATGACATAAAAAAATTATATTATATAACTAAACGAAAAACACTGATTTTAAGAACGTCTATTTATTGTTATTTAACGCAACAACTCCGACAACAGTTATACAAGCATCCTTTGGAAATTCTAAATTAGTTTTTTAATCGGTTTAAGATGTTTATATGACTTTTTAGCCCATTTGAAGCCCAGTAATGCATTTTACAGTGATGATTAAAATGCCATGAGCTGCTAAAGACATGAAATGAGAAAACAACAAACTAGAATGCCTGTGAATAATCAGCACGTTCAAATCAACTCGTTGAATGCTCTTGATTTTTACCCTTGAACAAGGAAAATATTGTTGAAAACTGAAAAGTCATGACAACAATATGGAAGCTTAAGTGTATTTGGCTTCAAACATCATTCTGAAGTTTAGGCGGAAATTATTTAAATTGTTGGATATCGAACAGTTACTCATCCGGTCCCAAGCGAATTTAAATTCACAGAGTACACTTAAAATGACAATTTAGTTAATTAGCGAAGTTCACACGGTGTAGTGATGTTTGCACTTTTGCAAATGCTGCATATAGATATAATACATTACATAGTACTAGAACACGACCCGCGCATGCGCGATATGATTTTAAATTGCTATTGCACAGGACCCTTTCCCATCATGCTGTACTGTGCAAGATAAACGAACATGTTCTGATCACGGGATGAATTGCATGAATTGCACCTACCCTTTTTTGTTTTGATTTTCGCACAAAGTTTATGCTGGTTCTCATTTTGCCAATTTTAGTCAACTTTTTGCATGAGGTGTGAAAACATACGGTTGTGTTGTTTAAACCGCATACGACCATAATAAGTGGCACCATTCGTTATTTAGAATACTAATTGTTAGTGATTTTAATTTTCGATATGGTACAACAAGCGGATAAAGCGCAAATTATATGAAAGGAAATTTTGCCTGTCGAACGGTTATTTATATAAACGCCAATTTAATAATAATCAACCAAGGCGTATATACAACATGTGAGGACGTTTCCACGTCAAAACAGAATATTATTTTAGCGTCTTTCGGATTTCCTCCCTTTCTACATAGAAAACTCCGTAATAAATTTGTTACAAGAAGTACAAAAAGAATGATGTCCATGCCTAGCTAAGTACATATTTGCCTATTTCCAGCGTATTTTCTTTCGTTATGACTGCAAATTCGTCCATATTTTACTGGTATCGAGGGATCCATAGGTTGTGGAAAAATATCAAAAATATAACAGCCTTAACAAACTAAAGAAACATATTCACTATCAAACTGTCGTTTTTTTATTAAATTAGGGAAGAAATAGAACATTTTGCTTACCTTACGGAAGCATTAGTTCTGCTGCAGCTCTCCAATGTTAATGAATAAAATAAGGTAAATAGGAAAAATAAAAGTGATAAAAGAAGGTCCGGAACACGGTTCACACATGAACACACACACCGTAGTGTCAGTAACTAATGCAGTAGTTTAGGTGATAAGTGGAGAAATGTCAGTAATTATCAACCTACATTATTTATATTTCAAAATAATCATAAATTGCATAAATGAACAGGTACGAGGCTTATGTGCAATATAAAATATATATATTAACAGAGGATTAATCAATAACAATGATCGGGAATACCATATATGTTTTGGAAGCATATTGTGGATTCGAAACAATGATGGTCCCCTTGTTAATCAGAGTTAGCACTATAGCGATAACTTCCTCCGTAGTATTACTCGGTACTTTTTACATTTTAAGGAAGATTCGCCCTCAATTCCAAACTAGATCACATATAAAAGCATAGCATCAGCCGATGAAGAATTGTTTAGCTGATTCAAAACAAAATATGTACACATTTGCAACAGCCATTGAGTCCCGTAACGAGTCTGTCTTTGTCTATGTCATTAACCAAGTACTTCTTTGGAAATTAGTACATGCACATTAACAATTTCCTTTGAAATGTACTTAGGCATGTAAGGTTCAGGTGAAGACGCCAGAGCTAGGAAAAAAATCAATATACAGTATGGAAAATTAAGCTTTACTGCAGTGCATACAGATACCAGATTATGTCAGTTAATAGTGTTGTATTAATATGTTTTCACAAATCTTGCAGAAAGGGAAATTTCGCACCATTGCAAGTATACAACAAATTGCCTGTAAAGAAAGTCTATCATAAGTAACCATTTTAAAATTTTAGGACAGACGACATTGTATAGTTTTTTGTTTTCAACTGTCGGGTTAGGTATCTGAAAGTTGCGATATCGACAAAAACAATAACACAGACAACATGTAGTGACTTGCGTTAATTTGATTATAAGTCAGAGGCTATATGTTTATATAATATATAATTATTGATCTAGGATCATAAATCACGAACTCAATAACTTTACTACTTGCACGACAATCGCTGCATTCAATAATCACAATGGCTTATGACGTCAACATCCGTGTCAACGAGGAAATAATTATTAAGTGGATACAAATATAAATCTTATTTAAAACAAATGCGATGCATCGAGCGTGGTGTCTAAACTGTATTATAAAAAGGAAACATGGAGATATATGATTTTTCAAATATGCTAAACATAACAGTAATTTCGTGTATATTTGTAGTTAATGGTAAATATTTGCTTATTACATCTTTTGTATAATCAAGTTTGTTTAAAATCATTTGTTTCCGCTTTCTCAACGATCACCTAATCTTTATTGTTTTATATCGTATATTATTTTGTAGTTGCGTACTTTAGAACAGAGGCGTTGGTTTCGGATGAACTATCGTTGGTCCTTCCAGCGTTTGTTAACAGGGACATTACGCTTCATCTGTTGACGAATTCCACACTGACTGAAGAATTCCGCAAGGGATTAAAATGGCATGTTAATCATGAAAATGCAACAATATTCAGTGAAATCAAATCTGGATATGAATACATGGATTACGGGAATCGGGATGGGCTGTGGCTGGTACTTAAACGTGTCAACAAAAGCTGGAATAAATCACTATTATATGCCAGACATAATGGGCGGGCTTCAAACACCATCCAAATATTATTACAAGGTAGGTTTCATTTTGAACGATCTATTCCAGAACAAAACAATCATCTACATGTAAGTTAATGGACTTTTATATGGAGTGCTAACTTAAACAACTTACACCACTTGTAAGAAAGAGCCAAATGGCATGCCTTTTTGTCAAGTACATATACATCTACTAATAAATATAAATCATACTGATAACTAAAATATATCTATACGTGTACACAGAAACATAATCTGAAAGGCATTATATGAAGCATGAATATGTAGACACATTTTAAAAGAATGTGAATATTTCTGCCACTAACAGATGATATCATTTAAACAGTTTGCGTTGACATTAACACCTTTAAACATTTTCTCTTTCGAAAATCAGACTACGGTGGCATAGTTGTGACATGTGCATGTTTTTATTTATTTTGTTCCCACGACATATTAAGTCGTTCCCAGGAGATCTTATCTCGTGGGAACGAGATCGTATCTCTTGGGAACGACATAATTATGTCGTGGTAACGACATATTAAGTTGTGGGAACAAGATCTTTGCTCGTGGGAACGACATATTAAGTCGTGGGAACGAGATAATTAACTCGTGGTAACGACATAATTAATCAATCAGAATACACGTTGTTTAAAAGCATGTTTCAAAATGGCTGATACAAAAGACGCTTACATAAATATCGTATTTCAATGCTGGATTAAGATATAAAGGAATTGTTTTTCTTCTGCGAGAGCAAGATGGAATTTGATTGGTTCATTAAGTCGTTCCCTCGACAAAAATATCTCGTTCCCACGAATGTCGTTCCCATGACATAATTATGTCGTTCCCACGAGATAAGATCTCTTTCCACGAGATAAGATCTCGTTCCCACGACTTAATATGTCATTCCCACGACATAATTATGTCGTTCCCACGAGATACGATCTCGTTCCCGAGAGATAAGATCTCGTTCCCACGACTTAATATGTCGTGGGAACGACATAAATAAAAACATGCACATGTCACATCTATGCCACCGTATCAGACCGAACCTTAATTGTTTTCTGCAAATCAATACATTTAAAAGAGTAAAATCCCTGTCACTCAAGGGCCGCGTTTTCACGGCGATCCCATGGTGTCCAAGAAAAATGCAGAACGCCGAGGTGCGCGCAGTACGAGCGCAAGCATCGCCGCAGCAAAGCAGTGGCATCGCCACTAGACGCGTTGGGATCGCATAGAACGCCGAGCGACGGCGCGCACTTTGAGCATGCACAAAACAAACGCCTTCGCTAGGCGTTCTAATAAGAGCGCAGTGGTGTCGCCGTAAGGTCGCCGTAGCATGGCAGTAAGGTCTCGTACAACGCTACAGGAGCTCCGCGGGCGCGCACAGCTGTCGCATTGCGAACGCTTTGAAGGTCGGTGGAGCTTGCATGGAGATTGTACGGAGTTCTCTGAAATGTCACTGAGTCTCTACCGCGCTGATACGGCGCGTCTAAGGCGCTTATACGGTGTGCTATTTATTTTACTGCGCTCTTACAACGACTGTACGGAGCTGTCACGGTGATCATTGCTTTCCCAAGACGCTTCTACCGCGTCCGTCGGAGTTTTCATGACAAAAACGAACATAAACATCTTCAACACGCCGTCAGCGCAGTGTGCGCGCCGTGAAAGCGCAGTGCACGCAGTGGAAGCGCGGTGAGAGCGCAGACAATCGCCAACAAGAACTGCGTAGGAACGCGATATAACGCCATGAGAGCTCCGTAGCAATGCCTTGGTCGCTGTGAGGACGCCGGACAACTGCATCTTCACGAAAAATATCAGATTTGTCTTGCGGTCCCACGGCGATCTGGAAAATTAAACAACGCCGTGCCAGCGCAGTGGAAACGCGGCATAGTGTGACAGGGGTATAAAGTATCATTTGTCATGCGAAAGTCCTGTTTTATTTAACGTCAACACTTTCGCTTATTACACAAACAAGCTAATATCTTGCAGAGTTTGATAACGAGTGTGGTTATGTGGATACCCTGTCATTGCCAGACAGATCGGGAGACAGTGCAACGATTGCATATTATCCCACTCAGGCCATACTGGACCGTCCTCAAGACTTCTACAGAGGTTGGCGTACAGATGACGGCCTTATCAAATTGGAACATAGAACTTTCGAAGAAAAATATGAAATATTGAACAAACATTATGTTCTTACTGTATACAATGTCAGTCGAACACATAAATTCTTCCTGGAATGTAAAAGACTTCAAATGAATCGACGAACCAACACAGTTTCGATCTTTGTAGGTAAGTAAATAATTGCATAATTTAAATCGTATTTAAGAACTCAACACAACAGGGCATGGTGATAAATTGTAAAGGAAATCTAAAAAGTATAATAACCCAGTGATAAATCAAACTCCAGTAACTCCTACACCGCGACACTAATAATACGCTTGCGCATAAACATTATAACAATATTTTGTTCTATCACAGACAAAACCGGACACATGAATGTTGTACTCGTGTATTTATTTCCAGGAAAACCAGTAATAGGTCCGATATGCTCAGTAGACATATGTGTCGACTGCGTCTGCGTTTCTCCTGGTGACAACGTTACTTGCACGTCATTCAGTGACAATGTTCGTATCAAAATCGGTAACAACAGTGCTCGTTTTGAAAGAGTCTTTCAAAATGGTGTAATCCTATACACAACCAAAGACTACAACAACACAGGTCACATGAAAACGTTTGAGTGTATTGCCGGATTCGAAAACGACAGACGCTGGTTTAGATCAAACGGATCACTCTACATAATAGGTAATGTATCTGCAATAACATTGCATCATTATGTTCTGATCCAGTACGGCTTGACGCTTGGTTCTTGTCACGTGTTTAGAGTACATGCACGAACCGCGTAATTGGGCAACCTTTAAATACTATGGAAGTGGTTTTATAAAACTTACATGAACCATTCCACACACCGGAAATTATCCAAAAAAAAATAAAAAAATCGAGGGTTGAAAACCAGAACGTACCAACTGCCATTGAAATCAATATACAGTTGGTACCTCCTGGTTTTTAACCCTCGAACTATTCTAGTCAAATGGTCACATTTTCTCATACGCAATTTGTATGGGTATTCGTGTTTATTAATTATCAGAGCATTTGTTGAATAATAACTACAATGCAGTCAATATTTATAAGTGTATACATTCCACTTGTCCAAATATATATATTTTTTTATTAATAATCTCAATATAATACAATTTATATTTATACTAATGGTAGTGCGAAATTTTCTTGGATTAAATAGTTAAATTGTTCATAGTTCCTCCTGCCGAGATTCAGTTAAACTTCCCCAAGCTGATGTATGGAGAACTTGTGAACGTAACATGCACCACATTTCACGGAAGACCACCGCCTAAACTTCATATGAGACTGGGCGGTGATATGGTTGAAGATGTAAAACAAATGGACATTCTAAATGATTCAAGCCAATTCTATACAAGTAGCATTGTGAAAGAAATTCATTTGGACAGACGTATAAGCAACACAGCCATCAACTGTACGTCTTATGCACTGGGAAATAATCTGAAGTACAATCATGTAAATGTTACCAGCCGGAATCTGTCTTACAGGTGTAAGTACGGCATTGTTTTTATTTTTTTTTACAATTGTATTTGGTCTATTCCATATGTTCAACCTTTATGAAACAAACGGACCATGATGGCCCAAAGCGCTCACCTGAGTACTGGCAATGACAGAGACCAGCTCTGACATCTTGATGTCATCACCTATAAAATGACCAACATCAGACAGATATCATTATTGCTGTTGACCTGGCAATCGACAGGTGTAATGCAGATGCCTGTCTGGCATACTTCTGTACCTATCCTGGCAATCGACAGCCGCTTTACAGATGCCTCAGGCAAAATGTTTGTTAGTTTTTTTACTTGAAAAAAACAACATCATACAGATAAAAGGAATCCGTCAGTAATATGTAATTTAATAATCGGTTAAAAATAATACTAAAGGGAAAAATGCTACAGCTTTTGTGCCCTTTTAGTTTAAACCTATTTATTTTAGCTCGATGTGCCCTTTTGAATAGAGTCATAAAAAATGCCCTTTTCCAAGTCAAGCTCCATGCCCCTCTGCCCTTCTAGATTAAACATTAGCCTGTCCGGCCTAATTCTGTTATTCACTTAGGATTAGACAAATGTATTTACGGTCGAAACTTTTGGGACCAAGACCAACAATAAGCAATGGGCGACATGTTTACCATGCCGAATCACACTAACATTACATAGAGGTTCTTCTAAACGTAGCAATTGCGTGAGGCTCAAACATTCAGCTGAGTTCCATATACGGTGTTTTGTTCTTTTATTTTTACAGAACAATTATTAAAACAGTCGCAATTGATTGCTCTAAAGAAACCTGGCAGCGTTACGTATATCATCGATTAGGACTAGTCAATAAAAAAACCATTGTATTGGATGTATATGCATTAATATTGTATTGCGTGTTTAGGTCTTATAAATGGTATTTTTCCGGTTGCTGAAATACTGTTTGTTGCCATCCGTGGTGAAAAATGAAATCTCTTTCCTGAAAAAGGGCCAATGCAATGACTCTGTTGGTTGTATCTCAGTCTGAGCAATTATTTGGTTTATAATGAAATCTTATTGTCATAAAATGAATGAGTAAGTCTGATCGAGATTAGATGAAAAATGAAGTTTCTATATTGCGCAAAGTCAATTTTTGCAAGTTTTCTCATAAAAATGGGAAATAACTCTAATCTTCCTGTTTTCATCTGGCCAATCATGGCCCTCAGATGAGATTTTATGGTCAAAAACAAACTATGCACGTTAAGTCAACATTGAATGAAAACTTAATTCTCTATGGAGACTGAAAAACCAATTGCTGACGAATTATGCTTTTTTTGTTCACAAACAAGGGGTACTAACTCTGGTCTTTCTAATCCGATCTTGCCCATATTTGACTGTAACTGAGACCATATTGTCTTACACAAACAGTGCAAGTTTGGTCAAGATTAGACATAACATGAAGTCTCTTTTCTCCTCATTGTCCATTTTTTTTGCATTTTTTCTCACAAACAAGTGTCAAAAACTCTGGTGTTTGTACCCCAAACTAGATCCTTTTTAGATTATTTTGAAATGCGATGTTCACACAAGTTGTGCAAATTTGGTCCAGCCCAAATGAAAAATGAAGTATGTATATTGAACAAAGTCCATTTTGAAGTTTTTCTAAAGAAAAAATGGCAATGTCTCTGGTGTTCAGGTCTGATTTTGCCCGTTACCGAACTTTGCCGAGATTTTATGATCGTACACAAACTGTGCAACTTTGGTCAAGATTGAATTAAAAGAGAAGTCTCTATCGCGCCCAATTGTTCACGCATGACGGACGACAGACGACGCAGGACAATCCTCTATTCCAATAGTTGCCCGTGCAATCAGTGCTCAGGTGAGCTGAAATCGTATAAAATGGTTATGTGTGCGTTCCGTTATTAGCTGTTATTCATTATATTCGTTTGCAGTTGGTACGGTGTATTGGCAAATGAATGACGTGCAATAACAATTTTAAACGATTTATTGTGTCGATCTCCGATTCAGATCCTCCGTCTCAGCTGGAGATGAACAAACCACCCAAACCAGATCACGTGACCTCTTGGTACCAGTTTCATATTGGTTGTAAAGCACTGGACTCTACTTCGGAATGCAACATTACATGGTCTTCTGACATTTATGACTTGGTCCTGAGCAAAAGAACCGATTCTAGACAGTCATTAGACATAGAATCTTGGATTAACGTCAGCGTGTCACAGAACTGGACAAATGGACGCCGTATCAGCTGCCACGTTGAGTGCAAGGAGTTTACACTGGACATGGAGCAGGATTTCATTGTGGATTTACCAGGTACGGTTTGGTGATTGCCCACTTAGGAATACATTTTTTCGGCGTAGCTGTCTAAGATCACTTTTGACCTAGATTTCTTGCGATAATTATGAAGCGGGAAAATTGAATGCCAATAGAATTGGGCAAATTTTCTAATTTTAGGGAATGCAAACTTCAAACAATGGTTTAACGTTTACCAATTACTGTTGCATACTTTTGGGGATAAAAAATTTATATAATTGTTTACATAAGTGGTTAAATTAAAGTTATAAACATATCTTCGACACTCTAGAACTGAACATAATGAACATTGTGAACAATTTTACGCATCGAATGTCATGATCAGAATGTTATATTCATTCACATAATGAACTAACTATATTGTTTAGCCTACATAATCGGAGCACTCTATAAAATGCAATTACAATGCTAAAATTCATGGGGACACAGTCGGTCACAACGTACAACGTTGCCTGCTCGCAAGCACAAAATATAAAGTGGTAAATTTCTGGTATTTTCTGATAAATAAGCAAAACAAATATTAGCAAATTTGATTGATCTTATATTTCCTATGATTTTATCAATGTGTACAAATATTATTGTACGCTGTAATCGACTGTCATTCCCGTGAATTAATTCTAGCGAGTACAACTCCAGAAGAAGAATCATTCTAAAAATAGCGCGCCGTAAAGCTGTGTTAATACACACGCATCAACTACCGTCTGGAGAATCCTAACCCTGAGAATTGCAATAAATGGGGAATTCATAAACTTACTGCTAATTCATTCCCGCTGTTATTTTCTGACAATGTTAAATTTGCCTGACAAATTCATGTATCAATTATGTTTACGTAAATTACTAGTATTTAGCTTATTCGTGTATCACTGGTGAAAACATGGGGCGGTATATGATCGGATTATTCACGGTACAGATATGAATAATTATTGAGTTTATCTCAAATTAATTTTTGGGGCCGATACGTTTTCTCATAGTGTCCAAAACATATAGTGTCCGATAAGTCTCCTTAGTAAGGACCAAAAAATATGGGGTCCGGGAAGTCTCCTTAGTAGGGAACAAAAATATGGGCTCCGTGAAGTCACAGCTTGGTCCTCTTTTATTATATTTAGAGCAAAAAAATGAGATCTCAATATTAATTTCTACGCCAATTCTCTTTTTAAAGACATTTTTTGTTTCTTTTTCTTATTTCAGTGTGTTTTAATGATTTATTTAGGTGTAATTTACATATTGCGTAAGTTATTGTGGTATTTAGTTCAAAATATGTATTGACATGTTTATTATTGGTAAATATATTTTAATTTACAATTTTTTCACAGCACATTCTTTGAACGCATTTATAATTTTTTGACCATTCCAAGACGGTTTCAGTAGATTTAATCACGTCTGTGTTTGCTTAGGCAGTTGGTCACTTGCTGGTTTTAAAGGATGGACCTACAGTTGTATAGGCGTCTATTTGCTACAGCTGGAATTTCATTTCCTTTAACATTGCATTGCACGAGTTGTCTGAGCACGTGCCTGAATAATAATCTCGTACCAATTGCCGGCAAAAACGTAAATATATAAGTATCTGATTCTAAAGATTAATAATTAAAACGAAATATGCATATTGATAGGTATAACTACATGTATGTCTTTCACACGTATGAACGTATCGTCAAAGACAATTCAGTTCATATGATAAATGTTTAGCTATGTTTTATCAATCATTTCAGTCATTTTAGTCACAGAAAGAGATACCACCACAACTGAAAATGCATTAGGTACTGTGGAAGTTTGGTAAACATATTGTTTGATTAGACATTTTTGGAAAGAAAAATATTTATAATTTGGAAAACAACTCGTACATGCACATTGAATCACACAAAAATAATTCAATTGAAATAAATTCAATTTAAGGTTTCATTTGGTCCTGTCCTTGTCGACCATAATTCATGATGTCAATACAACTTATGAATGTCATATTATTACTATTACAATTACTCCTATTATTGTAATAGCTCAAGACAGTTTCCCAATACGTTTCGCTAGGATCGGTTCTGTGGCAGCTACTGCAGTGTTGATCATCATTGTCGCCGTTATTATCACCACCAAAGGTACGTCACACATTAGTGTTTGAGTCGCAATAGTAGCTCACATTTTAACCCTTGATAATTGGTACAAACATGTGCCTCAAATCGCCTCAAACATTATATTATTACAAAAAGCAAATGCTGTTTATACGGATATCTAATAGGCATATATAGAAGAAAGAACACTCAGACTCAACAAAACTCAGATTCACTAATACGTGTAATACATGTTCAGCGTTTTTGTTTAATTATAATTTTCTGTACAGTTAAAATAATATTGAGCATATTAATATTTATGTTGCAGTGGTGATATACTCTGTGTCCAGGAAACAAACAAATATTCAGTAGGTTAAAGTTTGCACTTTTTTCAAAGTATTTGATTCATCTCCAAGACCTCTTTTACTGTCGTATTTCGAAACAATGACACGTGTCTTTGGAGTACTCACAGTCGTATTTCAATACTAGGACATCATGTCTTTCAAATCTAAGTGCCTACTTATCTTTTAAATATACAATTATCATTTTATTACTCGTATATATCAGTGCTTTGCCTTGAATTCACAATTGTCTTTTATCTTCCCCACCCCATTTTCAGACAGACATGCAGACATATCACATGTTGAACACATGAACATGTGTATCATTATGGTGCATGTCACAACCTCAGCCTCTGGCTTACTAAGATTCCATTTATCCATACTTCGCGACAAACGAGTGCAAATACTTATTTCATTAATTTCCTGACATTGATAACTTTCATCTTGTACCTTGGGCTGTTTCTGTCTTGCTATCAAACAACAATGCCTCAATCACTTCAACGATGAGGAATTTTAAGAGCATGCGTTTGTTTCCAACATAAAATCAATAGCTACCAGAAATCTTTTGAAACTAGGACAAAGTTTAACTGCTAGGACAACTCGTCCGTCTCTTGACCAAGTTGTTATAACAGCAAACCATTGTACATAGAATCATGCTTTCATATGATTTAAAACAATTTAAACACGAACAAGAACACAGACGCTGACTTAATTATAAACGAGCGTGAAAGCATATCAGTAATTAGATTTTTACGCGCTCCGAAGGGGGAGCATATAGTCGCCGCTCTGTCCGTTCGTCCGAATTCTAATTCAATTGCCATTTAGTTTGACCGGTTGTCAAATGGAATTCCCCGACGATTTTATACATCATACTCCATGTCCGTCCATCCGTCTTTCCTTCCGGTACTTCGTTACCGCTCAAGGTCTCAGGAGCTAATGACTCCAATTCGATGAAACTTCATATGCAGCATCCCTACCCGATGGACATGTGCATATTGTCAGATCGTTCGTCAAATAATATTTCAGTGAGTTATTACCCTTTAATTAGAAATATGACAGTTTCATAGGAAATTTTCCGCGTGAGATCTCAGGAACTAATCGCCAGAATTCAATTAAACGTTTTATGTAGCATCCATACCAAGAAGGCATGCACATTTTGTCAGTACGTTTGTCGGATTATTTTTTTTAGGGAGTAACTGCCCTTTTTATAAAGAAAAATACAATTAAATGGAATACATTCGTTTCCGCGCAAGATCTCAAGACCTAACACATTGATGTCAAAGGTCAAGTTCACACCTATAGGCCAAAGGTCAACATCCGTACTTGCCGTGTATTTTTAAACTACTTGAAACAAATGCTAAGCTCAGTAAGAAAGGCAAGAAGCGCACGTGAAACAGGTCTGTAGGTCAAGGTCACATTGAGAGGTGAAAAGCCAAGGTCACACTTAGAGGCAAATAGTCGAAATTGGATTTGTGCTTGTCCGGACTATTATTTGACCATGGATTTATCAAATTACTTGGCTCAAATATTTGCCTAAATGGTTGCTTAAAGGCGACGATTTGTCACGCGTATGACCAAGGAGCGTAGATCGATTATGAATCAGGGCTATAGGTTAAAGGTCAAGGCCACAATTAGAGGTCAAAGCGGCATCGGGGTGCATCCATCAGTTCTACCGATATTCTTGTTTTGTTTGAATGTAGTCTAATGGGTCATTATTGTCATATTTACAAATCGGTGGTGAGAACTATTTTACCAGAGACAGTTTGCATAGTTTCAGCTAGACATTTAACATGGTGATTTATGTGATTTTCTATGAGCAAAGAAACAACAACAAACAATGCTGTTTAAGACATGATACATATCATCACGAGTGCATATAAATCCATTAAGTTAATGCAATATATATTTGCTTTTCTACATTAACCTCTGTTGTCCAATCGCACTAAATACAAAAACAAATGGCAGTTGTTTTGGTATTCAAAGTCATACAATTACTGGTAAAGCTGATGCTATCAACTAGACATAAAAACTGCTATATTCACATTATGCATGGAGGAGACTGATATGTATGTATTGCACGTCACCTTTGATATCTATGTTTAAACAGTTTCATAAAAATGTAGAAAAAAGGTTCTCAACACATTTTAAACAACTTTTTTCAGCCAAGCAGGACCAGAAGAAATACAACTGCCTGAGATGCCGCCAGCAGGTACATGTAATATAAATTAATGTAGTTTATAATATCTGATTGCGTATTGAAATGGTAACCAGAGATTATTGAGATTTTTTCAAACAAGTTAGTTTGAACATAAAACTGCAAAACAGCAAATTAATTGTAATTGTACAGTAAAACTTAAGGATAGAAAATCCGACATTGTTTTGACACGATTATGTCATTGAGATTGATCTCCCTTTGCCGGTGTTTACTTACGTCGCCAATGTTGAAAAGAAGTGCAAATGATAATTTAACGAATATAGCAAAGGAACTTTTACAGGCAGTGATGTTTTCTGAGTCATCTTTCTACAGTGTATAGAGTTATTTATTATATTGAGAAAACAAACATAAATAAACACAAAATGGGGTACAGGGTGTCATTGTGCTCACAAACATTTTCATCAAGTTTAGGGAACATCGAATAAAACATGTTGTTTTGGGGGAATGGAAACGTTAAAAAGGCAAAATGTACACAATTCATGGATCATAACTCCGCAGTTCCAGGGGCAATTTGTTTGATTTTCGGTTATAAATGAGATAGGATGCACTCAAGCAGTTGTATGAAGTGTGGTGAAGATCGGATGAATGAAAACAGTTGGATTTTGAGGGCGGAAACGAACGTGGTCTACTGACCGACAGACAGCACGACCGGTTTTAAAAATAAATATACACCTTCTTCGAGGGGGGGTGGGGCATAATAAACAATAAGGATACTAGACTATTCATGGTCACCAATATTTCAAACATAGTCAAAGGGTTCCGTCGTTTATGCCGTGACAAGGTTTTAGAAGTATTGGAGTACTGGTCAGTTTGACCATATGACCGAATAACGCGGGTACCTAGGCCTAAGGGTTCTGTATTTATTGTTTGGACAATGCTTTCACGACAATTGTTCAGATTGACCCAATAGGGATCCTCTACCGGTCATGACAACAGACCTACCACGTTTGAAGAATCTAGGCCTCAGGGTTCTGTACTTATTTCCCGGACAAGGTTTTTCAACTATTGGTCTTTTTTTTATTGGGTCAGTTTAACCATGATCTTTGACCCAAGGACCCACTTATTAATAGGGATCCTTTACATTGCTGAACAAAGATAACTGCCAAGTTTAAGGAATCTGTGCCTAAGGTTGTCATAGTTATTGCTTGGAAAAGATTTTACACTTATTGTGTGTTTTATACTGTTTTGGTCACTTTGACCTTTGACACAAGGACCAAATAATCCATATCAATCCTCTACTAGTCATGACAAAACTACGAAGTTTGAAGATACTAGGCCTAAGAGTTTGGTAGTTATTGGCCGGTTTGATCTTTACCGACGGACAGAGGGACAGACATTTGCGAAGCAATATACCCCCGCTTCTTGGAAGAGGGGCATAATAATTCATTTCCACATCATTATTGGCAATATTTTAAACAGATACTTTTTTTAATGCTTGATCTGCGTACCACGTGTTTAATAACGTATTTATGCAATCCATACATTTACAAGAAACAATGTAACTTGACAGATATAGTATGTTAAAGCTATAAGCAGTGAAGTAAAAGCATGCATTGGAATTGTTCGTACAAAATCATTGAATTTGAATGCGTCTCAGTAAAACTATGCCACCATTGTAATCAATTTAATGTTTGGGAAAATATAAATCTAAAACAAGTCTTATTATATTGTTCGTTTCAGCATGCAGTGGAACATGGGTAGATGGAGATCCGATCACTGATATTGTTCGTCAGCTTCAGTTGGCTTTTCCACAAGATATGGAACAGGTGAAAAATATATTGCTCTCTTGTATAATATAGAAAACTGTGGAAACTGTGCTTTGCATTAATTTAAATTAAAAATATACTGCAGATCGAGGGTTGAGCGTGAAACTATTGTATCTTAGATAAAAATGTAAAGCACATATAATAGTTTTACGCTCAACCCTCAACAATTATAACAGTGCTAATCTTTAGTACACCCCATGAAAGTTCTATTGTTTAATTATTTATTTTTGCTATAACAGGGCGCTACTGGTTCTGATATCGTTTACGCCGATCTCGACATAGATTTCCTGGAAAAGAACATAGCACTGGTGACTAGGCGAGAATTCTATGAACCTACTGAGTATGCCGACGTGGCGACGGCACGTAGAATGATAGAAGAACCAGACTACGTTAATGTTGGAGGGGTGTTATAGAACGACGATCATCTGTAAAAAAGTGACTGATCAATTTGTAACACAAGAACGCACAATTGCAGCTTTAAGTTTCATTCACGTTTCTACAAGACTCTTCACAACTGCACACGTTTAGATATAATGGAGCTAGCTGCAATGTCAATGTCTCTTTTGAGAAAAAAACACAATAAATTGTGATGTGGTTTTGTGACCTACGTGAACATGGTGAGTCTTGAACTGGGAGAGCACAAGGTGTGTGTGCGGCCATCAATAAATGGGTACCTGTTCTTACATTATAACCTCATGGAGAGAGATCAAGATACGACGAAGCTGCTGGCTAAATGTAAATAACTAATAATAAATCGTGCAGGACCGGAATTGTGGTACTTGGTCAGCAGTGTACATAAATGTAAATATGATTGTTAGTTTTACAAACACTTTACTTATTTCAACATTAATACTATTGTTATTAGCGTATTTAGTGCACAAATACACGTGTATATATGGTTCTGTCAACCTTACTACTGTAAATGTATATTGCATGTTGTCGGTGCATCAATAGAAGCAGATGGCTTAGATACTATTGGTGCCTAACAAGTTTTATCGTGAACAATCGAAACTATACAAACATAAATATAATTATGTAAAAGTCGGCTACAAGTTACAAATATAAGAAATTTCAATTACGGTAGATGAAGGAGGAACTTTGTGACTGCTGTTCAAGAAAGTTACTGTTAAACTGATGAAAAATTGTAAATAAACTGTTGTTAACAGATGTTTACGTTGAAAATGAGCAGTCGCACCAAGAATCTCATCATTGTTTAGCTGAGAGGTTACGCAATAGAACTGGGAAGACTTTAACTACCTATAAACTTGATACCCGTTCCTTATTTGAAAGATGTGTTGGATTTTGGGTCTTGGGGCAAGGCCTGCAGTTATTCACTTTTGTGCAACCATGCAGATATCTCTGCACAATTGCCAAGTTATTTGATATATAAATACACAATAATTAAAGGTCTACATAGAATAATTAGAAAAAAACCTCTAACGGAAATAACAGCCAGAGACCACGAGCAGTTGTGGGCTCAAGCTTCTACTTTATTTTGGAACACGTATTCAGACATACGAAATTTATGTTGCAACATTGTTGCTCTTGGTAAATGTGTATAGTTTAGGTGAAGACTGTGCACATTATACTGTATGCAACACATTGCCAAGCAAATGCACGCTTTGAAATAAACTTTTTCATCTGATATTGTGGTCATTTTTAGAGAGGGTAGAAAAAATGACATTTTCAAATAGGCGCACTTACACGTAGTAGAATTTTCGAGGTGTTCATCAAAACAGTCAACTAAATTTAATGTAAAGGTTATATTCCATTTATATTTTGTTGTATTGTTATTCTTTCGTGTAGAAATAATTGTGATTTCAATGATTTTATTATTCCATTTATGACGTTATTACATTTGCAAAGTGTGTGTTAACGAAGTATTTGTAATTTATGTTTTGTTTAATAATAAAATATGTACATTCTTGGTTACATGATTTTGTTGAAACTGAAAATTTTTAGTTTAATTGTTGTCTTTATTGAATGTCAGGAACCATCGCCGTACACCACCGAAGATACACACAAACACCTCATTATTGTTTTCATTATTGTTTTCATAAGGATAATGGTCAAACACAAATTTGGTAAAGGGGGTCGATCGGTGCTGTCGATTTAAGTGGCGTTTGGGGTCGAGCCATGAGGCAGATTATCGAAGAGGACGTGGTTGAGCGAAGCGGCCAATTTTGGGGCAGGTAGGATTCGACCGATGAGGCCCATTTGGGAGTAAATGGGTGTCAAGCGATGAAACCAATTTTGGGGAGATTGAGTTAAACGATGTGGCAGATTCGGGGGTAAGGGAAGGGTTTGATACAAAATGTCTCTATCCTGCACATACAGTAGTCATTTTTTACAACAAAAAAGGGGCAATAACTATGGTGTCTGTGGTACGATATGGTTGGGTTGTTATGGGATCATACTGTCAAAAACAAGCTGTGCAAGTTTGGTGGAGATTACACAAACAAGATTATTGGTAGAACGGATGGATACTCCCAGATGCCGCGTTAACCTCTAATTGAGACCTTGTTAACCCATAGACCTGATTCATGATCACGACAAGCCGTCTCATTGTTACAGCCCGTACAATTAAAAGCGAAGTTTGGCGTTTGACCTAAAGTCTGACCTTCATCTTCGACCTGCTGTCTTGGTCCATGCGCGCGAAAACTGTCTCATTTGGACAATCTAAGCAAAGTTATTTTAAAATCCCTCCATTCATGGCCAAGTTATAGACCAGCAAAGTGACAATTATGACTTTTGACCACAAGGTGGGACCTTGACATTTGCTCTATGGACCTGGTTCATGCGCTCAACATGCCGGCCCATGGAGAAATTCGTGACAATTTATTTTAAAATCCCTCCATCCATGGCCAAGTTATAGCCTTGACAAGCGCCAATTTTGAACTTTGACCATATAAGTAACCTTGACCTTTGACCTACGAACCTGGTTAATGCATGCAACTTGCCGTCTTATTGAGACCAACATTTGTGCCAAATAACTGTAAAATCCCTCCATCCATCGCAAAGTTAAAGCCCAGACAATTAAGTCCTAATTTTGACCTTTGGCCTCTTAGTCATGCTGTCTCATTGTATTGCAAATGATGGAATACTTGCTCTCGCCCTGTAACGGTCCTTGCAGACAACGTTAGGCATCAACAAAACAGGATGCAGTTATGCAGAGCATTAATTGTAATAACTAATGTTAGTGTATCTTATATGATAGTATTTTAAGCATCAATATTGATGAGATGTATATATAATCTTCAACTTCTTTTGCACAAACACTTTGTTGATTTTGTACAATTATTTCATACTTTTACATTTATTTCAATCTGTCATCGTTTATCATGGTCAAACTACCCAATGTTATCAAAATTGGTATATGTTAGATAAATGGATGGCAAATAAAGTTGATTTTGTTAATTTATATTGCTGTTCCTTAACGGCGATAGAAACAATCGATTTATTTGCTGGCGCATTGAAAACAGGAAGAGGCGCAATGATCGCTTACAGAAGAGCCCCGAATAGGTAAAGGATGGGTCCAACCTTAAATAAGTATAATAGTATAAAAAGGAATGAATAATTTGTTCTGTGCAACCTGTTCACACCAGTAGTTTCTCTCTGGAACCATCAATACGTACTATGTCCATTTGATATGAGTCTGTTGTTTTGTATATTTCCTTGACGATTCAAGCAAATAAACTGCTATGAGTCATGGACCAAACTGGTTAATCAACACTCGTAACCATTCAGCAACAGAACGTATGTCTTCAGATATATGTGAAATAAATGCACATCTCTCACACAAAAAAACAACATAATTCTCATTTCATAGTGTTTTTTTCTTCTCAACTGACCGGTGAATTCGTAGTTTGTTGTCACATCGATCGACCGCATGTTTCATCTAGCAGCAACTTTCCGACAAGGCAAGTAATGCACCTATACATACAGCATTATACGGTGATGACCTTTAGATCCTCTACCCTTAGAATATATAATAAAATGTCGAAATGTTTGTAAAAATGAAAACCAAATATGATTTTAATTTTCATGATTGAGTACAGAAAGTCAAATATAATACAAATATATAACTTGGATATTATTTGTAATTATTATTAACAATTTGTAATAATTATTAACAAAATTTCAAACTCCTGACATTGATCTCCCCTGCTTTCTTACATCTGATCTTTAAGGTGACCTTGGAACCACAGACCTTGTTCTTGCCAGGGACACATTTTTCATGGTTGCTATTAATATGTTCCGATTTATAGTAGAATTCCTATTTGCAAGTAGAAAGCATGGCCCAGAGACAAATACTGAATCTTGTATGTGACCTTTGACCTCTAAATGTGAAATTGATCTCTAAACTAAAGGCCTGGCTATTGCACATGACATACCAAATCATGAAGGCGATCGTTTTCTATTTCTAAGCTCTTTGAAAATCTGTCCATGCCAGAATTATTTTTTGTGAATCGTGACCTTGACCATTGAGAGACCAGCATATGTGATGTACGCAACACATCATTTGGTCATGGGGAATAATAATCTGAAGTAATATTTACAGGCATGTAAACATTATGGAGCTTAATAACCTTGCATTCTGACTTTGACTTTTGAGAGAAAAGCATGGGTAATGTACACCATCGGGTCATGGGGAATAATCATCTAACGTATTAATAAAATACTTCCAGGCATTTAAACGTTATGGGGTGGAATTGACCTTCAATTGTGACATTGATCTTTGACAGACGAGCATGGTTGTAGTACGCGACACATCGTCTGGTCATGGGGAATACTAATCTGAAGCAATATAAAAATCCTTCCAGGCATTTTGAAGTTATGGAGCGGACACAAAATCCGGATGGACCCGCCCATACATGCAACCACGGACAAACGGACGAACAGCGCGACTAATGAATGCCCTTCTTCGGGTGCTTAAAAAAAGGGGAGCTTGAAGCTGCGGATAAATGAAACCAGGATGTATTGTGATCGGTTCATTGTCCTGTTATTAAAACTTCTAATTGTCGAGCTACTGTTCTGAAAACCAGTCACGTGGCGCCTATTGTCTCAGTCATAATTACCTCACTTAAACAGATGTAATTACTTCCTACAAGGAAATTATAAAACAAAGATAAATTGAGGACAAGCCCACGAAACTTACTAAGCTTGCATAAGCGACTAAATTAGTCAAATTAATTTGAAAAGGCCATGCACGTGTTTCCCATACGATAAAGAAAGGCATGTTTAGGCAAGCACACAATCATAACAGTTTTTGACGGGGTCATATACAACGTTCCATTTTTGAAACCACCTTCATTAAACATAAACATAAAACCTGTCAATAAATGAAACCATTAAATGAAACCAAAAATAATACTTAGAAAACAATGCTTTTATACACACGGTTACTTGTATCGAAACATGGCAATGAACTCTTACTGTCTCAGGTCAAAGCACGAGTGTTTTGAGTGAGTTCTTAAAAATCTAGCTAACCATCTATATATCTTGTAAAATGGGCGTGTCTAGAAGCGATTGTACGCATTCATCACAATTTGAATAAGAAACGCTCTCCACAGTGGGCGATGACGTCAACATCCGAGGCAAAAGGAAATTTTTATCAAATAGATAAAAATGCATCGAACTTGTTTCGAACAAGAGCGAAGTTAAATGGTGTATAAAAAATGAATTTATTTGGTTATTAAAAAATTCTATTTGGAATTTTGATATGGTATATAATTAACGGTAAATATGTTTTATTTTATGAATGTATAAACATGTGTCTTTCTAGCTTTTAGTTTTTACTGATTACATCCGTATTTAACTCATTAAATAACAACAACAACAACAACAAAAACAACAACACATTTTATTAGCATACAAGCATATAAACATTGCTTTTTTGCCAAATATATATACGAAATGTTACGCAATATGTAAAAAAAAAGACACATGGAAAGAATTAGACAATGTCAGGAGTTGAAAATTAATATATAACTAAAATTCTGAAAAAACTACTACTCATAATAAGCATTTGGAAAATTAACAGATGTATAAGTAGAGTATGAAATTAGGATATATGTTACTTGGCCTGTTAAATACATTGTGCTTTATGTAAAAACTGATTGAAAAGAAAATCAATATAGACAGGAGTTGTAAGTAAGTGTATATATATTTCCGAAATACGAAATACAAAAAAAACTGCTGTTATATATATGACACAAACTTGAAATTAGGTTAACAAACAATATAAATTTATGTTTATTGTGAATCTAATACCATTATTTACTGACAATTAATTCAGTAAAATTGTGCTATTCAAAATCTAATCAGTGTTGAAAGTGTTTTGTAATTTATTTGCAGTAAATATATATTTATAAAGATTTATAATTTCTTTTTTGTTTTGAGTTTTCATTAAGCTGTCAAATTTATTTAATGTTAGCCATCTTTGAAAATACGGTGTCAGATAGATTTTTCTAATATCTTTATATATGGGACATGTTAACAAAAAATGATATTCATTTTCTATAACGTTGAGACTACAAAATTTACATTTTCTATTTTCTCGGACAATATAATTGTATCGACCTCTTTCTATTTCTAATCTGTGCAATGACAATCGCAATTTTGTTAGTGCTATTTAATATTTTTTTGTTTAAACGATATCTAGATATTATTCTATATTAGAAATGTCTTTGAAGCGACAGTATGTGGTGAGTCTTGGTGAATTGTTTATTTCGCTTTACCAGTGGTGTTTATATTGATCAAATAATCTTTGTTTTATAAGATTGTATGTTTGTTCCGATTTTTCTGTAAGAGTTTATTGTTCCGCCCATATCTACATTAAGCCTAGCTGTTCAAGTACTGTTTTTATTTGTGTCGCCCAATTTCTGCGATTGTATGCAGTGTTATGTTCTGCGTCGTTATGTAGTAATTTATACGTTAGTTTTATAAGACTATCGTCTTATTTTAAACCAAAATCTAATTTACCGTATAGAGCAGACAAATGTGTTGATTTATTAGCACAAATTTTTTATTTAAAATTGTGTAGGAACAATTTCTAACTCTTTTCCAAAAGTATAACCCCAAAGCGGAATAATGATGTGCGGGTGTTACTAATTTATCAAAAAGATTTAATTTTTCTTTGGTTTGGAATTCATATTGGTTTATCACAGAGAAAAGTCTATGAAGTGCTTTGTTACCGTGTTCCGATATTGAGTGTACTGTTTTATACCAGTTTCCATTTTTAAATAATGTTACACCTAAATACTTGAATTATGGCACTTTTAAAATATTTCTCCATACAAATAAAAATTATGATTAGTTGGTCGATTACCTTTTTCAAAAATGACTACCTTGGTTTTATTGGTGTTGAGTTAAAATCGATTGCAGTAACTTTCGATGTCATTCAACATTGACTGTAAAGAAGACGGCGATGTTGAAAAAAGGACCTGATCGTCAGCATATGATAACAAGAAAAATTGTATTTAATTTATAGTTATTATGTCCTCAATGTCAGAGTTTATACTTTGTATGACGTCATTCACGAACATCATGAACAGGATGCTCGAACATGGGTTCGACACCTGTATATAAGTGCATGTATTCAGTTATGTGTGTTTGTAATTTGACCGCTGCCTTCACGGAATAATACATCGCTTTAAGGGCGGACACCATTTTAGAGCTGATTTGCTCTTATATTAATTTTTGCAAAAGAAGTGAACGATTTATGCTATCATAGCATTTAGCATAATCGATACATATGCAGTATAGTTGTTGACCCGCATTCAATACCTTATTAATTATGCTATTGAGAATGAAGATGCTATCAACTGTGCTGTTTTCCTTTCTGGTAACCATATTAAAATTAGTATATTTTCTCATTTTCTTCGCACCATTTAGTGAGTCTGTTTAATAATATTTGAGAGTATATCTTTGACATAATGTTATTAAGGGTTATTCCACGGTAATTTTTTGCAAGATTGGAATCGCCACTTTTAAATATTGTTGTAATTTAACCGACTCCCCAGCTTTCTGGGTATTGACCATTTTCAAATATATCATTAAACATGAATAGTAGATGGTGCTTAATTATACTATAAGCAGTCTGAATTATCTCTGCAGATATATTATCCGACCCACTTGATTTTCCGTTATTTTGCTTAAAAACAGCCTTGTATATTTCTGTTTCGGTGATAGGAGAATCACGGTAATCGTTTATAAAATGCGGTTCATTATGCCCATTCGTTATTATTATAATCAATATGATCATTAATTGATTATTATCAGTATTATATCCAATCAAGTCTTTCAAATGGATGAATATGTCGTTAATCATCTGATCATTTGGTTTTGTATTATTTGTTTTATAGCATTTTTTAATCGTTTTCCAAAATTGTTTCGGTTGCATTTTTAGCAATATTGCTTAGTTTTGTTCCTTCACTGATGTTATGACGATATTTAGCTTTGTTACATATATCATTGTACCTTGGTCTGCTGGCAACGAAGCGTTGCCTGTTGTCATGTGTTGTATCTGTGCTGAATGAATTCTTTTGCGTGCTTAAAAGTTCGTTTTGCCGTGTAACATTCATTATCAAACCATTCAGGTTTATGAAATATTTCGTGACGTTTCGGTTTTGTTTGGAACACCTTGCCAAAATAATGTTTGCTATTTTCTTCTAAGAAATTTGTGAGAATATCAATTGTGTTACCAAGTGATTCTTTTTCATCATACATTTGATCTAATACCTGTTTATTTTCATTCAGTAACATATTAAATTCAGAGACCTTTTTTTCGTCAAAAACAATGTTAAGTTCTTTTTGTTTGCCGTCAATATCATTATCATCATAAATCAGTGTACTTCGTGTTAAGAAGCTGAAATAAAGTGCAGCGTGATCGGAAAATTCTGTCCATTCTAGTATCTTAAAATCATGAATGAAATTTCTATCGTAAGTATCGTGGTGTAGTAATAAATAATCTGTTACGCTTTGATCACGTGACGAAATGAATGTATAATTGCCTGTTCTGTCACCCGGTAAACGACCGTTAGCTATAACGTGATTGGTGGATTTACCTAGTGATTACAATGCACGACCTTGACGTCAATCACGTGGTCTTCATTCATACGTTTAGGAAGACGTGAGTGTCCTGAAAGTGTGTCATACGTGCTGTCACTAAATTATCTAGATATTTATTATATTCTACATTATCAGATGAAACTCCTGTTCTAGAATTTATATCTCCGACAATATATGTATAACCTAAATTGCAGTATTTTTCAATATTGCTCTCTATTTCCTCGAAAAAATCAAAATCTATATCTTTTAAAACTGTAGAAGAGACCGGTGGAATGTATGTACAACATAAATAAACATGCTTATCAAAATTTAACAATGAGCAATATAGTTTTAACCAAATTATTCCAATGGTATTTAACTCTACAATATATATTTTTTGTTTTAATTCATTTTTATAATAAACAGAAATACCTCCAGCTTGACGACCTTTTTTAATACCATGAGATTTGTGTCCATAAATATGAATACTTTCAAAATTCCGACTTCTAGATTCTGTTTGGTCTTCTTATTAGTCCATGTTTCACTTAAAATAATAATATCATATTTATTAATATATTCCAGAAAGTCAGTGTCATTTAATGTTCGTACAAGTCCGTTTACATTCCACGATAACACTTTTAACTCCTCATTGTCCTAATTGTGGATCTCGCGAAAGCTGCCGTCGTTCCTCTTGACTAGTAGTTTTGATCCGGCCCATTTCGTCGTCCTTCCGGCTGCTCGTTCCCTGTCTACGAGATGTTGCTTGCTTCGCCGGTTGTTGAGGGTTGCCTTTGATTGTTGGATCCCAACATTCTGATTAAGTGCCCTTAGTTCTTGGTTTCTTTCTAATGCTGTTTTGCGCACGAGTTTACGGTAGGAAAACGGATTCAACTTTACCACAATCGGGCGCATTTTTCCAGGCGTTCCTTCCCCTATGCTGTGTACCTCTGTCCAGAGGTATGTCTTTCTCAATGTGTAGAACATATCTGATGAGACTTTGTACAAGGTCTCCACAATTTTCTTGGTTGGTTGATTCTTTAATTCCATGAAATAATAATTTTTCTCTTAAACTATGGAATTCAAGTGTGTTTTTTCGATTTGGTCTATGTGTTGTTGGTGTCGATCAAATGCGTGTTGTAGGACATTGCACCTATCATGAAAAGCTTTCATTTGATCTTCTGATTACTTAAGTTTGTCTTTGTTGATTCAAATTGTTCATTGAAGAACGTGCAGCTGGTTCCCATGGATTTTGCTTGCTGTTCTAACGTTTCTACGTTTTGGGTCAGTTTATTCATACAATCTTCAACTATGCCAATTTTTGATACTTGCAGTTTGATGCTTTTTATGTCCTCCATTATCTCTAGCGCCCATGGTGGTTGTGTTTGAGCAGATATGTTTTGTTGGGGTGGCATGCCAAACTGATTGAAGGGTGGAGATTGTAATCCAAACTGGTTTCCATATTGTGCTGCTCCGTTTTAATTCATATTCCAAAATGCATTTGGCACATTATTTCCATCAACATTGAAATGTGACGTTGTTTGTGGCCTATTCACACGTTTTGTTCTGCCTTGTTCACTGTGTACACCGCTTACACTGTTTACACGCGATTCCGAACCTGTTTTGACAGGTTTGATTGTGCGGAAAACCCGCCCGATTCGCGGGCTCAATTGGTGAAATTGTTTTTCTTCTTCTAATCGAATTATTACTTTTATTTCCTTTTGATTATTATTCTTCTTCTGTGACATTAAGTACAATTCAAACGCTTCATTTTAATATTCAAATCAATTGCTTTCTTGTTAGAAATCTAGTTTTAAATCACAAATTTCACAGTGGTAAAAATCCGTGTCCTTACATATTGCTAGACGTCACTACCATACTATACATAATAATATCTCTAACGATGTTTTATTATATCTTCAGACTATAGCGCAGAGGCGCTGAGGTTGGGTACACTGTCTTTAGTCCGTCCAGCGTTTGTAAACAGGGACATTATACTCCATTTGTTGACGATTTCAACACCAACCGAAGATATTCTTAAGGGGATATCATGGCACGTTAAGCCCGGGTACGAAACGGGATTCTATGAAATAGAATCTTGATATGAATACTTGGAGTTGGATTCACGGAATGGGGTGTGGTTAGTTCTTAAACGTGTCAACAAGACTTTGGATAAAGCGCAATTTTATGCCAGCTTTAACCACGTGGTTTCAAATTCCATCATAATACAATTAGAATGTAAGTTTCATTTTAAATACAGTCTTTATTTCAAAACGAAGAATACATCTTACGTACACATGGGTATTTTATGGATAAGTGCTGACACAAATATTGATGTTTTTATAATAGAGAAGATGAAATTTGGTGTTTGGATTACATAAAAATATGAATACACATATAATAATGACAAAACCGCCAAATCCCCAAGCCCTAGTAAAGCACGATTTGAAAACAAAATGGTGCACGTGTAAACATGCACACAGAAAATAGAGTCGACTGTTATCTGGTCGTTTGATAGATTGTGCGTAATACACATACTAAAATAATACTATATAACATGCATATATTACGCGGTATTTTACTGTATAAACAATCTTGTTATAACCTTAAACGTCATGTCGTTTTCTTTCCTACTTAATATTTGCTTGTAGAGTTTGACCACGAGTGTGGTTATCTGGAGATCATATCCTTACCAGAAAGATCGGGCGACAGTGCAAATATTGCATATTATCCGACACAGAACATACTTGACCGCCCTCCAGATTTCTACAGAGGATGGCGAACAGATGATGATTTTATCACACTGCAACATGGTGGTTACGAAGAAAAATATATCAGTCTAAACACGCATTATATTTTGACAATCTACAATATCACTAGAACACATAATTACACCATGGAGTGTAAGAGAAATTGAGGGTATCAAAGAACTAACAAAATTTCAGTCTTTATAGGTAAGTATTTGTATAATTACATTCGTATTTACGAAATCAACAACATACGACTTGATGATCAATTGTAGCAAACTCCCTTCATGCTTGCGCCAAAACACTAATACTGTTTATATGCGTAACTGTTTGTAACTATTACCTTTCAATGACAAACAAAACAAGACACGTAAACGAATGTTACATGCGTTATTTATCGTTCAGCTCTGCCGTCCCTGGCTCCGCTATGCTCTGTCGACGGGTGTTTCGACTGTGTTTGTGTTTCCCTTGGTGCCAATATTACTTGCCATTCATCCAGTGACAATGTTAGTATCCGATTTGGGAACAAGAACGCGCGGTTCCGTAGGGAGGTTGACAATGGTGAATTCAAATACACAACAAACGAATGTAACGAAACATGCCACATGCAAGCAGTAGAGTGTTTCGCTCGATTTGATAACGGACGCCACTGGTTCAGATCTAGTGGTGATCTTTACCTTATAGGTAATGTATCTGAAATAATTTGGTATCTCATTAGCTCACTTTAATGCATAGCAGATCTACATAACGTTTGAACTTGAAGTTGTATACAGGTTGTATGTGAAATGCGAAAACTTGAAACATTATCTACCATTAAGCGATGCCTCATGGAATAACAAACAAATCCTTGACCTACGTTTGGTATTCCGTTTATAATGTATGAAAATAGAATTTTATAATATTAATTAAAAATAACTTCTATTTTAACCATGCAAAACCGAACCCTCTGAAAACCGAATCCCTGTATAAACCGAACAGATATTTTGATCCCGATTTGTTTTTCTTATTATTATATATACCAAAAACAACTAAATAAAGCGAATACTGTGTAAACCAAAAACCGAACGATTTTATCTCGAAACAGTTCCGATTGAAAAACCCGAATAAACGAAACGGCTATGTATAGTCATGTGTCACTTGATTTCACATGTATTTTATTTTTATACACTTTTTAGAATATGTTATAATTTGCATTTGCTATAATGGTGGTATTCATAATCGTTAGTTAATCGGATAAAGACTCTTTTCATAATTCCACCTGCTGAGATACAGGTTACAATTCCAAGCTGAAGTACGGAGATCTCGTGAACGTAACTTGCACCACAAGCATGGCGAGACCACCGCCTAAACTTCAGATGAGACTTGAGGGCGAAATTATTGAAGATGCAGAACAGATAGACATCCTGAATGATACAAGCCAATTTTTTACTAGTAGTATTGTCACAAACATTCATTTGGACAGACGTATGAGCAACAAAGCTATCAACTGTACGTCAACAGCAATGGGTAGTGGTCTGAACTATAAATTGGTAAATTTAACCAGCCAGATTATGTCTTTCAAATGTGAGTACATTTTACATGGGTAAAACATTGTCGTTAAATTTGCGCTGAAAATACATACTTAATTAAAACAAGGTAAGGGGGCTAAAGTGTTAAACAAATGAAAACAACGTGATAACAATATTGTTCTCAAATGGTCACTTTGGAGCTCCATTTTTAGGTAGCTAACCTTTTACAATTACTATTTGGTGTTATTTCAAAACGCAGCACACATGATGCCAATGCAGCTTCCCTCGATATTTATAGAAAATGTTTTCAATGCTTAATCATATCAGCCAAACAGTTAACTACAGTTATGCACAGCCCGTATGGCATAACACATTTTTATGTACTCCACTGGTTTATGTACATTACAGAAATTGTGTCATGGGATCTACAATCATGACTGTATCCGCTGTCACGTTATGTCAGCGTTCGAATGATTTATATAATACATGTTTTCCACCTTGAACGTTTCAGATCCTCCATCAACATTGGAGATGATCAGACCTTCCATTCAACTGTACAAAAATATTTGGTATCCTCTTCTCATCCGCTGTAAAGCCGTCGATTCCAATGCTGAATGTAGCATTTCATGGTGTTCAGACATAATTCATTTAGAATTGAACAACACTGTAAACGTGCAGCAGTCATTAGACATAGAATCTTGGATTTACGTCAACGTGTCACAGAACGCGACACAAGGTCGGATCAGCTGCCACGTTGAGTGCAAGGAGTTCACACTAAATATGCAGCAGTACTTTACTTTCGATTTAACAAGTACGGTTTGTTTGCAGCAATCTGAAGAAAAACTATACCAGAGTTAATCATTACAATTAATTCGCGTTGAACCAGTTAAGGCTTTCGAAAGTCCTAGTATTTTGTTCGCTTTAATTATAGATTTGCAATTATTGACTAAGTTGCCAATTGAATAAGAAACATGTTCTCAAGACTCTTTAAATATGTTGAATGCAAATAAAGAAAAACACTATTTGTCTAAATATTTACGAGTACCGTAATTTTCAACTGTTTCATATTGCACAAGCGTATTAACACATTCAGTGTGTTTGAACAGTAAATATACAACATGTAATTGTTTGTTACTTATGTATTACCTATGTATTACTGGGCAAGTTATTAATGAGCTACCAAAGCTGACATTGTATTAAGTGCCAATGCTTGGAATAGATTATAGTTTTTTTTATGTAAAGATTGTATTTATGTGTTTGTGATTTTGTTTTCAGACACTAATTCTGCTGGATCGTTCCCTCTGGTATTGTTTACGAGTGTCACGGTGCCGCTAGGGCTTCTGTGTTGCACCGTTGTGTGTTGGTGTATTTTTAGAACGCGGCTTTGTCCAAGTATGTGTAATTTTAAGCTATTACCTATTATCCTGTGAATTTTAATCTAATCGATAACGAGTTTCAGCATTAATGCATGAAGCTTGTGGTCGATCTTCTAGGTTTTGTGTTTATAAGGCTTTAATTAATGATGTTTCGATTTATTGTACTTTCTGTAAAGTTGTTTTCGACATTCGATTTAAAGTACTTATTTCCGATTATAGGAAGATCTGACCAACACCATTACACGTAAGTGGAAAATATTTCAAGATTTCAAGTGGATTGTTTATAAACAAGCACATGCAAACAACAATTCATTGTTTCAATTGATTATTTAATTTGGAAAAGTACCAACGTTTAATGTTTTCAAAACATCCTCTTAGCGTGGTCTGTAGGAATTTAAGACGCATTTATAAAATAATAGAAACTGTTCATTTCATTAATTAAGGCCGCCATTAGACGAGGTCGAACGCACGAAAGGAATCAATTGATGAATTCATCGTATCATCATTTTCATAAAACACGTTATACATGTCTTTGTTAATTTGCACGTCAATGTACACAATCAATTTTTCAGGTCCGTGATACAGGTAGACGATATACCCATGGCCGTGCAAGCAATGGGTAATGCGCGATTATTCACTATTTAGAATTTGAGATTCCTTGTTGTATTGTAAAGTTCACTGTTTGATTCAAAATTCCAATTCTTAATAAAACAATTTTTATTTTATCGAAAACAGGTTCTCAAATATGCCTAAATTATACACATACATTTATTAAATATTGTGATATTAAGTTATTATTAGGTAAGCACTAAATGAAAGTTAAAATAATCGACATTAAAGGCGTTTGTTGTAGAAAACGCCAACATTGATTTTCATTTATGTTCAGAACACATTTACAACATCGCATCCGATTATGAAGATATCGTGTAGAAAGAAAACGCATCGGTAAAAGACATACAGGTTTGCTAGAGTTAAAAAACATTCTACGAACTTTTAAGCATTACACAAGACTTACATTCATCCATGTAATATTTCACTATTTATTAAGTGGTATGACGTACAAGCTATTACATGTATTGGAACAAAATGTTATTCATAAATGTCATTGTTTGGTAAGCATTTTTGTTCTTATATTTTTGGCTTCATACAGTATATTCCTGTTTTCATAATACCAGTTGTATTTGAGGTAAATAAATATGCTTTATACAAATAACAACAATCAATTTTAATTGCAGAAACAGCCATCAGAATCACAGCTGTACAGAACCATGTTTGAAACTGTGCACTGTTTCAGAAAAGGTCACCAAAACCCTCGACGCAAACTATATCAATAATTTACATAAATGCTGCTTCGGATCTACTGAATGATAATGTGAACGCACAAACGACTATTCCGTTAATGTTGGTTGGGCACAGATACATGTATATATGCGAATTGTGATCCAATTCTTACAAATAATTTATTATTGCGCATCTTTCGGGAATTTTGCTTGAGTGTTTATAAATGTTTATTTATGATGGTTACGAGTTGCCTTTGATTGACATTTGCAAGTATTCAACGTTGAAAATGATAGTTGATCCAACTGTGGTTGTTTATTTGTTGTTCTATTGCCTTGCTTTAACGTCATTTTTTTTGAATTTGTAAATATTGTAGGCATCTTTGTATTGTTTCCCGATATCTTTGATCGGGTATGCATGCGACTGTTTATGTATGTTCTTAAATAATTAATTGTTCAAAGATGCATTTTGAAGTTGAGTTTAGATTGTAACAAAAAATACTTGTATTGCAAATGGGTTAAGTGCGTTAAGCATAGCTACAAATGACGATTAGCTTTTGTAAATGTAGTATCTCCAGAAAGGTAGTATTATTGTACAACAAAACGCGATATAAAATCCAAAAGTTAATTATTATATATAATTATTGGAAATCTATTAAGAATTACTATCCCATCTTAAGCGAGTTTTAATCCCTTAATAAGATTTGTATTGAACAGCCAAAGACAATTCCTGTATTTAAATTCAGTCGAATGTTATTTACGCTACACAATGCCGCTTCCGCTCTAGTGGATAATAATGTGAACGCGCAAACGACTATTCCTTTAATGTTGGGAGGGCACAGATACATGTATATACGCGAATTGGGATCCAATTCTTACAAATAATGACGTATTGCGCATCTATCGGAAATTGTGCTTGAGAGTTTATAAATGTTTATTTATGATGGTTACGAGTTGCCTTTGATTGACATTTGCAAGTGTTCAACGTTGAAAATGATAGCTGATCCAACTATGGTTGTTTGTTTGTTGTTCTATTGCCTTGTTTTAACGTCATTTTTTTCTGAATTAGTAAAATTTGCAGACATTTTTCTTTTTTTTTGTCTCCTGATATTTTTTATCGGGTATGCATGCGACTGTTTATGTGTGTTTTTAAATAATTAATTGTACAAAGATGCATTTTGAAGTTGATTTTAAATTGTAACAAAAAATAATTGTATTGCAAATGGGTCAAGTGCGTTAAGCATATCTACAAATGACGATAAGCTCTTGTAAATGTGGTATTCCCAGAAAGGTAGTAATGTACAACAAACCGCGATATAAAATCCAAACGTTATTTATTATAGATAAATATTTAACATCTATTAAGAAGTATTACCGCATCTTAAACGATTTTTTTTAAACCTTCATCAGTATTTATTTTACAGCCCATGATAATCGAATGTTGATTTACACTACACATTACCAGTAAGCGAACAAAAGTCGGCCAATGTGTTTGTTTTATCTTAAATAGTAAATGTACAAACATAAATTTACTAAATTGACATATCTTTGAGTTTAATATCATAGAAAGAGTGGATGTATAAAAAAAACAGAAACAATATTCAGAGTAAATGGAAATCACAATGAACCACTTATTTAAAACTAGACTAACTTTTTCATATCACACTGAATATGCAAACTGGGATCAGGAACAGACACCTGCATTAAAACAGTTGTGTTCTGTGTTCTGGCATTTTCATATTATGAAAGCAACCCCTCACAACGCACACATATTCGAGAATTGAACACATGTGAGTTACACTGTATGAAAATTTGATGCAAACTTTGTATGCTTGTATTATATTTTCGCATATAACTTAAGGATTTTTGACGCGGATTTCAAACTGTGAGTTATTTATGATTGTAACATTAACTCTTATGGCTTAAACGAGACAACAACAAAACGTAGTATCTGGTACATTTCCGAACAAAGGTTGCTGCAAAGAAATATGTTTCCCGTTGTTATATGGTTAATAAAATAGCTTCAGTTTTCTGAGTATGGAGGAAATTAATTATAAGACGTATAGTTCATTGTCATGTTTCTATTTACACTTTCAACATTAACTAGAAGAAGTACCTGATCGAGAGGTATCATCAAACTAGAGATATCCCTAAATGATATTTATACCCATACATACCGCTTTGACACAGATGAAGAGGTTTGCAGTAGTATTTCTTTGACACAAACCAATGTTTTGTCAGACAAGAAGACCTACATAAGAGGTAAAATGGGCTTAACATGCAAACATGAGAGAAGAATATATAGAAGAAGAAGAAACTTTATTTTGACTAATAAGTATACACTCATGAGTTCAAACAGTGTTAGTTACATATACATACATGCATTTGCAAGTTCCGGTTAGGACGTCTTCACATGAAAAATAGAATCTGAGTGTTAAAAACATTACATGAGTTTTTGTCTGAGTGTTAGAAATATTGCAACATATTTATAACAACGTAGTCGTGGTCTTATATTCATGCATGTACCTTTGTCACTTTAAATTATGAAGTGTTAGAGATTATTTATAATAATATAGTATTTTGCATTAGTTGCAAACATGGTTGTGTATACGTTCCTTAACGTATACGTTACTTACGTATACAAATGCATACACCAAAATATTAACGTCATGGTAACTGACATATAAATATATATACAGCAAAATAATGAGGGAGAAAAATGAGTTGCAAATGGAAGAAAGACATACACTTTGAAATATTTGTTAAGTGTGGATCCGTAAAATATGTTTTATAGATTAAAGAAACATCTCTTTGTGTCGGAGGAAGCTGTAATATAAATACATCGATAATCATATATACCCCGGACAACAATGTTGACCTTTGACATTGAAGAATGACCTTGAACTTTCAGCTACAGACTTGGCCTTACGTGTGTCTTAAAAGGCTCTCTAGAGAAGTTATATCCAATTCATTCCATGTTGGAATGCTGCTTCCTACAAAAACTGTCATTTCTATATTTGATCTTAAAATGTGACCTTGGAATCACACACCTTGTTCTTGCCTGGGACACATCCTCTCATGATGGTGAGCACTTTGTTCTAAGTTATACCAGAATCCCTTTTTGAAGGTACAATGCAACAGAAAACACACATAGAATAATCTATCTTATATGTTACATTTGACCTCTAAATATGACCTTGACCTTTCAGCTACTGGGCTAGCTCTTGCTTGCAGCATATCATGTCACGGTTGCCATCATTTCTACTAAGTTATTTGGAAATTCCGCCAAGTCAGGAAAAACAAGCAGTATTTTGACAACAAGGCGCTCATTATTTTGACATTTGACCTCAAAGTATAACCTTGGCCATCTGGTTTTTGCGAGCGACACACCCGTCTCATATAGGTTAACATTTGTGTTCAAATTCCTTCAATGCCTGGAGAAGTTAGAGCTCGGAACAGCGCTATGTAGACAATAAAGCATTTTGTTTTAATCTTTCACCTCAAAGTATGACCTTGACCTCTTTGGTAGCCATTTAGTTTTTGTGCGCAGCACACGGTTAACATTTGCGCCAAGTTATTTTAAAATCCTTCCATGCATTGGAGAGATAGACCCAGGACAAGCAGTATTTTGAAAAGAAGGCATTTTATTTTGACATTTGACCTCGAAGTAAGACCTTGACCTTTAAAGCAGTCTTCTGGTTCTTGCGAGCGACACATTTGTGCCAAGCTATTGTGGAATCCTTTAATGCAAGGGTATGTTAGAGCTCGGACAAGCGCTATTTTGACAAAAAGCACTTTATCTTGAACTTTGACCTCAACGAATGATATTGACTTGAACGGTTGCCGTATAGTTCTTTTGCGCGAAATACCGTCTTATCTAGGTAAACATTTGTGCCAAATTATTTTAGAATCCTGCAGGCATTGGAAAGTTAGAGCCCGGACAAACAGTACTTTCGAAATAAAGTGCTCTACTTTGACCTCAAAGTAGGACATAGACCTTAAAGGTAGCCATAAGGTTCTTGCGAGCGACACACGATCTCATTTAAGTTATCATTTGTGCCAAGTAATGTTGAAATCCTTCAATGCATGGGGAAGTTAGAGTTCGGACAATTTTCTGGACAGACGGACCGACCGATAAACCGACGGGACAAATTGATTCCTACATATCCCCCTCCCTACCTACATGTACAGGTAGTGGACGTACAACAAAGTTGGTAATGCTAGCAAGATGATCAACAATGTCATTTCTTTTATGTAAAAATACAACGACCCCCCAATAAAACAAAATAAAAATAAATATTTGCCCTGTGTGACACCAGCACTTACTTATCATGCGTGTAGCAAAGCAGACCTGTTCTGTTTCCTTTGCATCTTTCTTGTTTGAGTTTTAACTGTATGACTGGGCTCAGTAATATTAAATCACCGATTACGGTTGCATATTTCATCTGACGCACAAATCTGTTTACGACTTTTATTGGAACGCTTTTAAAGATACTTTATTTAAAATGGAAAAATGGAAGTAAAATCGTAGCTTGTGGTTTGCAAAATAGAAGTATAATCGTGCATGCGGTTTGAAACATATTCTATTTTATTTACTTACTAATAAAACTACCGGTATTTACTTTCTATATCTTCCTTCATTTATTCATCAAAACGGCAGTACAATACTTTGACTTCTAGGGGGACGTTATACATAATTTTTTTTATCTCGATGCAGTGTCATTGTATATTTCTATATAGACGTTATACTGAAGTTTTATGAACAGGTAAATAAGTTACGATTCGGTTAAGAAAATAGTTTAAGTGTGAATAAAGCCCAATCCGTAAGTTTGAAACACTTTTCGTTCAATAAAGTACTCATTATATTAACATAAATACGATTAAAACTTTAACATGCACCCTGTTGCAGGTGTTTGCTACTTGACTTCAGACACCGCAAACTTCACAATCGATTATGCACACACAAGCTCAGACCGCATGAACGGAACCGAAATCAATAATGGTTAGCAGCCCTGTCCTGACCTTAGAAGATCTCATTGTCGAGTTGCTTGTTTTACTGCCTTGAATATAAGTCATGTGGCACCCATCTACTAGCCACTTATAACTGATGTAATAACATATTGCAAAATTGCAAAATTTAGTTTTCATCCACAGAAATATAAAAAAACAACAGTTTAATTCAGGACAAACGCAAGTTACTAAACCAGTCAGTGAATCAAATTCACTAAAAATCGTCCGCATGTTGAAATAAATAGTTTGTATCATATTGTTTTTTGAAACTATTTAGTATTTCAAGTCAAACTTTTACGACGATTACACTTTTATAATGGTATAAACAAGCTTAATAATAAAAACAAAAATACAATCGGAACATCGGACAGGATATAACAATGTGCATGATTGTATTACATTAAAACGACATTCACTCGTTTTGAGGACTTGCTTCCGATCTCAGTTAAGAGCAGACATACGATTCAACGTGCATGTTGTAACACAATACAATATCCAATGATAACAATATTACCAAGATGGCCTTTGGTCGCGAACTTGAGTTTAAGGTAACATGATGGCTTGTAAAAACGCAATAACGTGCACACAGATGTTTGAAGTTAAATGTTGACAACAGAGACAAAGGTGGCCCACTAACAGTCATGGTTTTAACTAATATTATATTTATGGACTGCTAGAGTCATCCGCGGATAATGCCTGTGAAATTATTTTGAAATTCTCTGACAAGAAAATTTTCAAAGGTTTCAGCCATATAAGGAAAACGGTCTCACCCCTTGGCAGTTTTTTACAGATCAAAATGAATCGAATGAATTTCGTAAAGTGTCATCTAAGGAACATTTTGTAAAATTATTTCCAAATCCAGCAAGTGGTTTCGGACGCGATTTTCAACGTTTTATAAATAACCGAACAAGGGCAACTGCACAGAAAGAGCATTTTAATGTCAAATAAGCAATTTACAGTATAGTGTCCAACACAACGGAATTGCACATTTTTACATAATACTAAATGTTCAACGTAATAAAATTAATTGGCGAAAGAAGCTCCACAGTTAAAAGAAAATAATTTGTATTTAGTTCAAGTTAATTAACATATGTGTTGAGATTAATTTTTGCAATACTATCATAAATTCTGTTAAGCCATTCTGTATTTGTATTGTTTTCTTACTTCAAGGACAAGAACATTCATTTATAGGACATATTTTACCATTTTGGTGAGCATGCAAATACAATCTTTACTACATTAAAATTTTATGTGTGAGTGATACTGCAGCCTACAGTGAGCTTATAAAACTGGTGTATGCATACACATCTGATAAGATGAACGTCACTGGTCAGTGTGTGTGTGTGTGATTTCCAAAATCCAGGCAGTGGTCTACAACAAGAAGGTCAAAGTTGCATTTAAAGCCATTTCAGGTTTTACTTCTGCAACCCCTGGCGGCCAAGTTTTTTAACGATTCAAAATTATTTGAATGAATTTGGTGGATGGTCGCCCAAGGAACATTAACTGTGCCAATCCGCTTACAAAACGGACTGACATACCTACTAGGCGGAGGTAATTATTGAATTTGAGACGCTGCTTTGCAAATATATGTAACGCAGTATGTAGGGAATAAACCAATTAAAAATGCGTCAATGTTCAGTTAGTTGTGAACCACATACAAGTTTTATTTAAATTAAATGTATTACGACCATTTTTGATTGAACAAATAAACAAGAAATAAATATTGTTCAATCGTTCGAACAGGGTCTAAATTTATATGTAACGTTATAAGCCATGTAAAACAATTCTAGCTCTAATAGAGATTTTAACTCAATCATCATGTCGGAACACTGAAATACTCATACTGAAATACACCACAAACTCCCACAGAAGGATGTCATGATTTCGCAAACAATAGCTCAACAAATCTATTTGACCTGGTTTACTTAAGAGTATGTAGAATTAGTGTCGGAAATGATATCTATTTCCATCTTTTCAAATGGTTTTAATATGCTTTCGTTCTAGAAACGCAAATAATGTCATAATATTTTGATGCTAGTATATAAAGTTAGTATACACACAAACTCGTGCATACATTTTTGCGGCTTTAAATTCCATATTACGTCAATTTTGTGTTCAAAATTCACGGAATAACATCTGCATGTAGAGTAGTAGATATATTAACTCTTAACGCCGTCTTTACTGCGTTTTAATGATTGTTGACTTTCATGTCACATCTTACAATATCTGGTCAATGTACAAGTCCTAAGTTCACGAGTTCTTAAGAAGCTAGCCAACCATATCGTTTGTAAAGAGGATCTTTCGGAAAGCATCATAATTTGAAAACAAATATTTTCACAGTGTGCAATGCAGTCAACATTCCAGGCACGGGGAAATGTCTATCAAGTGGATATTCATACATCAAGCAATGTTTTAACAAGAGCGCTGTTTTACGTTGTATAACGAGGAAAGAAACATGGATTTTTTTTATTTATTTACCAATTCTCTCTATCTGATGTATAGATTTTATTCGGAACTCACGCGCTATGGGTTTTTCCAATACTGGAGCGCGTGCGGGGGGTACAAACAGTGTCAGCCATTTTTAAGACAACGGATCATGTCTGATTTTTCGTCACATTCAGTTGCGGATTTAAATAAGTATTTGAAAAGACAGGGGTGTTTCTTTTAGTGGACGTCGAAAGACAGAGCTTGTGCAGTTATGTAAGACAACAGAAGAACTTGATATAGCTGTAGACCCGGATGGATTGTCTGAAAATAAAGCACATGTACTGTCGCAGAAACTCTTCACAGGTGACTGCATTCTAACCTCTCCACATCTGCTTGAAGGAACTCCTGATGTATCCATTCTTCCCGGAGTCAGTATTTTTGACATATACAACTACCTTGTATCCTATGAACAATTTAACCATGCCAGTCTCCGGGAATATCACAAGTTGGAGGGATTCTGCATGTTTAAAGATGGCTATGTTCTGCAGCTGGAAACAGTCTCCTATGATGGGACCGGTCTGTTATATTAATACGTACACATGTTAATTTGAGTAACATGCTACCTAACATAAAGGTTTAAACAACTGGAGTGGTCAGTAGATGAATAGTTCGTAATAAGAGGTACAAAATAATATTTGGTAGCAATGTCACTGTGTTAAGTAAACAAAGACGTACATGTACTCATTAATTCTAACATTTTCTCCTAAATCCTAACATTTTCATGGTAGATAAACCGGTTAGGGACCGGAATCTATAAGCATCGGTACACTATAGTTAATTACTACGTTCTACCCATGTTAGTTTATTCTTACTGCTAATATCTTAATTATTGATTAAGAGCAATAAAGTCTTTCTTGCCTTTTACTACTTACTTTTAAAACAGAATACAGAAACCAGTAAAATTGAGCATCTGGTGCTGGAATCAAACTGACAAGTACCAAGATAATAGTTTTGCACTCTACCATCAGAGTTATGACGTGATTATGGAGATGTACATTTATGTATTACAATTATATATAAAATTATAGTACATATATAACATTATATATAAATATATAGTACATTATACATAGTAATACATTAGAAATCATTGTGATAGAATGTATACATAATGGAAGTACCATTTTGAACTCGTCAATAGCCCTGTTTTTATGTGTTTTGTTCAATTTGATATTACATTAATTTTCATTCTTTCAGACTTCGTTGCCATCAAATCCAATGTGAAACCGAGAACAAATGATAAAGACCATGTGTCGAAGAAAGGCTTCTACAGCTCTTGGATCATATTGAAGAAACATTCTGAAGCATGCATACATTCTGCATACTGTACTTGCAAAGGAGGGTAAGAGCAAACAATGTTACTTTAATTTCACTGCATATACACTAGTAAAACATTTTTATATGACCTTATATGCATTTTGGTCCTCAAGTCAATAAAATTATGCACAGCCAAGTGCAATACACATAACACATGACTAGTATGTCATAGATATTTTTAGAATTATTGCTCTTTGTTGTTGTTGTTAATTCTGGAACATAATTTCATAAGTATTAAAGCTATCTGGCAGAACTGGAATAGTCAGTGCTGACATTATTCTTATTATAGGCACACTCAACTTGATAAATAATTACTAGTTGGCTTAAACTATGTTTTGTGTGTCTCTGAACATCTTAATCCTGTTATTTACTGTATAAAAGGTGTCCATTTTCAATATTCTTACAAACAAATATTTAATGCAGTAGAAATAAATTCACATATAATGAGACATGTACACTTTTTCAGAATTGATGGGTGCTGTCGCCATGTGGTTGCCACATTATTTGAGATCAATGACTACCAGAATGACTCTGAGAAAAGAAGCTGTACATCATATGCTTGCAGCTGGGTTCGGAGATCTAGCCAGGCTGAAAAATTGGAAAGCCTATTCCTGCAGCAGACCTTGACACTTCAGTCTTGCCATCAAATCGGTACAGTTGAGAAAATACATCAGATCTTAACTTTTTTAGTTTGCGAAATTTCAACTTATAAAGTGATGTAATAAGTATTTAATTACCCTCAATTTTTATAAGAATATGATAGCAACAGAGCTCTAAAATTAATAGCATGTGTAACAAAATATCGTACGCCTAGATTATGATAACAACTTGATTACTCTTGTTTGCATTTAATGCAAGTCATGACCCTGTTTGCACCTTGGCTGTTTAGTTAAAGCAGTGCTTGCAAAGTTTTTACTGCCCATTTCTGTTACTAAGCGATCATAAAAAAGTCGAGCATGCTGTTGTATTGATAGCACTTGTAAAGTTGAATGTTCTTTAAAGCCGAATTGATGTCAATTCAAGTACTAACGTTGTTAATGCCTAACAACAGTTCCACTCCAAGACCTCTTTACTCACCATTACCAGAGCAAACACGTAAACCAGACCCAGCTGTCTTCTTGGAAAAACTGAAGGTACTCTGCCCTTCAGCTTGTGGCCTTATATTGCAATACATCTACACAGATGAGATTGAAAGCCCCCCTCCATTGACTGTGGAAACACCAATGGAAAAGATTAATCAGTTCAAGGCACAGCATGTTTGTTGTAATGACAACTGTAACTGTGCAAACATATTTATTTTTTATCATTTATGTTACACTGACATTGAGCGAAATGAGATTGAAAAGTGCACCGTGGTCAGTCAACAAACAAACATTGGCATGATATGAGGAAAGGATTGCTTACTGCCTCCAATTTTCACCAGATCTGCTGTTCTACAAACTCAAGTAACACTGCAACACAACCTTTGAAAGGAGGGTCACTGAATGAAATTTGCTTATCAGCAGCTATTTTGTTTGGCAGTCGATATGAATCCAAAGCAAGAGAAGTGTTTTTAAAGGGTCACAGATTTAGGCATCGCCAGTGTAAAGTAGATGTTCCAGGACTTGTTATGAGTGTTGACACACCCTTTATAGCATGTTCTCCAGATGGCATTGCAGATTGAAATGTGTGTGGAAGATTCCTGATTGAAGTGAAATGTTTGTTCATGTACAAGTGCTTTCATCCGAACAATTCTCTAATCTTTTGAACATATGCACAAAAGACGAAACTGGAAAACTGTAGTTGAAACGCTCTCATAAGTATTATGACCAAATTCAGGGGCAAATGGCCATTACTGGTGTTAAAAAAAGTGTCTTAGTATGTTACACACACAAAGGAATTTCTACTGTTGATGTTGAATTTGATGAAGACTTTTGGAACTTATCTGTGGTTAAAATGTCACAGTTCTATACAGATGTGTATTTTCCCATGTTAAAGTCATTACGATGTAGAAGAACACTGCCATTGTGAAAAGTCTATGCTAGTATGGATGTTTGTGTAAGGATCTTGTTAGTGTTACAATTTGATCCCTGTTTGTTATTGTTCAAAACAAGTATTGCCATACATTCACATTACTGGATTATGATTATTGATATACTCAACAATATTAATAAAACATATAATTCTATATTATATTAAAATAGAAGATATTAACTGACAAAATGGTTTATGACAAATTTTATTGTTTGCCGTTTTATATATCCATTTTTTATGTTGATGTATACAGTACATAGCAATAATTCCATACATTAATTATAAAATATATTCACTGTGCAATGTAAAACTTGTCCATTGTCTATGAAAAAGGCAGACTTTTTGGAGCTGTTAACACTGTTTGTATTAATACATTGAGACTTAATAAGAATGTTCAAACTAGCATGATGTCTTCAATATTTAACTATATTTCACAATTACTTTATTGAAATATACTTTTCAACTGAAACTTTGTAGATTGATTTGTTTACTATGTGAATTGATGTAATAAATTCAACAACTAACACATGTATGTTCATAATGCTTCCTTGTTCCTGTTGGCTCTGTGCACACAGCTTGACTTTGTATTCAAGACTGTCAAGTTATGCTAAACATGGCTGAAAATTGCACAAAACAGCAACAATTGTTGTTATTTGTCGTAGAAGAAATCTAAATTTTAAAGGAATTATGCCACTCAAAAACTGAAATGTTTTCATTCCTCTAATTGCTCGTTCGACATGAATGCGCACGCTTGCTATTTTTCTGGACCTACGAACTGCCTTGTGGCTCAAAACTTTGCCATGTGTAAACGCGGGAATGATCAGCGTAGCTTTTTTTGGAAGCAATAAATGTCTAATATTGAATTCTCTGTCTGCCATTATGTCACCATCTTCTTCAACTAAATCAACAAATCCAGATTCCTTTACAATAGCAACATCACTGATTGAACCAGGAAATGTATCTGATAAAAAATTGATAGCACCATTTGGTGAAATTGAAACAAGTTGTTTAATAGTGTTCGAATGTTTTTAATTTGACCAAGTTGAGCTGCTGGTCTTAATGGTTTCTGTACATAGTACTCTCTGCAGTCTATTACTGCCCTGGTGTTAGGGTATTGGTTGAAACTTGATGGTAAATTTCCTTTGACAGTTTCTTTTGAAGGCCATATCAATAGGTCTTTCAAACATTGGTGTAATAAGTTCACCCAGGCAATAAAACTCTTTGATACATGACCATCAGAAACACCAAACAAGAAAGATAAATGTTGGTTATCAACCCAGTTCTTATTTTTACAAGGCAAATGATCATTTCCTTAAATATGGTTTCCCCTTGACCGTGTTCTTCCACCATTTTTTCCAGGAATATGTCTCCTTTTGCCATCCCAAAAGTTTGACTGCTAGTGCCGCGGGTAATAACCATTCAATAACCACTGTAAAAGATTTAAATTTGGAATTCCGGGGTAAAAGAAATAAGAATCATCATCACTAAAGACTTCTTCCATGAAGGGGTTAACAGGGTCTGTGTTGACAGATTTGTGTATTCTATCACTTACATTAGACACTTCATCTGCATCTATTAAAACAGAGTTGTCTTCAATGTCGTCGTCACCAAAGGTTTGCAGTATAGGTAGTTGATTTTCAGGAACATGGTCTGGTTGAATAAATAGTGATTTTGCTACTCGTTTTTTCTTAATGACACTTGTAAGATTGGATACACTCCCTGTCTGTGGGTCTTTTCCGGGAAACTGTAGGCGTAGATAAGCGACATGCCGACACTGGATCTGTGGCTCCATCAGTAAAATGCTAAAAATATAATGCACAGATCAACTTATTATTCATACATGTATAATGTTCCTATAAGCATAACAAACCCTATAATGCACAGATAATTATACTACAAGCGTTTATACCATGACAAATCTAAACATTATCCATATATGATATGCATATAAAAATGGGCCCAGGAGCCAACGCCCTTTGATTTTGTGCAGGTCACGTTATAATCATAAATGAAAATTCTGAGCTTGGCAACTGTGTTTAAAATGCAAGTTTGTATCCTTGTTAACAAATTTGAAAACGATATCTTTAACATTTCCGTTTTAATTTCATTATAAATGTAGATGGTTCGGTACGTTTCATAACATTGAGCATTATTGTATGGTAAAGCTGTTTACATGTACATATACAGTGAACATGCAGCCTGATCATGTCACATTATTTTCAAACAAGCAAAATATGAAAAATGTAGTTTTTATTTAAAGAAACAAGATTGCGCATGGATTTTTTTTTAAATAAACTATTACTAACCTTTGAGCAAACAAAGTGGTGTTTCCCGATTTTTTCAGCAGACAAGGTCGAGTGAGGACGTGCACATTGTCTTATCCAGTGTAAACCTCTTTCCAGGTCAACATTTGGCTTTGGAAATGGACAAAACGTTATATTGTTCATATGTGGCTTGTGATAGTAACGACTGTCACTGTTACATGTTTCCCAGCTGCATCTTTTTGTTGGCATTATGACTTTTTTCAGCGAAAACACACAGCGAAGTTGTTAGATCAACCGGTACTCTTGGTTGATATATTCGCGCCAGATGATTGTTTGTACCCACCGCGCGTGCTCAAATATCACAAAACCCCAAAACGAGGACTTCCGAATAACACCTATTGTCAACGGTAAATATTAGTTTATTTTCCGTGTTTAAGAACACGTGTTTTAAAGTACGAATTTCTGTGTAAAACATAATAATTGAATAACGACAAAGTTGTTGGTACTACTACAGGGTACTATTTTAATTACCAGGTTTGTTTTGTAGTATTAAAATCACTTTGTTTTTGGTACTACATTATTAGAACTCTACTAAAACAAGAAAGGCGAATAGCCAGCGTAATACTACTACTACTACTACTACTACTACTACTACTACTACTACTACTACTACTACTACTACTACTACTACTACTACTACTACTACTACTACTACTACTACTACTATACTACTACTACTACTACTACTACTACTACTACTATTTCACCAACTACATAATAAGTCGACTGTGAAAAGCGTTTATATCCTTTAATGTTGATATTTTTAGTTTTGTACAATGGAGCAGAGTCGCTGGGGTTGGGCAAGCTGTCGTTGATTCATCCAGAATTTGTAAACAGGAACCTCACATTTCATTTGTTGACGAATTCCATGCCGAATGAAGACTATCACAAAGGGATAACATGGTATATACAGCAGGAGTACGACGTGGTCTTCCATGCAATTAAATCTGGATATCAGTATACGAAGAACGAGTCTCAGAATGACGTGTGGGTGGTTTTTAACAGAATTAACAAGCGCTTAGATGACGCACTAGTATATGCCATTCGTAACTTCGCAGTTTGCAACACCATCCAATTATCTTTACAAGGTAGGTTTGATTCGTAAAATTCTCCGTATTTCAAAATGACTAAAACTTATATATTTTATAGATAAGTGCTTACGAACATATAGATTGTTCCTATATGGAAGATAAAATTGCAGTTTGTATCTGCATTGTAATACGAATATAACAAATAACAAACTACTAAATATCAATACACTGAAGCCGCTTAGTCTAGCAATATAATTATGATGTTATATAAATGTTGTATGTTGCATTAAGTAAGAAATGAATTTATACATATGGAATCTGAATTATTATCCTTTTAATTTACATGATTGTATTATTGTATAGCTTGGACAGAATACCAGTACTTAAAATATTACGCACGTGTATTTATAACGCGGCCCAAGTATGAACAATATTGTTTTAATCTTAAAGTCTAATTTTTTTCCTTAAAGTTACCAGTTTAATAATTTATTGCAGAGTTTCATTATGAATGTGGGTATTTGGAGATTGTTGCAAATCCCAAGAAGACGAGCGACAGGGCAGATATCGCGTACTATCCAACGCAGGACATACTGGACCGTCCTCAAGACTTCTAGAGAGGTTGGCGTATAGAAAAGGGTGTCATCACACTGGAACATGTAGCTTACGAAGAAAAATATATCATGCTAAACATAAACGGTATATTTTAACAGTCTTCAATGTTACTAGAGTGGATGTATATTTCCTGGAGTGTAAAAGACTCCGAGCGTATCCAAGAACTAACCAAATGGCTGTTTTGTTAAGTAAGACATTTTAAATTTATTTACAAAACACACACAGAAGAAATGTCAAGGGAACCTGACTAGCAGAATAACACATTGATAAATGAATTAACCGTCACCCAAACCCTTATAATGATGGCGTACATATACATAATGGCCACGGTAAATCAACCACGGCACATGAACGTTGTACTTATGTATTTTTGTTTAGGTAAACCTACCCTAGCTCCGTGGTGCTCAGTAGACGGATGTGTCAACTGCATTTGTGTCTCCCCTGGTGACAATGTTACCTGCACGTCATCCAGTGACAATGTTCATATCGAAATTGGGGACAACAAAGTGCATATTTAGAAGGAGTTACAAAATGATGTAACATAATACAGGACAAGAGACTATAACGAAACATGCCACATGCAAACAGTTAAGTCAAAAGTCAAAGACCGCGTTTTTTTCCGTTTGAACGCATCGCTTCACGTTATAGGTAATTATCTGATTTCGTAACTATTGTTTGCACTGCTTAACGCTTGAATTTTACCTTGCATACAGGATGTATGTGTTATTTTATTATATTTTATTACCATTAAACTCTTTAGGCTACGTGTGTTATCAACAAGCTGTGCCTGTGTCATATTCCTGTATTTTCTTAAGATTGATTGCAATTTAGTCAATATTTATAAATTTCCTTAGGCAACATTTTTAGAATAACAAATGAAGAATTAAATGTATTATTATAGTATAATATAACACTTAGCTATTATAAAATACTAGTACAGTAAAAGATCATGGATTAATAGTCTTCAGGACTGCTTTCACTGTTCCTCCTGCTGATATGCTGTTGAACTTCCCAATGTTGTAATAAGGAGTTCTGGTGAACGTAACATGCACTGCATTCATGGTAAGACCACCGCCTAAACTTCAGATAAACCTGGATGATGAAATGGTTGAAGATGCAGAGCAGATTGATATTCTAAATGATACAAGCAAACTCTATACGAGTAGTATAGTGAAAGAAATTCATTTGGACAGACGTATGAGCAACAAAGCTATCACCTGTCCGTCAACAGTTATGGGAAGTGATCTAATGTATAAACATGTTAATTCCACCCGTGAGATTCTGTCTTACAAATGTAAGTACGATATTATCGTAGTTGCACTTTACAGAGGTTTGTTCAAAAATAACATTTTAACCGGTATTCTTCGCCAATGATAATGGAGCTCCAATACTTAAGAAATTGACCAATTTTAAAATCCAGCACTCACGATCAAAAGCAGTTGTCATTGTTAAAGATAATTTTTGAAATTCTCTATCTCTAATTCAGATCCTCCATCTCAGCTCCAGATGACAAAACCACCGAAACAAGAGGACATGACCTCTTGGGACCAGTGTCACATTGGTTGTAAAGCATCAGACTCCACTGATATGTGCAGTATTTTATGGTCTTCTAACATTGATGAACTGGACCTAAGTGTCACAACAAATTCTAGACAGGCATTAGACATAGTATCGTGGATTTACCTCAACGTGTCACAGAACTCGACAAATGGTCGTATCAGCTGCCATGTTGTCTGCAAGGAGTCTACCGTGTTCATTTAGCAGGACTTTATTATGGGTTTTCCTGGTACGGTTCGTTAGTAACTCATATACAATACATAAACGTGCTTCCCTTTAATGTACTTTTAAAACTTTTCATTGTAATGGTGATTTTTAGTTCTATCTATAGTGCAACTCGAAATCAGTATTATTTAAACATATCATCGTATGACGAGTTTATATATTATATTTAGTTTAATTACCCCCAACAGCTTTATTTCTCATTTTACTTCACGAACAATGAATTTTAATTGTAATATTTTCAGTTCCCCCAAATATGATTGAACTGAATGTCCCTACACTGCAATACGGTCCCCTGGCGAACATATGATGTTTTGCATACAACGGGAGACCACCGCCTAAACTTCAGATTAGCTTAGCTAGTAAAATAATCAAATACGGAGAAGCAACACGACATGTATAATGACTCAAGCAAAACTTTCACCTGTAGACTTATGACCACCATTTCCGTCACTAGACATTTTAACAATAAACAATTATCTGTACGGCTTTTGTGATGGAAAGCTCTCGGCAACATACCGCGGTAAAGTCCATCAGTCAGACATTTAGTTTTAAATGTAAGTACAGTTATAGTCCCTATATAATAAAAAAATCGTATATACAACAGTTATTCATGTACGTAAATTGTGACCGTAGATCAACGTTGTACGTTCGACATTATTTTATATTCTGTCAAGCGATTTCAATTTTCTTAGGGTTTATACAATTTATGTTTTGCACTGTAAACGTTTCAGATCCTCCGTCAAAACTCGAGATGGTAAGACCTGTAGCAGAATTCAACAGAAATATTTGGTACGTTCTTTTCATCCGCTGTAAAGACGTCAATTCCAATGCTAAATGTAGGATTTCATGGAATTCAGACATTACTAGTGTAGAATTGAACAACACTGTAAACGTGCAACAGTCATTAAACATAGAATCTTGGATTCAAGTCAACGTGTCACAGAACTGGACAAATAGACGTATCAGCTGCCACGTTGAGTGCAAGGGGTTCACACTGGACATGAAGCAGGACTTTTTTTTCGATTTGACCAGTATGGCTTGTTTGCAGCAATCGCAAGAAAAACTATACCAGAGTTAATCATTACAATTAATTCGCGTTGAAACAATTAACTTTAAGGCTCTCAAAAGTCCTAGTAGTGTGTTCGCTTTATGTGAAGATTTGTAATTAGATACAAATTGAATAAGAAACATGTTTTCAAGACTCTTTAAATAACTAGACCGTAAATAAAGAAAAACACTATTTGTCTAAATATTTACGAGTAATTATCAACTGTTTTACATTGCAAAAGCGTATTTACTCAAAGACTAGTTATCAGCAATATTACAAAGCATTAAACAATAATGCAGAACATTGCAAAGATCACATAAACACATTCAGCGTGTTTGAACAGTAAATATACAACATGTCATTGGTTGAGACTGAGGAATTATATATTACCGGGAAAGTTATTAATGAGCTACCAATGCTGAGATAGTATTATATCCTACATATTTGTAATAGGATACAATAATTATATTTTTTTTTCACGTAAATATTGCATTTACGTGTTTTTGATTTTGTTTTCAGACACTGATTCTGCCGGTTCTTTCCCTCTGGTATTGTTTACGAGTGTCACTGTACCGCTAGTGCTTCTGTGTTGCACTCTTGTGTGTTGGTGTATTTTTAAGAAGCGACTTTGTCCAGGTAATGAGTTTTAGCTGTTAACTATTATCATATGAATTTGAATCTAAATGATAATGAGTTAAAACATTAATGCATGAAGCTTGTGGTACTAGGTTCTGCTTTTATAAGGCTTTAATTAATGGTGTTTCGTTTTATTGTGCTTTGTGTAAAGTAGTATTCAGCATTCGATTTAAAGTACTTATTTTCGATTTCAGAAAGAACTGACCAACACCATTACAGGTAAGTGGAAACGATTTCAAGTGTACTGTTCATAAACAGCCACTTGCAAACAACAATTTATCGCTCAACGTTTGACGTTTTAAAATTATCCTCTTAGCGTGGTTAGGAGGAATTTAAAACATCAAATAATAGTCGTTAAAGAGGTAACACACAGAAACTGATCATATCATTAATTAAGGCCGCCATTAAACGAGTTCGAACGAACGGAAGAAAGCAATGGATGAATGCAACGTATCCTCATGTTCATAAAACACGTTATACATTTCTTTTTTATTTTGCACGTCAATGTACACTATCAATATTGCAGGTCCGTGATACAGGTAGACGTTATACCCATGGCCGTGCAAGCAACAGGTAATGCGCGATTATTCACTATCTAGAACGTGATATTCTCTGCTGTTTTTTAAAGTACAGTGTTTGCTTCAGAATTCAATTCTTAATATTATTCGTTTAATTGAACACAAATTGGGTCACAGGTATGCCAATACGATACGCATTAATTATTAAACCATGTAATATAAATTCGGTATTCTCTAAATAAAAGTAAGCATACTCGATATTAATGGCGTTAATAATAAAACATGGCAACATCGATTTTCATTTATGTTCAGAGCACATTTACAACATCACATCCAATTATGAAGAAATCGAGTAAAAACGACGCATCGGCAGAAGATATACATGTTTGCTACAGTTAAAATACCTTAAACGAACTTTTAAGCATTAAACAAAAGTTAAATTCATCCTTGTGATAATTTACTATTTATAAAGTGGTAAGGCGTACAAGCTATTACATGTATTAGAAGAATATGTTATCATAAATTTTGGCTTGAAACAGTATATACCTGTTTGTCATAATTCCTGTAGTATTTGAGGTGAATTAATATGCTTTATATATATAACAACATTGAATTGTAATTGCGGAATCAGCCATCAGAGTCACAGCTGTAAAGAAACATATTTGAAACACTGCAATGTTTCAGAAGAAATCACCAAAACCTTGACGCCAACTATATAAATGATTTACAATAATGCCGCTTCCGATCTAGTGAATTATAATGTGAACACGCAAACGACTATTCCGTTTATAATGGAGGGCAAAGATACATGTATGTAACATTATTGGGATCAAATTCGTACAAACAATTCGGTGTATTAAGAATTTTGGTTTTGAGTGTTTATAAATGTTTCTTAATATTGTTTTGAGTTGTCTTTGATTTGCATTTGCACGTGTTTGACGTTGAAAATGATAGTTAATCAAACCGTGGTTGTTTGTTAGTTGTTGTATTGCCTTTTATTTACGTCATGTTTCTGTATTTGTAAATATTGTAGAAACCTTTGTTTTGTCTTCCGATATCTTTGATTGGGTATGCTTGCAATTGTTTATGTATGTTTTTAAAAAAATAATTGTAGTAAGATGTATTTTGAAGTTGATTTTCAATAGACGAGTTTCACACTCCCATTTTTAGCGATTATCACGACACAATAATTTAATTTCGGCGAATCGAAAACGAGACTCGTGATGTATTGATAGTGGTTAATGCTGGTTGCATAGCGGTCATTTACAGTTTATTACTTTTAAAATATTATAAATATTCACTTCGTTTACTTCATAATAAACATAAATGGTATGGTTCGTAATATAATTATGATATATGATAAGAGAGTGTCAGTTCAATTAGTATATAGTCCCTAAAGATAAAAAAAAAAGACTTAGGTACTTTCTCTGAGACTGATAGACTTCGTATTGTCCAAACCTGGTCTTATCAATAATAAGATCATAATCTTGTATACACACATGACCATTATTATGTAACCAGAATGTGTATATATAGGTCCTAATTTTAAAATAACATGTGGCTTAATTACGTAATCAAAGTGCATACCAATTAGTGAAGTAATACACTTTCTTGCTCATACTGCATAATAATAATAATAATAATAACGATAATAATAATAATAATAATAACGATAATAATAATAATAATAATGTTATTGGGAACTGTCAATCTGTTTTATAATTACCTCAGCCGACACTTAATCCGGAATAAACGAGCTGCTTCTGTTAATTAAATATTAATTAATAATTAATTATGTAAACTGCGATCAATTCATCAACTACAGACTTATTTCAATCATTAATTTAGTGAATAAAACAGTGACCAGTTTAATGAAAAAACAAACAACATTTTATAAGTTTAATCGGCATTATCTCCACTGAACATTTTTTTCCTTTATTGACAATAACAGCCAAAACATCGTCAGTTTCGTTCTCGATTTGCTTTATCAAGGGAGACAACTCATACAGTACTCGTGCGTTAAGCATATCTACAAATGACGATTAGATCTTGTAAATGCAGTTTTTCCAAAAAGGTACTATTATTGTACAACAAAACGCGATATAAAATCCAAAAGTTATTTATTATACATTAATATTGGAAATCTATTAAGAATTATTACCACATCTTAAGCGAGTTTTTAATCCCTTAATAAGGATTTATTAAAAAGCCAAAGTCAATATCTGTATTTAAATTTAATCGAATGATGATTTACGCTACACATTACCAATAAACAAAGCAAAAGCCGGCACAGGTGTATGAAAAAAATAGTAAATTAACACAAAAATCCAATAAATTGATATATACTTCACATATCCGACAATGAGTTGATGTTTCAAAAGCACACAAAGGGAAACAATAATCAGTGTAGAATAAAGAGCACGGTGAAGAAATAACTTACATCTAGACTTTTTAATATCAGACTGAAAATGCAAACTGTGATGATTAACAGCCAACTTGTATTAAAACGGTTGTAGAGTTTTCGACACCTTCATATTACGAAAGAAAACTCTTACAATGCACACATACATATTCCAGTAATGGGACGCATGTAAGTTACATTTTATATAAATTTGACACAAACGTTTCCTTAAAAGTATGAATTACAGTTTTCGCATAATGATAATGATCATTTTTTCCGTTTTTTTATTTTCAATAAAAATTGATCTTTTTAAAAGCCATCGGTTTTGACAAAAAATAATTGTAAGACACATGGTTCATTGTCATAGTTCATTATACTTTCTATATCAATTATAAGAAGTACATAAAGAAGTATCATTAAACAATCGGTTAATGTTAACAAGATGATCAACAATGCTATTAATTGATGTCAAAACCAACAACAACCAAAAAACAAGAGGGCCAGAGGGCCAGATGGCCATAAAGCGCTCACTAGGCGAGCTAAAATACAAGCGTAGTCACTGTAAGTGACGGATGCCCCCGTAGATGTGCTTTGAGGCCTTTGAGGTAAACAAACGGGCAATAACTCCGTAAGTATTAATAAAAGAGTTTTGGTCCTTGCACTCTGCACATCCTCTTAAAGGCCTCTATCATTATATAAAGTATCATTTGAATCCCTTCAATACCTTCCTAGCTATGCTCCGCACAAAAAAAAACTGCAGGTATGCTCAGCACAAGAAAAATAAGCCAAGAGTAATAAATCCTCAAATATTGTAGAAAGAGGTATGGTTCTCGTCCTCTATCAATATGTGTGGTTTCATTTTAAATCTCTTCGATACAAATGGAGTAATGTTCCGCACAAGAAAATAAACCAAAGGGCAATAAATCCTTAAATACTGAAGAAAATGTATGGTCCTTGTATTATGCACATCCTCCCACAGCTCACTATCATTATTTCAAGTATCATTTGAATTCATTGGATACTTTTTGAGTTATGCCCCGCACAAGAAATTAACATAATGTAGTTATGCTCTGTACAAGAAAAATAAGCCATGAGCAATAACCCCAAACATATTCAAGAAGTTATGAATGCCTATTTCCATTTGTGAAATTCTAATAATAAATTTACTCAAGTCTGTGTTTTTTTTTCATTTGTTTTTTTTATTTTTTGGCCCTCATCCTACCGGACACTTTTTCAAAAATGTCCGAAAACCAAGAATAAAAACAACTTTGGCCTAACACAAATTACTTTCTATCTTCTGTTGCATGTTTCCTTTGCATCCATTTTGTTTGCGTTTGAACGGTCGACTATATGACTGGGCTCAGTAAAATCAAATTCTTGTTTACGATTGCGTATTTCATCTTACATTACTCATTTTAATACGACTTTTATTGTAACGACTTTAAAGACTTTAAAGCTGCTTTATTTACATTGAAGTAAATCATATCTTGTATTTTGACAAATAGAATTAAAATCGTGCTTGCGGTTTCAAACATTTTCTATTTCATATACGTCCTTATGAAAATACTTGTTTTTAGTTTCAAGATCTTCTGCCATCGTAACTGCAACACAATACTAAAACTTCCAGGGGAAAGTTATACATAATGACTTAATCTAGGTTCAGTGTTATTGTCGATATCTATTTTTTTTTTTGAGACATTATAGTGTCATTTTATGTTAATAAAGATAAATCCGTAAGTGTGAAACACTTTTCCCTAAATTCAGTACACATTGCATTGTAATAAATTGGATTTAAACAGTGTTAAACATGCACCCTTTTGCAGGTGCTTGCTACATGACTTCAGACACAGCAAACTCTTCAATCGTTTATTCACACATAAGCTGTTGCCGGATACACGGAACCGAAATTCTTTGTGGTCGGCGGCAATGCCTTGACCTTAGAACATCTAATTGTCGAGTTTTTCTACTATGTTAAATAGCAGTCGTGTTGCAACCATTAATCATCCACTTAAAACTGATGTAATTAAATATTGGAAAAAATTTTATCCACGGAAATTAAATTATTAAACAATGGTTAATTCACGACAAGCATAAAACTAAGCCAGTCAGTGAATCAAATTCAAATGAATATCTTCCGAATGCCAAAAGTAATATTTGGTTTGTCAGGATTTGTTTTTTGAAAGTATTATGCTTTAGTATATTAAGTCAACATTTTACAACTGTAACACATAGATATAGAATAAAATCGAATAACAAACATATAATCGAAAACATAGGGTGCGATATAAAAATGTACATGATGGTATAAGATGGAAACGACATTCACTCGTTTAGAGGACTTGCTTCGGACTTCAGTTAAGGGGCAGACATACAATTACATGTGCATGTTGTAGTAAAGTACAATATCCAATAATACAATACAGTAAATAAATAAATATATTATAATAATATATTATAATTGTTTTTTATAAATAAATAAATAATATGAACAAAACAAAATACAACAGTCAATTATTATTATGCACAGCTTCGAAACTCCCTGGGCTCTAAGCACCAACACTGTAAAAACATGTTTACATCAACTATAGCTGTGTCAGCAACGGAGAAACTCATATTGAACAAATCAAGTTTCCTATATAATATAGTACACTCCACAGAAATCATATACGAATTGGGAAACACTCGGAGAGGGCAGACCTTCGCCGAGACAAGTAACCCTACAAAACAATTGTATTTTTCAGTAATAGGTGACCTCCCTTGCCAAAATATCTAATAATGAAACAATCCTTTAAAATGTCTGACTGTTGACGGCGATCCGGATCATAAGGTAAATATCATCATTTGTTCATCATTTGAAATTAGTAAAGAGTGCTCAATTCTTGTCCATGCTTTTACTCGACAACTACTAGCCAGAATTCAACAAACATTTATGGGAAGCTTAATTACCAAGTGTTGTGCACATTACTAGGACGTTCCGCTTCAAGGATTTTTCTCAGAGTTATGGGACTTTCAGAGTCCATTTCTCAAAAACTATCAAAGGTATCCAGTTGAAACAGTCAAAACTTGTTCACTATCTAAAAAGGGTAATTCATTACAACAATGCAGGTAAGCCTGTAATTTGTATTTCCAGAGTTATCTGCCCTTGCTTGGACTTACAACTTAGAATATTTTGACATTTTTTTGTTAAGTATAAAATTTCTCAATAATTATCAAAGACATTAAATTGAAACTCAAGATACTTGTTTGTGGTGCTGACCTCATTCTACAGATATGAGGAGGTAACTCTTTCAATGATTTTTTTTGAGTTATTACCCTTTTTTCAACTTACAATTATTTTAGCTTTAGGTCAAATTTCTCAATACCTGTATGGGGAGGTATCGACTCAATGTACTTGATCACGGTGATGAATTTATTCTGTAGACAAGAGGAGGTAACTCTTTCAAGGATTTTGTTTGAGTAATTGCTCTTTCTTTTCAACTTAGAAAATTTTTCGCTTTAGGTCGAATTTTTCACTTGAGGTATTGACTGAAACTCGAAATACTTGATCACAGTTATGAACCCATTCTGTAGACAAAATGAGGTAACTATATCAAGGATTTTGGCGGAGTTATTGCCCTTTTTCAACTTATAATTTTAGCTTTAGGTCAAATTTCTCATGAGCTATAAGAGTTATTAACTTGAAATTAACACACTACATCACAGTGATGAACCCATTCTATTAACAAAAGGCCGGAATAATATCAAATACAAGAAAGTCGAGCGTCCAGCACCCATAGGCAGTGCTCTTATTTTCAATTTTGCATCATCTGCATGTTCATAACTGTGGTATTTTGGGCATACAATTTTGATATCAGATCTAATCCTGCAGTTCTAGTGATCTTTAGCCATCGTCATATCTCTGCCCTTCTCATTGCATTTATATTGCTTGACAAAGCGCATTGGGGAGCATCCAAAAGTTTACTGATATCCTTGTTATAACCAGTTTGAAAGCTACATTTCACCTGTCACATTGTTGTTTTACTGGAGTTTATTTATTGTATGATTGACATGTTTTTAACTTTTTATTCATTGTATGATTTATATTTATTTTATTATTCATTTACAATGGATTTTTTTCAGTGACTAGTGCATAGTGATCAGACACGGTTTTCTTTGCATGATTATTTTTTGCAATAAACAATTGTTTTTCGTAACAAAAGTTGCTAAAAAATGATGACGTTTTATTTCTAAACCATGCTTTTTCCCCACAGGACGTGGCCATCCTGAACTCGCTGACTGGTATCCCGCACATTGAAGATGAGCTGCTGTTTGGCATACCAGTCTGTGCCCCATATAACGCCCTCACAAACTACAAGTGGGTTCATACATAGCTGGATTTGTAACACAATATGTGGCTTTGTCATGTTTATTAAGAAAATTATTTTTTATGCAAATTGATTGAAAAACAATTACAAACAAACTGCCATTTAAAGCAGTATTAAATGGGCTTTTTGTTATAGTATGTTAGGTGAATTTTAAAACAAAATCTAGCTTAAGAAACAGAAGTGTATATGCATATCTAATTAATGTTAATATTGCTAGTCCTTGTAGACAGTTTATTAGAAAGTTTGTATCAGAATTGCATGAAAGAATTGATGTTTTTTTGATTTGTTTAAAACAAAATTAATATAAACATGCAAGAAAATCTAACTCGCAGCAAACATTTTTCAGGTACAAAGTCAAACTTCTGCCTGGGTCTACAAAGAGGGGCAAAGGTAAGTAATGCAAATTATATATGACCAATGCTTGACTCATAATTATATTCTCAGAAAAATTAAACATTGCATTTAAATTAATAATAGATATGTTTTGTAAAACAGAATTTGTTACTGGGTAACATAAAATAATAACATATATATAGATACTACATAATGTACATGTATATGCAATATATTACTGCATATAAACAACCTAATTGATGTGTGAGATTTCTGTAGTCCATATATTTGAGTTTTATTTAAATTTATTGTATGGTATATTGTAGCTGCTAAATTGGCCCTGAACATGTTTCAACATGACAAAGCCGTTACATCCCGAGAAAAAGATCTTCTGAAAATTCTCAAAGTAAGACTGCTTTCTTTGTGTTGTTTCTGTGAGTCCTGTATGTATTCAATAGTTGAAATGCAGTCATAATCACTTTATTGATGTTATTTTTACATGTCCATGTGTATGTTAACTTTAAACTAGAACTGAACAAAATTTTTATTCAGATGCAATGATTCTAAAATATGCCATATTAACCATATATCTATTAACATTTTAACATACATCAAACTGGCCTGTAATTAAAACATATTTGTTAATAAACAATGTAATATAAGGACTCATATTTATACAGTAAGTAACATTTAGTTTATGCATTATTACATTAAATCTGAATAATTCAAGGTGTTCGTGTTTGCCTCATGTTTACATGTCTTCATGTCTTGTGACTGTGTTTATTAAAGGGACCTGTTCATAGATTGGTAGATTGACTATTTTCAAAAAATTTGTGATAGCTTCCAAACAGACATTATACATTATATACAAACAAGCGAAATAACACTCATGACTAAGAAATATATTGGAAATATCATTTCGTGTATGGATAATCATCAATCGAAATGGATAAAATTATAAAGCGTTTGTAACGCTTTTCATTGGTATCGAGTTTGAACCTGGGTCGAAAACTAAGTCACTAGGTCAAATTGAAGAAAAAGCTTGTTAACACTCTAGAAGTCACATTTTTTGCCCAATCTTCATGAAAAATGGTCAGACCATTTGTCCCAACGATATCTGGCCTAGTTCGAATCTGGGTCATGTGGGGTCAAAAACTAGGTCACTAGATCAAATTGAAGAAAAAGCTTGTTAACACTCAAGAAGTCACATTTTTTGCCCAATCATCATGAAACTTGGTCAGAACATTTGTCCCAATGATATCTCGGCCTATTTCGAATCTGGGTTATGTGGGGTCAAAATCTAGGTCACTAGGTCAAATTGAATAAAAAGCTTGTTAATACTCTTAGAAGTCATAATGTTTTGCCCAATCTTCATGAAACTTGGTCAGAACATTTGTCTTAATGGTATCTCAGCCAGGTTTGAATCTGGGTTATGTGGGGTCAAAAACTAGGTCACTAGGTCAAATTGAAGAAAAAGATTGTTAACACTAGAAGTTACATTATTTGCCCAATCGTGATGAAACTTGATTAGAACATTTGTACCATTGGTATCTCGGCCGAGTTCGAATCTGGGTCATGTGGGGTCTAAAACTAGGTCACTAGGTCAAATTGAAGAAAAAGCTTCAATTTCAATATGTACTTCAAAATTTTGAATGTCTGTTGTCACTTAAGCTTTTAAAACCATAATGATTAAGGCTGCATTTCCATCAGTCCGTATCCGTATATCCATATCCGTATCAAAATCTAACACATGGAAAATTGTTCGACTAATGAAACTCAGGTGAGGGACCTAGGGCCATTTGGCCCTCTAGTTTTCTTTATGAAATATTTGTTTTAGATTATTCCAGATGCTTTAGTTTTTGAAAGAAAGTAAATTGATTTACATTTTTCAAAAATACGAACAATATGTGAAGATGTGGACATTTTCAACTTAGCATAATATTTTTTACATGTCGTTTTATGTCGTGTAACTGTGTTTATTTTCTAGGATGTGGACATATCAAGGAATATTCCTGGCAACGTCAAGGTCACAGCACCAAATCTTGAGAAGGCCAAGAAAAAATAAACATTGTTTCCATAAAACAGCTTCTAAATGAACAATAATACTTTTTAATGTATTATGAAGAAAAATACCGGTTCACATCATTTGATAAGTGCGTCTGTTGTTGTTAAATAAACTATGGAGATACATAAATGTGTGTATTTGTTTGAACAAGTGGAAAAATCCTCATAAGGAATAATAGGATATAGAGGATATTTATTGATTTTGGTGAATGATAGAATTTTGTGTCATGAGTCGTTATAGAACAAAAAATTCACGAATGGCATAGTATTTCAGTTATTGATTAATCAGTTTTGGTATTTTAGCTGTTAACTGGTAAGATGAATATCATTTATCCCATAAACACGCCTGCATTGATGAAATAACACCCCATGGGATAAAGTTAGCTGTATTTCCACTCTGTGGAATACAGCAAACACGAATAGTATAATGACGTCATTTTGTTGTTTGTCGTGACGTCATTTTCTGTGTTTTTTTTCGTGTTATTTAGTGTTTATCTTTCGCATATTTTCAAGATAAAGACAGAAAATGATGGGATAAACAGAAAACCAGGTAAGTGTTGACTAAAGATAAGTTTATTTGTTCGGCACGAAAACGTGAAAAGGCTTGTGGTTCAGGTTTTCTAAGCCTCGCAAAACAAAACTTATCTTTTTTCAACACTAACCAAGTATTCTCTATTAAAATATGGCTTTAAATCGCAATAAAAACGCAAATACATCAAGTATGAGGGTCTGTTTGATAGACTTGATAGACTTGTCCAAATTGAGGATATATGTAACGCTGGCAGTCACTCGCGACTGTTTTAATTATTCTTGTGCAAAAATAAGAACAAAACATATAAAATTTAGCTGGACGCTTGAACCTAAACTGATTGCAGAGATTCGATGAACCTCTATGTAATGCTATGAGGCCCTAGGTCCAAGGTCAAGGTCAAAATTCAAGGTCAAAGGTCAAATGTAAGAAGTCAAACTTTAATACTTTGTCCAGAGCATATTTATGTCCAGCATTTATGGATTTTCAAATAACTTGGCAGAAGTGACAAGAATGATGAGACAGAGTGTCGCGTGAACCAGATCCAATGTCAAGGTCACAATTCAAGGTCAATGGTCAGATTAAGGAAAACCAAAGCACTTTGTCTAGAGCATATCTTTGTCCAGCATGGATGGATTTTCAAATAACGTGACAGAAGTTACAAGCATAATGAGTCGGAGTGTCGCTCAGAAGAACCAAGTCCCTAGGTCCAAGGTCAAGGTCACAATTCAAGGTTAAAGGTCACATTAAAGAAATCAATCCTAAACACTTAGTCCCGAGCATATCTTTGTCCAGCTTGAATGGATTTCCAAAATACCTGGCAGAAGTGACAAGCATGGTGCAATGGAGTGTCACTTGCAAGAATCTGGTCCTTAGGTCCAAGGTCGAGGTCACAATTCAAGGTCAAAAGTCCAAATTAAGAAGTCAATCCTTAACACTCTTTCCGGAGCATATCTAAGTCCAGCATGGATGGATTTTTAAAGAACTTGGCAGAAGTGACAAGCATTGTGAGACAGAGTGTCGTGCGCAAGAACCAGGTCCCTAGGTCCAAGGTCAAGGTCACAATTTAAGGTCAAAGGTCAAATTTAAGAAGTCAATCCTAAACACATTTTCCAGAGCATATCTTTGTCCAGCATGGATAGATTTTCAAATAACTTGGCAGAAGTGACAAGCATGGTAAGAGGGAGTGTTGCGGTCAAGAACCATGTCCCTAGGTCCAAGGTCAAGGTCACAATTCAAGGTCAACTTTATATGAAATCAATCCTTAACACTTGGTCCGGAGCATATCATTGTCCAGCATGGATTGATTTTCAAATAACTTTGCAGAAGTGACAAGCATGGTGAGTTGTAGTGTTCTGCGTAAGAACCAGGTCCCTAAGTCCAAGGTGACAATTCAAGGTCAAAGGTCAAATATAAGAAATAAATCCTTAACACTTAGGCCGGAGCATATCTTCGTCCAGCATGGATGGATTTTCAAATAACTTGGCAGAAGTGACAAGCATGGTGAGGTGTAGTGTGGGGTGCAAGAACCAAATCCCTAGGTCAAGGTCACAATTCAAGGTCATAGGCGTGGTGGCGGCATCAACTTTTCATTTCCTCTCTCTAACTCGAGAAAGAATTGAGCTATTGTAATAAAACTAAATACATAGATACCTTATTGCAAGCCCTTGCTTGAGATTGCATATGGGTTGGGTGGGGTCAAGGTTACTGTTACTAAAAATAGAAAAAACAGTTTCCACTCATTAACTTGACAACGCATTGAGATATTTTAATGAATATACATTGATACCTTATATCGAGACCTCGCTTGAGATTGCATATGGGGTGGGTGGGGTCAAGGTAACGGTAACTAAAAATGAAAAACGGTTTCCGCTAAATCACATAAGAACGCATTGATGTATTTTAATGAAACTTCATACATAGATACCTTAATCAAGACCTCGCTTGGGATTGCATGCGTGGTTGGTAATGTCAAGGTCACCATTACTAAAAATAGAAAAAAAGTTTCTGCTCAATAATGTGAGAACACATTGAGATATTTTAAAGAAGCTTCATACATAGATACGTTGTATTGAGTCCTCGCTTGGGATTGCGTATAGGGTGGGTGGGGTCAAGGTAATAGTTACTAAAAAAAAAACGGTTTCCGCTGAATAGCTTGAGAACACATTGTGATATTTTAATGAAACTTCATACACAGATATATTATATCTGGACCTCGCTTGGGATTGCATCAGAGGAGGGTGGTGTCAAGGTCCAGGTCACCGCTTATAAAAATCGACAGTTTCCGCTCAATAGCTTGAGAAGACCTTGAGATATTTTAATGAAACTTCATACATAGATACCTTATTTTGAGACCTCGCTTGGGATTGCGTATAGGAAGGGTGGGGTCAAGGTCACTGTTACTAAAAATAAAAAAAAAAGGTTTCCGCTCAGTAGCTTGAGAATACATTGTAATATTTTAATGAAACTTCATACGCAGATATATTATATCTGGACCTCGCTTGGGATAGCATCAGAGGAGGGTGGTGTCAAGGTCAAGGTCACCGCTTATAAAAATCGACAGTTTCCGCTCAATAGCTTGAGAAGACCTTGAGATATTTTAAAGAAATTTCATCTGTAGATGCATATTGGGTGGGTGGGGTCAATGTTACCATTACTAAAAATTTGATTTTTGTGCTGACTTGTGCTTTCGTTAAAAAAATGTGGCTTTCAGGGAATTTCCATGTTTCCTGTTTATTTTGTCATCTTGATTATATATTTAAGAATATATATGGAATAGTTTTGATACCTCAACTCACCACACAGAGAGAAGCTTTAATTTTGAGATGAATTAGATGCACAAATACCATGGCTACCTTGTTAGTTTTGAATTGTTTCTCTTTCGCCGTTGAATCTTTACCCCCAAAAAGCTTCTTCGACGGGAATATCTTTGTGACAATGACACTCTTGTTCTTTCGTTTCCATTTCAGTAAATCAACGTATAAGCCTTCTAGTGTTCGTTTCGGCGTCATAGGAATGGTCAGAGGAAGACATTGTAAGTGGTCTCATTGAAGACATGCGGACTGCATGTCGCTTGGTCTGAAACACAAATACCACTGAAACGGGATCGGTTTCTAGTGATATGAAGCTCGGACACCTTGACGTTTGTATTGATGTTTGACCACAAGAAGGATCATTGGCTAAATGACACTCGTCAATGCTCAATCGTGTGTTTGAAATTAACTATAAAACGATATCGCTGAAATAATACCGCGTTTTGTTGCAAAAAGGAGCAATAATGTAGGATTATAATATACTGTTCAGTGTCTGGATGTTAATTACATATTGCGTTTTATAATCGGTATATAATTACACCGCTAATATACAATTACAGATACAGTTTTGAAGCATACAATTAGCATGCTTAGTCAATGTACATTATGCAGTCGTTTTATTCCATAAACGAGAATACATTGGGTATCGTTTATAAGCTGTAATTAATACAATGCAAAAACTATTACTGAACGAGGAAATGTCTTGCTCAAAGCTCTATGGATGTAATGCTATACGTCTGCGAGTCAACAGTTTTATGGTAGATCTATGAAGTTTCAAGCCGAGGAAAGATTCAAAACACACTTGTTGATAGTTCGCTGTCATCCAAAAGTACGCTTGTGAATGAATGAATTTTTGAAATTACTTACTTTTGAGATACAAGTACTTGTAACGGGGTAATCTTATTGATATTTTACTAACCACTAATCCAATTAGAGAGAGGTGTCAACGTGAGTGAATATTTGTGAACTGTTTTTACCAATGTCCGTCCCATGCTTTTATAGTGGAAGCTTTAATCTATAATCAATAGGTGTAATAGATTTGTCTATCTTAGTGCATTCGCTATTTTGACTGTAGAAGTAAAGTAACGTATTTCATATTGAAACTATAGTGGTCCGTCACTGGTGAGTGTATATATTTTTTATTATATAATTTGTATTGTACTGAATTGAATCGTTAATATATTTTTATTGAATACTTGTCCTGAATTAATTCATATGTATTACAATGAATTATTGATATTACTATTATTGTCATTGTAATATGTTATATATAATAATTGTTATTGTTTCAGGCCATCATTATTTTGATCATTTGGATCATATGAATTAACCATCTACATAATAAAGTATATAACTATACCTACGAGTGATTTACATATCACACCCTGCTACATACCTTTTGCACAATACTATTGTTGCTTTGTTCAATGTCCGTCTAATGTATCCTCTATATTATTTTCTACTGCAGACATTGAATCTAAGGCGGCAAAACAACAATGAAAGACAACTATTGCAATAAACCACAACATTGCCTTCATCAATGCATACACGCCATGTGTATTTCCTGTTTCATCCTTTCATATAATTTCCCCCAATCAATTGTTTAAATGCGAGATTCAATTTAATTTGCGATTAGTAACCAGTTGCGGTGATTAAGAACACACCACATGTATTTGATTAATTACTGAACAACTTGTATTTCAAACATTCCACCAGAATATTTGTTTCAAAGTTGTTTTTTTTTATTAGCAAAACATGTCAACCGTTGAACAATACTAATTTTTAGTAAACATTTTTACTGTTAAGGCCATACAAATTTGATTTCCCATGATTTTTCCAAACCTACCAACCAGGCAGGAAAAAACAATGAGTCGATAAAAACATTTTTCATTCACAACTTTTCATAACAAGTGATACAAGCTAAAACAAATGTGTACCTACAAAACGATTACAAATCATCTTCATAATGAGAACCTACTTTAACATAGTATTTTAACTGTGTATATTGACTACTTGCACACTTATACAAATATTGGTAAAAACACATAAAAGTCCAAGTTCAGTCTGAAGTCAGATTATATCATATAGGTATTTACAAGCCCTGACAGTTACAACAAAGAATACATGTAGATAAAAACATCTATCTTCATGGTCACAGAAAAATGTGTTCACATATTTTAAATTGGATATATAAATAGAAGCATGTCCTAAAATGGGCAATACAAAATACTAACAAGACAAAACATACATATTTAAAGTGGTTTAGATCTATAAAGCTGTAGGTAAGTTACTGAAGAATGCAATATTCTAAATCAGAATTGTGTAATATTATCAACTTATTTCAAGTGATACACATACCCAAAATACAAGATTTCCACCAGCAATATTATTTTAAAACTCAAATACATTGTATAACATGAACTAAGATCCATTACTTATAATATTTACAATGTCATTCATTTATTGAGATAAAACAATTAAATAATCGCACAAAGAGTGGCATATTTTATACGCTTTCCATCTCGATTTTCCACATTGTAAAAATGTTTGTTTTTTTCGTTCAGGCATTCGGAAACCTACCAGCCCGAGAACGCTAAACATATAATCAAATTTGTATGGCCTTACGTTTCATTTCACAACGTACTCGTTTAACAGTCACGCATCAGAACGACAAAGAGATGTTTTATTGGCCGATTAACAACGATAATGCGAACATTATTTCGATTCTAACATGATTTGACATATATTTCTGCAGTTGTAATTGGAACTACTTTTCACTATGCTCGGCTCAGATTTCGGAACTTCTTTTTGCGTTGTTTATGGGTAGTTTAACAACGATAATTTTGTTTTTATCTATAGAAAAATTAGCGAGTATCGTGTCAGAATTACTTATAAGCGCTGCAAATTGGGCAAGACAGAATGCTTTTACCCATTGGGCAAGACAAAATGCTTTCCCCAAATTGGGCAAAACAGTGTATCCTATGTTATTTTATGCTTATTAATACCTCAAGTCATTTCTGTAGTCAACGAATTTTGACGGTAGGCAGGACTAAGTATATAACCCCCCTAATATTTCCAGCGACAATGCATTTCCCACAACCTACTACTTCTAAATGTTGTTTTAGGTCATACTATTTTGTTTTTAATCATCGTGTAATATCTTTAAAGGTGAACCTTGATTTTTAGTCGACCGATTACACAATGTTAGACAATTAGAAAGGGTACTTTAGCTCAGCCACATTTTCACTAGCTCTCCATGCCATTGTCCAAACGACTTAAATACATTGCCGCCGTTTTGCTTCGTAATCGCATGTTGTGCTTGTACTTACATTGTCTTGGTAAATGTTTAACCAACAACAGGAAGAATATGATGAATCGATGCATCAGTGCAAGTAAAAATATCATCTCATTCAACTCTTATTTCAAGCGTTGCTATGACTGTGGGCTCGTCGTGGCTTTTTCTATTGTTGCCAGGTAAAGTTTCTTTGTAGTTTTGTTGAAATATACATATGTATACCGGTGTTTTAGTGATGGCATGATATTTAACTAGTTTTCGTTACGTGGCGATGCAGAGGTTAAATTATAGCAACGAAATCTAATGGAGTACACATGCTGAGGATAATTATTGAATTTTCTTTGCATTAACATGTATTTGGTTAAATAAGTTAACGATCTTAATATTTGAAAGCAAATAAGGCTAAACAAAATTAATGAATTGTTTCTCAGCAACTTTTTAAAAAAAAAAAAGACAGGAGGATGGGCGAATTTTTTTTTTATGGAAGCATTTAAAAAAAAAAAATTTTCTCCTACTTTTTTCTATTGGCACTATGAAATGGTTTATTAACACAAGTAAATAAATACAGAATAAAGACAATTTTAAGTTTTAATAAGAACATGAGCATTCCTTTTTATAAAATTCTAAATACAGATTTATTAATCACACACGGTCATTTATGCAAGCTGACGTAAAAAAGACAATCAATTTGAATGTTCATAATTAACATAGGTGTCTTCAAATTGATATACCATCAGCATTAAAGTAATTCTTTTTTATAGACTAACTTTTCGTAATTCATATTTGTATAAATGTCAAAAATATGAATTACTTTTGCAATAAAAATCACCAATAATTTTTGGAAAGGAAAATCAGCACTGTCAATGCAACTGGCATTTTCTTTTGTTTTCATAGGACTTATATAGACACAGATTTTCTTAAAAAATATGGAATGCTATTACACAAGCATAAGCATCTACGAAACAAAAGTTTAAATTAACAAATAGACGATATTTATAAAGGTTCCCAATCGAATTTTTATTTTTTTAAATTTTCACAGTATTTCACAATCTGTGTATATCAAATTTATATTATTAAATCAGACCGGAAGACAGTTACTGGAAATACCAAATCCGAAAATGCGGATTCGTTTAATTTTAAGCCGTTGTCCATAGGATCTAATTCAATGCATAGTAATTTATTAATAGTTCTTATGAACGTTTATGGTGTTTATTTGTCCGAAATCTGTTTCTTTTTTATGAAAGGCATTGTTTCAAAGCACTTGGTACGAACGGAATATACGATAATGTACATGCTTGTTTACTTCAGAGTCATCACCAATTATCGCATACAGAAAATAGACGATAACAAGTTACCAAAATGTTAATAATTCACAGATTTCAACGTGTAGTTTTTGTATTTTGTTCGGTAACATGTCCATTATAAACACTTTTTGCAAAGTTTTATTTTTATTAACATATTTCTGAACTGCTCCTTTAAAACCCGTGCGCGATCGTCAAAAAATATTAAAAACTTTTTTTTGGCATTAAATCCAATTCGTGGCGGGCCAAAAAAATCAACGTTGCTGCGCTGCTTGAGAAACAAATAATTAATTTGATGTGGCCTAATGATAACGAGTCTAAATATAATGTATACGTCTTTGTAACAAAACTTGATTGTGTGCCCGAGTACTAATGTGAATAAGCTGGAATAGCAGTGATGTAAGCGAAGTAATAATATTTCTTTGAAACCACAGATCACATTGGGGAATTTGACAATTATCAAACCAGCATTTTCCGGCAGAGATGTGGTCCTGCAATTGTTCCTCGTCAGCGGGCTATCGTTCTCGAAGGACAGCATGGAAATGATGGTCAGATTTCATGAGGAGTCACACTTTAATGTGATCAAATCCTACCGAATTCAGACTGTTGCAGTGGCAGCGGTCACGATGGAGTTGATAAAAGTAAACATGACTTGGAATAATGCGCATATCCAAATAAAGAGCTCAGGGATGGTGTCCAATGCAGTGCAGCTAATCTTGCAAAGTAAGTATTGTTACGTTTACTTTCTTGTGGAATTATCTATTTGATGTAATTCTAGGCATTTGGTAATCGATGTTGTTTCGTGCTGTGACTACAACTTCTGTAATTTAAATGGTTGTTTGTATCGTTTGCATTAATTAAAAAACAAAAACAGCCAAAATAGAAACCAGCATCTATCTATATTAAAGCTGAGTGTATAATGTTAAACTGTAGTTTAGATGCGCCGAGCCAGTGGTGTTAAGCATCTGGCCCTAACACAGTTCTATGTTCGTAGTTTTTAACTGAATACTAATGCCAGTATATTTCATATGTACCAACCACGCATGTGTGGATAGTGTTTTATACCTTTGAATCACCCATTAGGCCAACCGGAACTCAACCCGCTCTGCCAACGAGATGTCTGCTCTGGTTGCCTGTGCCTTTACCCAGGAGATACAATCAAATGTACTACAACGGGAACCAACGTGTCTATCTGGCTGGATGGCCGTTCGGTTGGCGTCGAGGGTGATGGGTATATCTACACACCACGTGACCTTGCTATCGCAGAAAGAGATCACCAAAAGGAGGTTTATTGCAAAGCTTTGTTTGCAGAGAGCGACGCTACCTATTTTGCGAAAGCTACGATATATGTTATCGGTATGGCTTCTTTAGTTTAGCGATTTGGTATCCTTATGACGATTCTGTGCTGGTTTAAATTTTGGTTTGTATGTTTTCACGAATGAATTGTTTCTAAATATATTTACTCGTATATAAGTTTGTACTTCTATTTGATATGGCGTATTATCAATAATATTATTTTGAAAATAATTGATATATGCTTTTTCTGTGATATTAAATGGTGTGTTGCAAATGTAACAAGTATGTATGTACCGGTATTAATCAACTGTTGTAACACGTCGACTTTTGTTTACACAAGTACCGCCTACTAACACCACGCTGCACATCCCCGAGTTGAGACAAGGATCACCGTCAAATATATCTTGCGTCGCATACCACGGGAGACCGCCGCCGAAACTCCGGATGTACTTGGCTGATGATGTTGTCATCGGTTAGCAACAGGTCGACAGATATGACGAGAAATCGCAGACCTACACCAGTATGCTGATCCACGCGTCTGTGGACAGAACGTGGCATAAGAAGGTCCTAAATTGTACGTGCTTGGTACTGGGAAAGGACTTGGACTATAGGGGACATTCCTCAACGACAGACGTCGTAAATTACGAATGTACGCTTACGTTTGTATATAATAATTGATCAAATCTTTATAAATCGCCAAATACTGCAAGCTATCACGTGTTCCTTATTAAGCAGATTCGGCATAGTCGTCAGTGTTGGGGACACAATAAAGTGATACAATGATATGAGGAACATGATTTTAAAACAATCTTGACTATGTTTCAGATCCACCTTCTACAATACAGTTATTCTCTACGAAGATGCCAGAAAGTAGTCCACATTGGTACAGTCTGCGAGTAGAATGTCTGGCGATGGACTACAACGCTGAGTGCATCATCGGCTGGTCATCGACCACCAGCAACCTGACTATTGAGGCCCCACACGATTACATAACGAAACCAAGTGCTGCGTCCAAGGTGCAGCTGAACATATCTTCAGAAATGACTGGGCAACGCATAAGTTGCCATGTCCACTGCAAAGGGTTCGATGTTAATATCAGCAAGGATTTGATCTTGGGGATTTCAAGTACGCGAGCCGTGTAGTTGCATTACATTATCCTTAATCGTATAGTAGACGCGTTATTATGTATATTAATATTAGCACTTGTGTATAAACATGAAGCTTAAATGCATATCATGGATAGTGCAAAGTAATTGAATATAATAATCATTTTACAAATCGTGCTATGAAAAGGGTTATGCGTGATATCAGCTCTATATACGACTAATAACATTGTATTACATTATTGTATCAAAATGCAACTTGTGCTATTAAAACTCACATTTTCTCGACTTTGAAGCGGACACCCATGACTTTTACAAATATCATAATCTAAAGTACTGGTACATGTATATTGGAATTTTCCATAAAACAAAATTGTTCCTAGTACAAACTAATACTAGTCTATATTCGTAAATTCGAGCGTGTGCAAACGTCGAAAGATGAAGGGTGAAACACCAGAGTGACTTCCTGAGTATCGGCCCCTTATTTCTGGAGAAAAAAAAACAACTGTTAATTTAATGGCTTTAATACAGTTCATTTTTCTATTTACATACTAGTATTAAACTCTGATTGGGTTCATTGCATGAAGTGATCCTGTTTGTTTTCAGACAGCAGCTCTGGCAACAACTTCCCAACAGCGCTGGTGGTTACTCTTGCTAGGGTACCATTTACGATGATGTCCTGCGGTTTAATGGCTTGTTGCATCTTTGTCAGATGCTTTTGGTTTCAACGTGTGTATTTTAAACTTGCACGCGAATTTGTCATATTTGAATTGCGTCTAATTTGCAACGAACGTTACTTTGATTATTTTAAACTAGACACAGATCAATTTAGTTACTGGTATGTATTCTGAGAGTTTTGAAAAATGGTGTTACTTCGTTTAGTGCCCAATTAGTAGTGATGTGTTTGTTAAATAGTTTCATGATAGAAAGTGAAAACTATGTGACATTCTTAATGTGAATAAATTTGAACTTTCGTTTCATGTTTTATAGGTAAAAAGTCAAAGAAACTTCATCACTACACGTGAGTAGATATAATATAATTGCAATTGTACTTCAAAACTTGCAAGTTTGATCATAAACATGATATATCCCACCGAAAACAATCGTATCGGATAAAACTCATGTCATAACTTTGTTATCACAAACAGATATGAAATAAGGCGTGAAACCCGGGCTTAATGGTTGTGCGTAAAGGGTCGTCCCGGATCAGCCTGTACAGTCCGCACAGTTTGATCCGGGACGACACTTTCCGCTTATATGATATTTTCTGTTTCATTGAAATCTCTTCTAAACATAAATTCACTGTAAGCGGAAAGTGCCGTCCTGGATTAGCATGTGCGGAAAATACTTTACGTCCTGGATTAGCCTAGGTGGACTGCACAGGCTAATCCGGGATGACACTTAACGCACATGCATTAAGCCAGGGTTTCCCACGAAACGCCTTAAATTGATTTCAGATCACCAGGTGATGTGGATGCTGAGCATCAGAAACAATACCGGGGTAAGTCAGCCTAAAACTTTAATTTCATTGTAAACGTTCTGTGTCAATGGAAACGTTTTCGTAATACACCGTTTGTATCTAAGTCAATGCAATATTTTAACAAAACACCGAGTGAATCTACTAGTATTCAGATTTGTTAATAACTGCAGCTTTTAATTTATGAAAACATACTTATGGATGGTATTGTCATTTAAAAGTAATAAATCGACAAAGCACTTGTATTTGTTTAGTCAAGCATAAAAGGCAAGAGGAGCAAGTTTTCCAGGGTAAATGTACAGGCGTTTTTGTAATAATATTTTAATAATTTACTAAATGGTAACAGAGGCAATTAAACACATATTTCACAGAACATATGTACAACCCGGAAGATATAAACCTGGAGTATCATGGGATCGAACAGGAGGAACAAGGGGCAGCGGGACCCAGCCAGTTTTGCAGACTTTCTGTCATTTCAACGTACTTTGTGAATATACATGTACATAGTATCAAGTTTACGATTATCAAATAGGAGCTAACGTTCGCACAACGTTTTTGTGTTAAACGTATCGTTCACATGCGCGTGATCCCGAGGTTTTGATATAATCTTTTTTCCGATAATTATTGTTATTAAATCTTTTCTTTGCGAAGTAAATGATTTGATCACTCACTGTAAATTTTTATACCCATAACTTCCATGATTGTTTGTTTGATGCGTTTTTAGCTCACCTGAGCACAAAGTGCTCATTGTGAGCTTTTGTGATCGCCCGTTGTCCGTCGTCCATGCGTCCGTGTGTGCGTCCGTCGTCAACTTTTCATTCAAGCAACACCTCCTCCTAAACCACTTGGCAGATTTTCATCAAACGTCACAGGAATTATCATTGGGTGACCCTCTTTCAAAGTTGTTCAAATCGTTACGGTCCGCTGCATATATAGGCCTCCTGAGCTAAAAATAGATTTAAAAAATGTAAACTTGAAAAATCTTCTCTGAAACCGCAAGGCCTAGTGGTTTTATATTTTGTATGTAACATCGTATAGTGGTCCTCTACAAATATTGTTCAAATTATGCCCCTGGGGTCAAAACTGGTCACGCCCCGGGGGTAACAAGGTTTATATAGACTTAAATAGCAAAATGACTTTAAAAATCTTCTCCTCAGAAACGGCAAGGCCCACAGCTTTCCTATATTTGGTACGTCACATTGCATAGTGGTCCTCTACAAAGATTGTTCAAATTATTCCCCTGGGGTTTAATCTGGCCACACCCGATGGGTCACATGGTTTATATAGACTTAAATAGCAAAATGACTTTAACAATATTTGCCTGAAACCGAAGGGGCCCTGAGGTTTGTTCAAGATTGTTTTATTATGCCCCTGGGATAAAAATAAGCTACACCTCGGGGATGCAAAGGTTACAAGGTGAGCGTCCTAGGGCCCTCAGGACCCTCTTGTTTTTTATAATGATATATTTACAATTAGAAGCAGGCACAAACAGCCCGGATGAACAATACGAATATGTCAGAAAATTGTCGGTTCGCAACGTAAGTGAACAATGACCCACAAAAACGATGCTCATATTACCATGTTAGATGTACATGTACTCGATGATTTTCATCCTTGTCACGGGCCATCACATCTCAGTCATGATAGTTCCTACATTTCATTTGCAAATGGAAAACACGCACAATATAATGATGCTCGAAAAATGTAATTTAAACGAACATAATTACAGCATTAATAATTCAAAGAGATTATTCATTTTTCTTATACAAAACTGTCGTCATACTGACCTTGACCTAAATAATTTTTTAAACTTCGCTTCGTACATGAAATCACAAACAATGAACGAAATGATGCATTAATGAATGTTTTTTATGGTGGTTTGCTATATATGCTCATTTGGTACCACGTCGTTGTACATGTATCATTACATTTACAGATCAACGCTTCCTGTAGAAACTAAAAAGCAAAATACACCGCAGTCAGGTATAACACGTTTTCGTATACATGTTAATATAAATATATAATTAAGCAGTACATGTATATTAATCAGTTATGTTATGTTTAGTTTGGTTTGAAAATATTTGATCATTTAATTGTTTTGTTATTTAAGAATCGTTCATTTACGCTAAAACGGTACTTTACATAAATTTGCTTGGAAAAGCAATTTTGCAATTGTTGTAAATGGCTGTACATAAAATAAACCGTTATGTATGCGTCTGAATTTTGCTATGTGGTTTGAATAAATAACCGATTGCAATTATAGTTGTGACATTTGTAACCATTCTTATATATTCAGGAAAAATCGATGAAATGTACATAAACGACCCACAGTATGTTGTTGTTGAGGAGACATCAGAGGAATACATGAACAATCCACAGGTAAATGAACTGGTTTGAGATACCTGGACGTTGTGATTTTTTATGTTTATTGTTTATAATGAAGTGTTTAGTATTAATTGATTAGACAAGTACGTCGTGTACAATATAGTATCATTCCATTCTCGATATCATCCTTATACTATATATATATATAACACATATTTTACGTGTACGTATTTTAACACATATATGCTTTTCAATTGAACACATCAATACACTTTTCCATGTGATATACATTTAACATTACATAGTCCGAATTATGAACATTATTCTATTTATTATTACACTTTTGTATTCTTTTATCATCAATATAGCGCCCTACGTCACAGCTGTACGGTAACATAGACGTGGTCAGTGGACCTTCAACTGGTGGACTGCAACAGCTTTCTGAGGACGACATTTACGTTAATTGTCCGGATCAGCAATGAATCCTTGGCAAATGATGAACTAGTAACTTTCACCCGGTTATAACCCTTACAGAGAACGTTTGGCATTAATTTAAAACGGGATGCGTTTATGAAGAGCCTTAGTTGTAGTTACTAACTTGTATGTATCTGAGAGTCGTTAGAGTCGTTTAAAAATGTTCGATGTATTTAAATCATTTATGTTGGTGATATGTGCATATACAACTTCTTTTACATATGGCTTTGTTGATTGTGTACAATTGTTTCATTCTTTTACATATACCTTTGTTGATTGTGTACAATTATTTCATTCTTTTACATATACCTTTGTGGATTGTGTACAATTGTTTCATTCTTTTACATATACCTGTGTTGATTGTGTACAATTATTTCATTCTTTCACATATACCTTTGTTGATTGTGTACAATTATTCCATTATTTTACATATACCTTTGTTGATTGTGTACAATTGTTTCATTCTTTTACATATACCTTTGTTGATTGTGTACAATTATTTCATTCTTTCACATATACCTTTCTTGATTGTGTACAATTATTTCATTCTTTTACATATACCTTTCTTCATTCTTTTACATTTTTGTAATAACAAAACATCACTGTTTTTATTTCAACACTGTACTATCTGATGTACAGTCATGTCTGCATAGTTTCTCAATGGAAAATAACAAATTTAAAAAGAGTTGCTATGTGTAAGATTTATAAAGACAATTGCCCATTTTCTTGAGCTGTTTCTACTGTATCAATTTCTCGTGTAGGCCTGACTGCAATGTCAGCTAGGCGTATTAACAACAAAGTAAAGCAATACAACTTGCGAATATTCGAATGGAGTTTTAACTATTTGAATGTCAAGCATTCAATCGAATATTCGATAATACGAACAGTATATAGATTTTTCAAGCTTTGCCACGAATAGTTTAAACTCCTCCTCAGCCATTGTTCAAGGATTATTTTCCACTTATCGAATATCACAAGCATTACCACGTGCCAAGTTTAACCTGAAAAACTTGATATCCAAGTGCAATGATTGGATAAAACTGCCGATTAATTTGCATTTAATTGGCATTTGATGTAAGGTCTATTTCATTTACATTTCCAACAATACCAATACTAGTAGTACAAATACCCACAGAACATCTAGGTTTGTGTTAAGACAAACGTAGTAGCAATGTTGTTTTATTCAAATTTGCCAACATTCCTGTCATTTTTAAATATTTATCATAATTTTAAAATAATTTTTCAAATACAGGTATTTTCTTTTTGGAAATGCTTACAGTATGTATCCTAGTACGTAATTATTTTAGAATTTATAATGACAACAATTATGTCCAATGTTTGTTACTAAATGCCCATGTTAACTTCTGACTATCCGAATGGTTAACTCGTGCATAATGGAGTGCCCACATTTTATAGATAGCGTTAGCACTCGGTTGTGATACATGTCCGTGCATTACGCAGTTTATTGTCCTTTGTGAGTTAACCATGGAATCTCTTGATACATTTGTTGAGGACAATCGGTTACATTTGACCTTTAATGATAAGCGAATAGTACACTATATAGGCGAAGTACTTGTTATATATGTCTTGTATAAACAAGCTTGTTATTAACATTTTTTTAATTTTAAGTGCCCGGCTTTGTATAGATGACGCTCGGTATAAATAAACATAAATAAATGATATGTCAAAACATTTTTGCATATTACATCCAATTTTGTTTTGGACAAAGAAGAATACAGTAGTGCAATTAAAGGAACTGTAAATTATTAATCAATTTTAACCATTATGCTTATTAACAACGGGAACTGTGTTCTCTCTGCGGGTATTAATTAAATGACCTTATGTAATATAGAATTAAAATCTTGCTGATGGTTTGAGAAAAAGAAAAATGAATAATAATTATCAATGTCCTAGTCCAAAAACTTTATTTAATTTCGGAATACTGTCATTTATCCACCAAAATAGCGACTCTATTTCGCGCCGTTTTTCCATATTAAGCTATTTAAGGACGTTTTACCAACAAAGTAAATCAACCAAATTTGCTTATTACATTGTTTGAATGTTGTGTAAACAATACATCAGTACGTTTCAAACACTTTCTTTATAATAAGTACTCATTTTAATAACAGTTAAACATAAAGGGACTTAATTAGGCCTACAGTGTTCAGGTCAAGATGAATGATCAGAGGAAGACTCTGAAAGTGATCTAATGAAAAACACGTGACGCCTGGACTGTAGAACAAATACCAATGAAATATTTCTTTCCTAGTGGTCTGAAGCTAGAAGACATTGTTGTTTATTTTTAGTGTGACCACAAAACGGCTCTTTGGCTAATAAAGGACATTGATCAATGCTCCGTTGAGTGTTTCAAATAGAAAATGAAAGAATATCGCTAAATCTACCGCGATATTTACAGAATATATATTAATCATGAAAATACTGTTCGTTATCTTGATGTAAATTGGTTCTTGACGTCCAAGACACGTAGACCGCAGGTCGCTTGGTCTGAAAACAAACACCACTGAAACGGGATCGGTTTCTAGTGATCCGAAGCTGAAAGACTTAGTATTTATTGATGTTTGACCTTCAGAAGCGACCAGAGGCTAAAACAAATTTCAATGCTCTGTCGTTTGTTTGAAATCAATATGTTGACAAAATACAAATACCATGTTATTCTGCAGAATGTATGGTCCAATGAAAATCAAACAATGCAGAATCATACTATCAGTGTAAATAAGATGTTGCATTATATTATGGAAGATTTGATATAACTGGCATATTATTATACATGTAAGATTGTGTAGCATAAACAGGGACGTATGGAAAGTCGTTCTGAGAATGCTATGCCTAATTATGAAATTGTTTCAATTCCTAGACGAGAATAACTGGGTAATGTTCATTCTCCCTTATTTATGTAATTCAACATTCAACACACTGCATGTGAAAGTCCTACTATGAATATAATAATACATGTTTGCGGGTCAACAGTTTGATGGTAGATCACTGAAATTTCTTGCGCAAGCTGAGGAAGGAGGTAGGAAAATCTATGTGAGAGATCTTTATCTTCCGTCCAAAAGTACGCATTAAAACAAACGATTGTCCATGAATACGTGTCTGGTATAATTTATAAGCTTTTGATATTATTATTGCACAGTTTTGTTGTTCCATACTTCAGTTGCTACCCAATGTCACAGACATATGCAATGCTTTATTGATTTATCATATTCAAACTACGAAACTTGATCCAAGATGAAAAAAGGCAACCAAGACTGCTTGCAATAGACCACAATCTTGCAAGGTCCAATTTTCATGTATACACACGTCATGCGTATTTCCTGTGTAATTGTGATATATATTTTCCCCGATTAATTGTGAACATTTATGATTCAACAGTAACAGGATCTGAAACCTTGAGAAATTAAACTATTTTATAAAGTTTTATATACAGCAATGGAAACTCGGTGGTGTTGTTTATCTTGGCTGAACTTGCATACCATATTAACGTCTCCATGACGTGAAAGTAGAAGTAAAATAAAATAATAGTGATATCATAATAGATCTATATTGCTGTCTTGAATAACCATTTTTTGATTACTGAAAAGAATTATATGAAACTCCATTTCTCTACAATAACAGCGATGTTTTTTTTTAAGTTTAAGTCAAAATGATACAAGTCCTTAAATTTTACATCATTGGACATAGTCCAAATAATTATTCAGACGCAACGATGGATTCTGAGTTATTGTTTGTACGGAACAGAATCAACATTTGTATGGACAAAAATATACAACATAAGCAATCATAAAAAATGTAAGTAAAATGATGAAAAGCTAATCGGACTTCATATTTATGGGATTACATTAACCATGGCGATTTTCCGGTTGTGGCAGTTTCGCAAATTTCACAATTTATTCAACCATCTCTCGTTCGACGATGCAACGTTTGCCTTATTTATTGGTTGGAATAAAATCACTTTGTAACCGAATAAAGTATTTTGTTGGATTTTGTGAGTCTCTCTTCCCAAACTCATATACCCGGAAAATATTCTCTACCGTTCCGAAGAAAATCTGGTTTTATTGAGAGTATTTAGCTATGGTCTATATAAAAGTAGTCTACATATTAAACACATTATATAAAAGACACAACATCCAGAGAAGACCATGTTCAGTCGAATAACAGCGTCTGCACAATTCTTAAAGACGTTCGCAACAAAAAGAAAATAATTGGGTTAATTTCTCCTTTTGCTTCATTATTTCTTTATTGTATATAGGTTAACGTATACTAGTTTCAATCAATAAATATAAATTTTTGTAAGTCATTAAATTCCAGTCAATGGTTAAAAGTTCATAAAGCATTATAATAATAAAAAACACACGTATACAATTTATTGCCAAACAAATTAGTATAAAAAGATCCATTAAATATCTCCATTCCATTTTCGCAATTATGTGCGAAAATTTAAGAAAATATGTCGTTTGGAACAAAATATATTGATGCATAATAAATGAAGTTTCAGAAGGTATTAGTAGTATCCATTTGACCTATTTCAGTGTCCAGTCACATTCATTATTTTAACATTAACTGTAGGTAAAGCGTTTTTATTATCAAAATACACTTTTTTATTGCCAAACAAGACATATATCAGCTGAAAGAACCATAACCTTGTTTGAAAAAAAAGCTCTCTTAAATACTTAAACATGGATATAAAATCCAAACTGAAAAAAAGGGCTTCGACTGGTGCCGTATTCAAAACCCAATATTTCCAGAAAAAGGCCGGTGACCCCTATTTTTAACACTGTTTTACTTTCAGTATACAATTACACATGTATATAGAATTTTTTTTAACACAATCTATCGTTTTGAACAAAAGATATTCGTATTTTTGATGAATTATTGATGTTTTCAAAGGCATATTAAATGCATAATTATCCTTATTAAGTGTCTATTAAAAGTCATTTTTTAATTGGTAACTGCAGATAAAGCGCGTTTTATCATTAAACTGCACTTATTTATTGCCAAACGAAACATTAAAAAATATGCATTAAAAAATCTCCGTCCTTTTTTGAATATGAACGCTTTATATAACTTTATATAACTGAACACTGCTAGTCCCACAAACTGAAAAAATGCCTTCGACAGGTACCGTATTTAAAACCCAATATTCCCGGAACAAGGCCGGGACCCCTATTTTTTAAGACTGCTTTAGTTTTAGGATACATTGACACGTGTTTGTGCAAATTTTCAAGAAAATCTGTTGTTGGAAAGAAAATGAAAGAAAAATGTCGCGAACGTCATTTACAACCCGACACCAACACACTTTCATGATTAATAATTATACAGGCAAACATGCAATACCATCTAAGGCTTTGTACTATCATTGTAAGCTTCACGTGGCTCTATGCCATCTTCAACGCACCGAAACATTCGCCATATATGGCATACCGTTTTGTTTCAGTATTGTTTCGATGCGTGAGTCATTTAAAGCTACACATGAACTGAAAACGGCTGAAAAACATTGCCTGCAAACAAAACAGTTCAGCGATCGTGTCTTTATCGCATATCATACTAGTATTTACACAACGTAACAATACATCAAGTGTTGCGCGTGCGCACATGATGTGCACGAATGTTTATTGTCCTTGTAAATGTCAACATAACAACAGGAAGAATTTGTTGGAGTGATGCATCAATACAAGTATAAAAAAGATCCATTCAGCAGTTTACATGAATAATCTGCGAAAGTGTGGCAATGGCAGTGGGCACGTCGTGGCTTTTTCTCTTGTTGCCAGTTGATTTCATTTAGTTCTGTTGCAATGAATACTGGTAGGTGTGTTAGCCATGGCATGGTGTTTCTAGCTTTGTTACGTGGAGATGTTAAGGTTTAATAATGCATGCCAAATCCAATAGAGTACGAGTGGAGAAGATGTTTTCTCATTTATTTAATTCAAATGGGTTTGGCGCAATAATAATGATAAAATAGCACACATTTAAAGTATGACTTCGTTGCAATATTTTACCTTGAGTGCACGTCAGTAAAGTCACAACGCTAGAATAGCAATCATTTAAAGTATACACATATATTTTCGTTTGCTTTTATAGTATCGGTCGCTTTGAAACCATCAAGCACACTGGGGAATTTGACAGTTATAGAACCAGCATTTGCACGGAGAGATGTGATCCTGCAATTGTTTCTCGTAAGCGGGCTATCTTTCTCGAAGGAAAGCATGGAAATGATGGTCAGGTTTCACGAGGAATCAAACTTTAATGTAATCCAATCCTACCGAAATCAGAACGTGAGTGAGACAGCGGTGATTCTAAAATTGATAACAGTAAACAAGACTTGGAAAACGCGCACATCCAAATAAGAATTTCAGGAATGATATCCATCCAGTACAGTACAGCTAATCTTGCAAAGTTGGTATCTAAACCTTAACTTCCTAATGAAAGTATATTTTCGCTGTTCATATTTGATGCCATTCGGAATTGCGGCAAATCGATGTTATCATTCCTGTTTTGTTTACAACTTCTTCCATTCAAACCGTTGTTTATTTGTTTGCAAAAGTTTAACACAGAACCAACACAATAAAGCCTAGTGAAAAAATAAGTTTACATTAGTAGTTTTATATAAAAAATGCCAGCACCAATTCCGTTCTATGTTCTGTACAGCCTCGTAGTTTCTAATTGAATAATGATGCCAGTGTGTTTAATATATAACCACCACGCATATAAAGTTGTTATACATTCAAGCATGTGTGTATAATGTTTAGGCATATACTTTTTATCAATTATTAGGCCAACCGGAACTCAGCCCCGTCTGTCCATCGGGTTTCTGCTCTGGCTGTCTGTGCGTCTATCCAGGAGATATAATCAGCTGTGTAACAACGGGCACCAACGTGTCGCTCTGGCTGGATGGGCATGCGGTTGACGTTAAGGGTACTGAGAATATCTACATACCACGTGATTTTGTTATCATAGGAAGAGATCACCAAAAGAAAGTTGATTGCAAATCCACTTTTACAGAGAGGGAAGCTACCTACTTTGCGACAGCTGTCATCTATGTTATTGGTATGACTGCTTTAGTTTAGCAAGTTAGCATTCATATGGCTATTGTGATGGTTGAAATGTTGATTTGATTTGTATCGAAAATTTAACAAGTATGCATGTAGTAATCAACTGTTGTAACACATGGACCTCTTCTTTCAATAAGTACCGTCTACCAATACCGCTCTGCACATCTCCGAGTTGAGAGAAGGGTCCGCTGCAAACGTATCGTGTATCGCCTACCACGGGAGACCGCCGCCGAGGCTCCGGATGTACTTGGCTGATGATGTGGTTACAGGTTCTCAACAGGTCGACAGATATGACGAGCAATCACAGACCTACACCAGTATGCGCACTCACACGTCTGTGGACAGAACCTGTCATAGGAAAGTTCTAAATTGCACGTGCTTGGTACTGGGAAAGTATATGGGATATGTAGCACATTCATCAGCGTCAGGCATCGTGGATTACAGGTGTACGATTATTACTGTATAAACCAATTAAAAGCAACAAAGAACAGCACTTTATATATAACAGATAAGGATGCAAATAATAAGCCGTTACGACTTGTTAAAACCACGAGCAATATTTTACCTCCATAACTCATATAGGGCCTTTAAGAAAACTTGATAAAGTAGTAATTGAGAGAACATCGCAACATAGGAGTAAACATGTAACTAGTATTTATATTATATCATAGCATTGAAAAAAAATCCCGACCGTGTTTCAGATCCACCTTCCGCATTACACTTATTCTCCACGAAGACGTCAGACAATGGTTCACATTGGTATGATTTACGAGTTCGATGTCTAGCTCTGGACTACAACGCTGTGTGTACCATTGAATGGTCAACAAACATCAGCAACCTACCAATCGTGGCCAATAATCATATAACGAAGACAAGTGCTGCGTCCAAGCTGCAATTGAACATATCGTCAGAGATGACTGGGCGGATAAGCTGCCATATCGATTGCAAAGAGCTTGGTGTTACTATCAGCAAAGTTCTTATACTGGGGGTGTCAGGTATGGACATTTTAAAACGTTTTTCTTTAATTATATAGTAGGAGCGGAACTGAGCATATTCCCATATACTAAAGTGAAAAATTTGAATGTATTGCCTTCGTTACAAAATGAACAAATGCGTATGTTGATGATATTCCTCAATTTACATTTTAAGAATGATGTCATTTTAACATGTAAATAAGTACTCAAATGTTTATATATGGAATGACACAGTTAAGGAAGTTTGCATATTTAAGGATAAGGATAAAACTTAACTTAAGATGCTTTGTGAATACCACCCCTAGGTACTGCCAAGTATACTTTATGTTTCAAGCTATGTTGTCAATTTTCTTGTCAACACAATTATAATACTCACAAAGGATTCTTGAAACAAAATTAGTGTTTTGTTTCGTTTGTCTTCAGATAGCAGTTCTGACTACGCTTTCCGAATGTGGTTGATGTATACGCTTGCTGCAGGATCATTTACGTTGGTGTCGTATGTTTTACTGGCTTATTTTACCTTTGTCAGAGTCTTTTGGTTTCGACGTAAGTATCTTTGATATTTGTATTCCATTGTATTCATAGTAGTTGAATATTCTTGTGATTATTGTGAATTAAAAATGCTATGTTGTCTTTAACTAATAGTATGCATGATCGAAGTGTGAGCCGTATATTGTAATTATGTGCCTATTGTAAATAAAGCCCAATTCTCGTTTTATTCTTTGTAGGGGCGAAATATATGAAACTTCACCACTACACGTAAGTAACTGTTATATGGACCTTAGTAATACTTGAAATAAGCACACATTGCCAATAAATGATAAAAATACATGACATCCCTACATCGCATTAAAATTATTTCAGACAAACTCATATGTACTGTACAGGATATCATTCCTGAACAACATATTTTAAATTAACAGACAACGCTGCATGAATCTATGCAACATACGATTAATAAAAAAATATATAATTCGCATGGATGGTATTTTATTCAATAAATTTTACTGTTATTTGTTCTACAAACATAAATGCAAATAGAAGTAAATTTCCTAGGGTAAAAGTGGTTTGGTAATTCCATTGTAATAACTGACTGAATGGTAGAAAAGGCAAACAAATGCATGTCCCCTTATTACACAGAGCATATGACCAACCAGGAAGATATCAACCTGGAGTATCACGGGATCGAACAGAACCATCAATGGGCAGCGGGACCCAGCCAGGTTTGCAGACTTTCTGTAATTTCAACGTAATTTGTGGACATGTTAATTTTACGATGATCACGAAGGAGCTATCACTCGCACAAAGTTGTTATGTTTAAATATTAATCATTTCACATGCGCTTGATTTCGAAGATTTAATAATTTTATTTTGCGGAAGTTATGATAAAATTTATTTGCAAAAGTACATGTTTTGATCATTCAACTTTGAATTGTTACCGTACAAGAGTGTTTGTTTGCTGCATTTCTTGTTGAGAATGGTTGTTATAAAATTACTAGCAGATACAAACGTCCGGGATAAACGATGCGAATATGTCAGAAAACTGTCGACATCCTTCGTAAGTGAACACGACCTCACAATAATGATATTTATACCATATAGCAGAGAGGTTTCTTTGTTTGGCGGTATTCAATAATTGTGATATCAGAACAGTAACTGGTGTGCGGAGCCTAATATGCAAGCTTACCGTGCAATAAGCAGCGTGCGGTATATTGAAATTGAGTTTTAATTTATACGCACGCCCATGCGGGCTCGTTAAATAACTAACATATTTCGGTCAAAGAATGCTACAGCTCTTACTTATATATCAATGCTTGATGTACTAAGTAATTATCTTCGTTACCACTTGTCATCACATCTCAGTCATGGTAGTTCAGTCATTAGATTTGGAAATGACAAACACGCATCTTAAATTGGTGCAAAAAATACAATTCAAACTAATTAAAACTGCATTATTAATATTTCAAGTATTTGTAGTATCCATTTTGAACTTATCGCTTTACAAATGAAATCACAATATCACAATGAACGGACGCAATGAATTAACGTTTCGTATTATGGTTAGATATGTAACTTGTTTGAGATCCTATTTAAATATGTATGCATCATCAATTTTCCAGACGAACCCTCACGCTAGGATTTGAATAGCAAGATATAACTCAATCAGGTATAACGCATTTTCGTATTCCGGTATTTGCCATAAAGCAACGTAATAAAGTAGCTGATATCGACCAGCTAATGACATGTGAAATTGATAATTTTGGTTTTATTGATTTTTTGTATTTAATGAATATGATTTAAGAACTATAAATTGATCGCTTTAAAACGTAAACGTAAGTTAAATTATAAAATTCCAGAATATTGGATGGAAAACACATCATTTTGAAACAGTTACCAATGACATTAATATAATAAAAGCTTTTTCATGCATGAATCTGCATATGTCTATGGTTTGAATAACGTTAACTCTCATAGTTATAGCCGTGATATGTGTATGCTCATTTTAAATTCAGGAAACATCGATGACATGTACACGAACGACCCACATTATCTTGTTGTTGAGGAGGCATCAGAGGATTACATGAACGATACACAGGTATATTTCTACCTGAACTGTTTTGTGTTATGTGGACAAAGTGATTTTTAAGTAGTATCATTTATGAATTATTAATCGATTAATATCGACGTTGTCTGACAAAAATTATTTATACAAAAAAAAGAAGAAAAATAGTTTTTAAGCCATATCCAAATAACACGACAACGGGATAGATAACTCTATAAATGTATATTTGTTGCATACATGTATACACTTTTGAATTATACGTATTAATACAATCTGGTATATGATATCATTTTATTATTATCGAGTCCGAATTATGAACATTATTCCATTGATTATAATAACATTGTTCCTTTGATCACAAATACAGCGTCCTACGTCACAGCTGTACGGTAACATGGACGTGGTCGGTAGACGTTCTAACGGTGGACTTCAGCAGCTGTCCGAGGACGACATCTACGTCAATTGTCCGGATTAGCAATACATATAATATGACAAATGATGGAATACTAGCTCTCTCCCTGTTACGGTTCTTACAGACAACGTTATGCATTAACAAAACAGGATGCAGTTATGCAGACCATTAATTGTAATAACTAATGTTCGTGTATCTTATATTAAAGCATTAATATAATCTTGCACTTCTTTTACACAATCACTTTGTTGATTTTGTACAATTATTTCATACTTTTACATTTATTGCAGTCTGTCATCGTTTATCATGTTCGAAATACCAAATTTTACCAAGAATTGGTATATGTTAGATTAATGGATGGCAAATAAAGTTGATTTTGTTAATTTATCTCGCTGTTTATTAACGGCGATAGAAACATTCGTATTATTTGCTGGCGCATTGCAAACAGGAAGAGGCGAAATGATCGCTTACGGAAGATCCTGAATAGGTACATGACTGGGTCCAACCTTGAATAAATATAATAAGGCGTGAAAGGAACGAGTACTTTGTTCTGTGCAACCTTATCACACCAGTAGTTTCTCTCCGGAACCATCTATACGTACTATTTCAATTTGATATGAAGCTGTTATTTTGTAAATGTTCTTGATGATTTTAGCAAATAAACTGCTATGAATCATGGACCAAACTGGTTATTCAACACTCGTTACCATTCAGCAACTGCACGTATGTCTTCAGAAATATGTGCACCTCACTCAAACAAAAAACATAATTCTCATTTCATAATGTTTTTCTCATCTCAGCTGACCGGTGCAATCGTAGTTAGTTGTCACATCGATCGACTGCATGTTTCATCTATCAGCAACTTTCCGCCAAGGCAGGTAATACACCGCTACATGCGGCATTATATGGTGATGACCTTCGAGATGCTCTAGCCTTAAAAAATATAATAAAATGACGAAATGTGTGTAAAAATGGTAACCAAATATGCTTTTAATTTTTATGATTGAGTATAGAAAGTCAAAAATAATTCAAATATATAACTAAGATATAATTTGTAATGATTATTAAAATCATGTCAATCTCTTCACATTGATTCCCCTATGCTTCCTCGCATTGATATCAATATTGCGTATCACTGTAAGGACTATGCAAAAAATGTAAAAAAAATAAAACAAAAGTAAGGTCGTTTTTTTGTAGTCGGTTCAAATTTTGTTGATAATGAGGGAATAAACCATAAACTGAAAATAGGAGGGGTCGTGATTTTCGGTTTATAAACTTAGAAGCACGCTGCCAATAGTCTTCACTATATCAAACAAAAAGAGATAATTAACAATGCTTGTCGCAGGATGTGACGTATGCCCCCGAAGCATATGCTTGTCAAAAGAAGGCAACACAATATCAGAAATAGAGTACACTATATGGCCTGGACAAATCTTGACCTTTCAGTAACAGATCTGGTCGTAATGGGTGACACTGCCTCATAATGATCATTACTGTAGGCAGGTTATTTATAAAGCATTCAATGTTAGCCAAAATTATGCTTGCTATAAAAAGTTTTTCTTACATTTGACCTTTAAGTATGACCTTGGACCCACAGACCTTGTTCTTGCCAAGGACACCTTTTTTCATGATGGCTATCATTATGTTCAGATTTATAGTAGAATTCCTCTTTGAAAGTATAATACATGGCCCAGAGACAAATATTGCATCTTATATGTGACCTTTGACCTCTAAATGTGAATTGACCGCTACACTAAAGGCGATGTTCTTGCACATGACAAACCAAATCATAATGGAGATTGTTTCTATTTCTGAGCTATTTTTTTAAATCGTGACCTTGACCTTTAAGAGACCATCATATGTGATTTACGCAACACATCATTTGGTAATGGGGAATAATAATCTGAAGTGATATTTAAATCCTTACGGCATTTTGAAATTCTGGAGCAGGAAGAAAAATCCATGACCTTTAACCTTGCATTCTGACCTTGACTTTTGAGAAAAATGCATGGATGATGTACACCTAATCATCTAAATTATTAATTAAATACTTCCAGGCATTTAGAAGTTATGGAGTAAAAATCAAAATCATTGACCTTAAATTGTGACGTTGACCTTGACAGACGAGCATGGTTGTTGTACGCGACACATCGTCTGGTCATTGGGAATAATAATCTGACGTATATTAAAATCCTTCCAGGCATTTAGAAGTTATGGAGCGGAAACAAGATCCGGACAGACCAGCCCACACACGCAACCACGGACAAACGGACGAACGGTGCGACTACCAAATGCCCTCCTACGGGGGCATACAAAAAGTTTTAAAAAACGGGAGGTTGAAACTGCGGGTAAATGAAACCGGAATGTATTGTGGTCGACATCATTGTCCTGTTATTAAAACGTCTAATTGTCGAGCTACTGTTCTGAGTACCAGTCATGTGGCTCCCATTGTCTCAGTTGTAATTACATCACTTAAACAGATGCTATTCAAAAGCACTCACTCACTGTTTCCTACAAGGAAATTATAAAACAACGATAAATTCAGGACACGCCCACGAAATTGACTTAACTTGCATAAGCGAGTAAATGAATAGAATTAATTTGAAAATGCCATGCACGTGTTGCCCAGACGATAAAGAAAGACATGTATAGGCAAGCACATATTTCATAACAGTTTGTGATGGAGTCATATTCAACGTATCAGTACAGAAACCACATTCATTATACATGTACATAAAGTTAACATGTCAATAAATGAAATATTTAAATGAAACAAAAATAATTCTTAGAGAACAGTGCTTCTCTCACATTTACGAGACATGACAATTTTCTTGACTTTTATTAGTATGCAACTATGTGGGGGTGGTGTTATTATTCGACTATTTTAGAAGAGAGATCCTAAACCTCATTGCAGTTTATTCAACATTAACATTATCCAGAGAGCGCTACATGGGCAGTTTATTTTAGATTCGCCAGTGAACGATATCACAATTATCAAATCCAATTGATAGAAACCAATCAATAAATAAAAAAAGAAAACCCAAATGATTTATACAAAAGCCATTTATTTCGTGTTCAATTTAAGAGTTTACAAATGTCACAAAAGACATCGATACATGTACTTTGTATGTATGTTCATCGTTGATTTGTCAAATGTATCCATCTTATTTTCTCAATGTGTTAGAGTTCTTAAAACGCCACCTTACCATATATCTTGTAAAATGCGCATGTCTAGAAGCAACTAATTATACGCGTTCAACTTAACTTTAAAGAAATCTCTCTACAGTGGGCGATGACGCCAACATCCGAGGAACGAGGAAATATTTATCAATTGGATAACAATACCTTATAACGTGTTTCAAAACAAGAGCGAAGTTTGATGTTGTATAACGAAAATGGATTTATTTATTTATTCAAACATTCTGATAAGAATTTCGATTTGGCATATAATACTCAATGGTAAACATATGTCTAGGCCTGTGATTTTTGTAGTATTTGCTTTTAGACGATTACATACTTTGTCAGTTGATTATAGATTTTCTTATATCTATTGATTTTTTTTGGAATTGCACACTACAGAACAGAGGCGCTGGGTTTTGGTGAACTGTCTTTGGTCCATCCAGCGTTTGTTAACAGGGACGTTACACTTCATTTGTTGACCAATTCAGCGACGAATGAAGAATTCCGCTGGGGAATAACATGGCATGTTAAGCTTGAACATGGAATATCATTCAGTGAAATCACATCTGGATATGAATACATAGATGACGAGTCTCGGAATAGGGTGTGCCTGGTACTGAAATGTGTCAACAAGAGCTGGGATAATGCGATGTATTTGCCAAGCATAATATCGCGGTTTCAAACATTATTAAAATATTATTACAAGGTAAGTTGTATTCGTAATACTTTTCGCATTCCAAAAATGCTGTAAAATAAATATTTTGTGTATGAGTGCAAACGAAAATATTAATAGTACTTATATAAAAGATGAAATTGCGGTTTGTAGCTACATAGTTATTTGATTATAACAAATAGCAAACTAATGAACAATACACAGAAGCCTCTGAGTCTAGTGAATATATGATGTTGTAATATAATGTTGCAGGTTGCATTATGTAAAAATAAATCCATTAAAAGGATTGTAATTTATACAGCGTAAAATTAACATAATCGTATCTTTAGATATTCGTTTCAAGAAACGAATACTAAAATACCTCATGCATGTATTTATAACGATGCCCTTTCCTGCAGTGTATAAACAGTATGGCATTAATCTTAAATGCACTTTCTTTTCGTTATCGGTTTAATATTTGCTTTCAGAGTTTGACAACGAGTGTGGTTATTTGGAGACCCTGACAATGCCAGACAGATCGGGAGACAGTGCAACGATTGCATATTATCCGACTCAGGACATACTGGAACATTCTAAAGACTTCTACAGAGGTTGGCGTACACATTACGGCCTTATCAAATTGGAAAATGGAACGTATGAAGAAAAATATTAAATGTTGAACACACGTTATATTCTAACTGTATACAATGTCAGTGAACAGTTAAATTCCTCCTGGAATGTAAAATACTTCAAATGAATCCACGAATCAACACAGTTTCGGTCTTTGCAGGTAAGTAAATTATTGCATAATTTACATCTTATGATTTACTAACTCAACACAACAGGGCATGGTGATAAATTGTGAAAGGAATCTGGAAAGTATAATAACAATTCTAACATAACACACACGCCCAGATTGGTCTATAGACACAAACTCGAACAAAATTACCGTTTTAAATCTGCCATAAACAACGCAAAAAATGTCGTTCCGATTCTGACGTCATTTGTTAAGATTTTAACAATCAAAATGATGTCACTATGAAGTATAAATGAATGATGTCTCTGGTTAAAGGGGTGACGCGCGTTCGAACGTTTGCGAGGGAAAATATGCGATGCATACTAAAATGTAGTTCTCATTGAAATTGCATAAACATATTGGTCAGAACATGTTAGAATCAAATAAATCTTCGGTTTAGCGTTGTCTAGTATAGGTAAAGCCCTCGCATCAGAACTCCAAATCGTTGTTTGTTAGCCGATAAACAACGCTAAATCGAAGATATTTTCTTAATTGAATAATGCAAACTCTAGCCATGCATGCACCGCGACACAGATAATGCATCTGTGTATACAATTTACTTGAACAATGTTCAAGTTGTTGTTTTTCTTTCACATACAAATCTGGCCACATGCATGTAGTACTGCTGTTTTTGTCAGGTAAACCAGCCCTAGCTCCACTGTGCTCTGCAGACGGATGTGTCGACTGCGTTTGCGGTTCCCCTGGTGACCACGTTCCTTGCACGTCATTCAGAGACAATGTTCGCATCAAATTCGGTAACAACAATGCTCGTTTTGGCAGAGTCATTCAAAATGGTGTATTCGTTCACACGACCCAAGACTATAATAAAATAGATCATTTGAAAACGTTCGAGTGTATCGCCGAATTCGAAAACGACAGACGGGAGTTCAGATCAAACGCATCACTTTACGTTATAGGTAATGTATCTGCAATAACATTGTATATTATTATGCCAATTTTGTGATTAGTGCATAAAGTAAAAAAACAAACTCTAAATATGTCTGATTGAACGCCTGTTGCTTGTCACTTTTTGAAACTCATGTACAAACCGCGAACCGAGGCAATGTTTATACGTTTGAAAGCGTTATAATAACACTTAAATGAACCATTTCACAGAACGGCAAATTAACAATTTATAATATATCCCGGTACAACCTATTTTCGTACACAACCTTTTTTCGTGCACAACCTATTTTCGTGCACAACCTATTTTCAAACACTTCGTTAAAAGATACATTTTCGCATTCGTTCGCAATCGTAATTTCCAGAAATTCACGCGCAGTTTGTTAACCTTTGTTACAGAAAAGATCTCAATATATTCAAGTAAAAAAGGTTATAATTATGATTTTTGTAATCAATTATGAAATTTTATCAATTTTTACTAATTCCGAATTTCGGCACGTGAAAACGAACATGCCCACGCGAAATATCAGATGAAAAACGTGCAGTTTGACCTACGTCTATTGAATATGAACAATCATGCCCTGGCGCCAAAAGGTCAGACTATACAATGTGGTATTGAATTAATAATAGCCACTGTTGCTATTATACGGTTAATACATTACAGATACTTTAAACAATTAACTGGCGATTAAAATTCAGCAATATTTGTTTGTTATATTTTTTTTATAGAAATTATTACAGACATTAAATAGATGGTTAATGACTCGGACAAACTTATAGCCACTATCTAGGTAAAAATAATTTGGGTGGTTAAAAAGGAAACTAAGATTTGACCAATTGATTGTTTTATTCCAAACTTAAAAGTCCGGAGATGATGAGGCATCCCCCTCTTTAATACCTATGATGCAAATTAAAATAATTAAATCTAAACAAACGATGAATGTGTTTCTCAAATTAGAACTAATTACTTTGTGTGACATTTTGGAACATTCTTGACAAATAACAGCTTATTATAGGGTTTAAAATGCTGAATATGTATATATCTATATATAGATGTTCGAAAATAGGTTGTAAGAATTGAGCGTGACCTGTTTAGTGCAGCTACTAAGCAGCACAACACAAACAGCATACGCATGATAATTATATATTTTCTTCTCATATTTTAAGTAAATGTCCAGTGATTTTTCAAATATGTAAACAACTATTGATTGTTTTAGTTTTATTTAAACATAAAACGTAATTCAATGTTAAGTTACCGAAAACTGGTTGTACCGGGATATAGTTTATATTTATAATAACGCACGTGTAACAAATGCTTGTAAATTATATGGTTAAGTACTGCTTTCATAGTTCCTCCTGCGGAGATTCAGTTGAATTTCCCAAAGCTGAAATACGAAGATCTAGTAAACGTGACTGGATGGCGAACTATTTGAGAATGCAAAACATATTGACATCCTGAATGATACAAGCAAACTTTATACCAGTCATATAATAGCAGAAATTCATTTTGACAGACGTATGAACAACATAACTATCAACTGGACGTCTCTAGCACTGGGGAGTGATCCGAAGTACAGTCATGTAAATTTCACAACCAGAATTCTGTGTTACAGATGTATTGTATCTATTTGGCAGACTTATTTGGTCAACGTCATATGTGAATAATTTTTATAACCTGTTTTTAAAATTAATTATTTAATGGTTATGCATGCGTTCCGTTAGAACTAGTATTCAGAGCAATATAAATTATATTAGTTTGGAATACGTACGATTTATCGGCAAATAGTGACATGCAATAATTATGATAAAAGATTGAATGCTGTTTTCTCCAATTTAGATCGTCCGTCTCGGCTTGAGATGACAAACCACCCAAACCAGATCACGTGACCTTTTGGTACCAGTTTCCTATTGGTTGCAAAGCATTAAACTCCACTGATATTTGCAATATTGCATTGTCTTCTGACATTGATGAACTGGACCCAAGCAAAAGAAACGATTCTAGACAGTCATTAGACGTATAATCTTGGATTAATGTCAACGTGTCACAGGACTGGACAAATGGTAATATCAGCTGCCACGTTGAGTGCAAGGAGTTCACATCGGACATGAAACAGGACATCACTCTGGATTTACCTGGTGCGGTTTGTTTTCAGTATACATATTGGTCTTGTAAATAAGTTTACACATTAACAAAAATGCATTGAAAGTTGATTGTAACAATAGTTTTCGTTCGTATAATTGTTTAACCAATATAGAACGTATATAGAAAACACCGCTCTATGTGTTTATGACATTGTATGCACTGGTTGTGTTAAATTGTATTCGGGAGTTAATATTTATTTACTACAGAAACATTAAACGAACGGCAAATGAGAAGCCCTCAGCCGTTAAGTACACATTTATTTTCATGTTTCAAAACAGAACCAAAAATATTAATATGGTTGCGGCCTGCTTATGTAAAAGAAGGTTTTTATTAGCACTGACATTTACACCAATTTTAAATAAAAAGCACGGTTTCCGCGTCACAGTCGAACTATATTTACATAATTATATCAAATGTAATACGCATTATATATATGCTGAGATTGTACTAGGTGCTGTGTATTGGTATACGTAGACCTGTTCACAGATTGATGAATTGACAATTTTTTAACTTGTTGTCATCGATTCCAAACATAAAAGTACAGTGTATACACAGGAGCAAAATAACACTACGGACCTAGAAATATACTGTAAACACCGTATCGGTTATGAGTAATCATCAGTTGAAATGATAAAATTATAAAGCGTTTGTAACGCTAAACGATGGCATAATTTGGAGTGTTTCTGTTGTTTTTGTTGAAATTCTTGACAACACGCGGGACATGTATATAGAGTAAATAATGCAGTGTGAAATAAAAAAGTCGGAATGGTCGAGTGGTTAAGGCGATTGCCTTTTCATCCGGAGGTCCCGAGTTCGAACCCCGGTGGGATCATCTTTTTCTTTTCTTTTTTTTTCTACATACTTGTCTTGTTATTATACTTGAGCTTTTTACTTCCGATGCTTAAATCTGTCAAGTTACGACATTTAATAGCATACTTCAAAAAATGCGAAAATCTGTGAACAAGTCCCTTTAATACACATGTAGTTATCAGTGTACTCGTATTCTTTGGACAGGTTTTACTATTTACATGAATGAGTGCATGCAAAACATACATGTTTTTAGATATACTGCATGCATGTGCGCATATTGTCGTAAGTAATGTAGGGCTTTAGAAGTTGTTAAAATTTGTATTAATATTCTAAGCACATGTCATTTTGTGTCTCCCCCTGCATCTGTTTTAGGCAGCATCTCCACATAATCTTTTCCTCTGGTATTGATGACGTCTGCATCGGTACCGTTACTACTTCTGTGCTGCATGGTTTTGTCTTGTTGTGTTATCAAGAGGCGTCACCCTGGCGTCAAACTGGTATGTATTGCGTTAAGATAAATTAACACGTGCCTTGAAACTTATTCAATTAAACTGCAATATTTTCAGGAAATGCGTGTGATAATGTCATGATTTAAATAATTATTGTATTTGCTTTGTTTTTAGACAGTAATGTATGGTGAGTGTTCACATATTAAAGTATTTACCTGTGGCATTTACAGGACGACATAATTCGACTGACCAACAGCACTACATATATATTTAGAAAATATTTAACACGTACCATTAAAAATAAAATTGCTCGTTCCACTTGCAACTTATCTTTCGTAAATTTGCATTCAATTCTTGAACATATATCAGAACCTCTGAAAAGCTTCAAACTCCCTCGCAGTAGGAAAGCGTGTGAAGACAACTTCAGCAAATGCAATTTTAATTGAAACGGAATCGTCATGCTATCATACACTTTTGAGGTATATGGAACATAAATGATTAATTAAAATATATCTCCAGTTTCATAGAATTGTATGTATTCTGTTATTGTTCATGTCATCATATAATATTTGTATATTCCAGTTCTTTGTGGGAAAGAGACGGTGGGCATATTGCGCTGCAGCAAAGGGGTAACGCGTCCTTACAGTGGTTATGCATAGTTGTTGGCTTCCTGAAATGTTTTATCAACACTTGTTTTACCAATACGGAGAAAGATATCCAATACTTATATATTGATTACATATGAATTTGACACATTCTTAACCATCATTTGTTTACACATTTTAAATATATCAGGGTATTAGAACAGGCCAAAATATGCGAATGTTTCTCTTTTTCGCAGAGCACGTGTACAGCCATGTTGTCACCGCATCCGAATATAATCAGGTCGAACAGAATGTTGATGCATCGGAAGAAAGTAACCAGGTGCGGTTAGATAATTACATAGTAAACACATTTTATAACCTGTAATATATCTTTTTTTTCATCGTATCATTGAATCTGATTCATCATCACGTTCCCTTTAATGCTCGCATAGCGTCTTATACAGTCTATATATGTATTGAACCATGTTTGATAAGTGATTACCGCCTGTGTTTTATACATTCAAACATAAACACTTTTCATGGGAAATATGGTGAACAAATTTCGATACACACATATAACCACGTGTGTTGTAAATTAAAACTAGGCGCAATCTATTAATTGCAGAACCAGCTCTCAGACTCACAGCTGTACACAAACCTGACTGAGAACACAACACAACCCAGCTGTGGTCAGCAAAACATGTCACGTGACACCAACTACGCCAACACTAGCCTTGTTCTTGACGTGGTCAGTGAATAACTTGCAGACGACAAGGCTATTAATATAATTATGTTGGGATATATATATCTAAGCGAATTTAAGTCTGATTGCTATTATTTTTTTTGCTTTTCACAAAACTTTTGTATATCGTATATTTGATGATTTGTATATAGATTTGATGATGTGTACATATACGTTTCTTTACGATTATTTTGAGATTTTTGAACTCATATTTGGTACATAAGATACATGCTAATGAAGAACTTTGAAAGCTTTCCCATGAACATTTAATTAGTTTTGTGTATTTTCATTTCTTTGCTATTGACTTATATACTTTCAACAACTGAAGGTTTCCGATTTTATCGTGATTTTTAGATATGTTGCGCAGTGTTATTAGACTTATTTAAAGTATTTCCCAGATATGCATAGGCATCTCTTCGTGTTGATCAGACAATGTAGTAGTTGCCTAATATACAGAGACGCAAGTCTGAAACAATCTATTTCTTTCGTTGCGTATGTATTATGGAATTCACATATTAAATTACATAAAGGAAGACACTGACGTTCAATATGAATTGTAAATAAGTAATTGATATGTGTTTTCATACAAACATAAATTAATATTTAATTTCTACACCATGTTCAATTAGTTTAATAGACATACAATAGTTTTAAAATAAGTATTGATTGTACAAGCCTTTATCATATGTCTCTAAACACATGTAAATGCAATTATGCATGCAGTTATCATTTTGTCAAATTCATTCACACAAGTTTTACTCAAGCAAATCAAACGGAATTATATGTTACTCCATTTAGTGGCCTATTTGTGTGTTCTTATCTCCGACATAGTGGTTTGCGTATTTGTCTGTTTGTGTGTCTGTTTTTAACCAACGTTATACAGACAGTTGTGAAATGTACGGTATCCTGTGTAATTGAAGACGCAGTGGTTGGTGCAGACAAATTGGTTTGTTAAGCCCTTGACCAATGTAGACCAGTAGTACTAAACGCTGTGTTCTTGAGAATACAACGTTTAAAACGGGCTACCTTTATTCTTTATTACATGTATAGTCATGTCCAACACGACAGCTATTGTTAAACCTGGATGCAATCTTAGTTTGTTCATCATCACCAATACCGAAATGTGTACACACTTCTTCATGCCCATTCGGTATATGCATAAAAATCTTTGAACGTTCCGGGTACAACTGTGAACGTCTTATATTTATATAAATGCCAGATTGACGTTTGACGACACATGGCTCTAGATCAGTGCCAACATCACTTCTTAAATTCCTATAACGCAACTTTAAAAGAAAAAACAAATATGCAGCTATTGATAAAGATAAGACAATCATCATCATCATACAGACACAAACAAAACAGAATTAACGAAAACCGAGAAACATTTTGATATATGAGTATTTTTCAAGAACATTCTGTATATACTATAAAAGCAAAATGGTACAGATTTTGCACATTAGCATCGAATGCTTCCAGATAATTAAAATTGATATTGACATAAATAAAATAACAAAAATATCAGAAGTACATTCGTGCAATGTAATTTTAAAATCCATACAATCATGGCCAAGTTATAAGTCCGGACAATGAAAAGCCAATACCGACATTTGGCCTTTAAGTTTGACATTGACCTTTGACCTACAGTTCTGGTTCATTCGCGTGACATGCCGACTTATTTAGGTAAACATTTGTGCTAAATTATTTGAAAATCACTCAATCCATTGCCAAGTTGAGGCATTTTTAAAATCCATGGCAAATTTAAGAACAAACAGGCACATTTGGACATTTGTCCTCAGGGTGTGACCTTGACCTTTGACCTACGGACTTGATACATGAGCACAACACACTATCTAATTGCGGCAAACATTTTTAAAATCCCTCCGTCCATGACCAAGTTTACGTGCGGAGAAGTACAAATCTAATTTTGACCTTTGACCACGAAGTGTAACGTTGGCCTTTGACCTACAGACTTTGTTCATGTGGGCTTTACGTCGTCTTGTTGAGGTTAACATATGTGTCCATGGCAAATTAAAGCACGGACAGGCCAATTTTGCCCTTATACCGTTTGGTGTGACCTTGACATTTGATCTACGGAGCTGATTCATAAGCGCAACGCACTATCTCATTGCGGCAAACATTTGTGCCAAGAAATTTTAAAATCCCTCCATCAATGTCCAAGTTTAAGTCCGGACAAGCAAAAAAGCCAATTTATAATCAAAAAGGCAATAACTCCCTGAAACAAACAGAAGACCCGAAAGACCTGTCAAAATGCGCATGTAGTTTTGATGGGGATGCTGCTTATAAAGTTTCATTAAATTCAAGTTATTAGTGCCCGAGATATCGCGCGAAAACGAAAACTTCCTATTAAATGTTATATTTATAATATTAAACCTACCTGAAAAATCATCAGTTCGGAACGACCTAACAATAAGCGCATGTCCTTTTGGCAGGGATGCTGCATATACAGTTTCATGGTGTTCGAGTCATTATAGTTTCTAATATTTCGCGTCGAAACGAAGTACCGGACGGACGGGAGAACAAACGGACGAACGGAAATAAAGTACGATGGATAAAATCTATGAGGAAGAGCATTTGACACCCGGACAAATTGAATGGCAGTAGAATTAGAATTGGGACGGACGAACGAAGCTGCCACTGTATGCTCCTCATTCGGGGATCATGCAAATAATGCAACTAATTGTGTATGCTTAACATACCGTCCACATTACATAGACGCCCACAACCAGACACCATCATCAACAACAAAATCTTCCTAAATAGTTTTAATTCATTAAAGCCATTGACCACATTAACGAACATCTTTTCAGTTCAAATAATATGTGTTTCAAAGTAGAACGTTGCCATGTCTGCACCGTTGCTCCTTCAACTAATAAGATGACACGCTTTCTGATGTATTTTGCCTGTTTTAAACGACATGATATATACGTGATGACCTTTTCCGGAAGCATATGGAAAAACAGATACAGATCAAGATTATGACTATTTAGTGCATTTAATTAAATTTATTTTTGGCCAGAAATGGGTAGTAACTATTTATTATATTATTGGTACAAGTGTAAGGTCTATAATTAAACATTATCAAAGCTGTTTTCGCCTTATTTTTGCGTTTGATGCGTATTTACATACATATTGACTCTTCTTCACGAAGGCGAGCTCTGTTATGAGAAAATATCAATTAAATGGGTTAAACTAACCAATTGCAAGCAACAAATAAACAAAAACACGTTAATATTAAGATTAATAAACGAAAAACACTGATTTTAAGAAAGTCTATTTATTGTTATGTAAAGCAAGAACTCCTACAAAAAGTATACAGGCAGCCTTTGGAAATCCTAAATTATTTGTTTAAATCTTTTTAAGATGTGAATGTGACTTGTTAGCCCATTTGTAGCCCATGAATCCATTGTACAGTGATAATTAAAATGCCATGAGCTGCTAAAGACATGAAATGAGAAAACAACACACTAGAATGCCTGTGAATAATCAGCACATTCAAATCAACACGTTGAATGCACTTGTTCTTTACAATTGAAGAAGGAAAGTATTGTTGAAAACTGGAAAGTACCAATCGTTTGTCACGCGACGACCAGTTTCTCTAACCCATGACAACAATATGGTAGCTGAAGTGTGTTTGGCTTCAAACATTATTCTGAAGTTTAGGCGGAAATTATTTAAGCTGTTGGATAACGAACAGTTACTCATCCGGTCTCAACTTAATTAAAATTCACAGAGTACACTTAAAATGTCAATGTAGTTAGTTAGCGAAGTTCACACGGTGTAGTGATGTTTGCACTTTTGCAAATGCTGCATATAGATATAATACATTACATGGTACTAGAACACGACCCGCGCATGCGCGCAGATGATTTTTATTTGCTATTGCACAGGACCCTTTCCTATCATGCTGTACAGTTCAAGATAAACGTACGTGTTCTGATCACGGGATAAATTGCATGAACTGCATATATCGTAATTTTTTATATTTTTGCATGGGGTTTATACTGGTTCTACTTGTGACAATTTTAGTCAACTTCTTGCATGAGGTGTGAAAACTTACGGTCGTGTTGTTTAAACCGCATACCACCATTGAGAGCTGTGTATCGGTAACCGATACATATCGTTTATCGATACTATAGGATCAATATTTATATCGTTTCAAACGTCTTAGTGTCGATCAAAATATCTGAGGTTTACTGTAGCCTTGTGCAGTGGAATGATCTAGGATCAAAAAGGTACAGGGCGCTGCTAAAAAGGAAAAAGGTGGAAAACCGGATCAATTTGTTATTTTCTAATAATTTGCTAAATCCAGGGTTTTCATTATTCTAATGCTTCCGAGAAGGGTTTTAGGTATAGTATATTCGTTTGTTATTGAATATTTAAAAACTATATTAAATTATAGGTTGCAGGACCCTTTTTCGCTCTAGATCTTTCCCTATTTGTGTGAACCAAAATGAAAAACTCAACATAAAATTCACAATTCTGACGATACAGAGCCCTACCACCATTCGTTTACTACTTTTTAGTGATTTTAGTATTTGATATGGTACAACATGCGAATAAAACGCAAATTACATAAACGTAAATTTTGCCTGTCAAAAGGTTATTGATATAAACGCCAATAATACTTAACCAAGGCGTCTATACAAGATGTGAGAAAGTTCCCAAGTCAAAACTTTGAACATTATTTTAGCGTCTTTCGGGTTTCCTCCCTTTCTTATATAGAAAAATATATATTTAAAATATGTTACAAGAAGTACAAGACCAAAGAATTTCCATGCCTAGCTAAGTACATATTTGCCTATTCCATCGTCTTTTCTTCCGTTATGACGGAAAATCCGTCCATATTTTACTGGTAAAGAGGGATTCATAGGTTGTGGCAAAATGTCAAAACTATAAAAGCCTTGACAAACTAACGAAACATATTCACTATCAAACTGCCGTTGTTGTTTTTTTATAAAATTAGGGAAGAGATGGAACATTTTCCTTACCTTACGGAGACATTGGTTCTGCCGCAGGTTCTCCAATGTTCATGAATAAAAGAAGATAAATAGGACGAATACAATTGATAAAAGAAGGTCCAGAACACGGTTCACACATGAACACACACACCGTGGTGCTAGTAACGGATACAGAAGTTTAGGAGAGAAGTGGCGGAAATGTCAGTAATTATCAACCTAATTTATTTATATTTCAAAATAATGATAAATTGCATACATGAACATGTACGAAGCTTATGTGCAATATAAAAATATATATTAACAGAGGATTAATAAACAAGGACATCAATAAAACTCATGGATGCTCCCATGGAATGCGCCTTGTCAAGCAATATAAGTGCAATTTGAAGGGCAGAGACAGTTAAATGACTAAAATCACTAGAACTGCAGGACCAAATCTGACATCAGAACTGTATGTGAGCATATCACACAAATACCAAATGAACATGCAGAAGAAGCAACATTGTAAAACTAAAATAAAAGCAAAATAAAATAAATCAAAGTGATGGATCATTACTCCAATATGGTTGTATCCTCCTAGTTATTTAACTTTCCATCAAGTATCATTTAATTTTTATATACATGTAGCAGTTCCCTAAGAGAAACAGACATGACACAATTGAAATATTCATTGTCCCATAACTCCAAGAAAAATCATTGAAGCGAAACGTTCTGGTAATATGCATACATCCTCTTCGCAATGAATGCTTCCCATAAAGTTTCATTGAAATCTGGCCAGTAGTTGCTGAGAAATAGCACGCACAAGAATTTCGCATTATATATACGAATTATAGAAATCTTCAAAGTCCCATAGCGCTGAGGAAAATCATTGAAGCAGAACGTCCTGGTAATATGCACACCTCCTTTTGGTAATAATGCTTTAAATAAAGTTTCGTTGAATTTCGGCCAGTTTCTGAGAAATAGCACGGGCAAGAAAGTCAAGAATTGTGCAATATATACTAATTTCAGAAATATTAAAAGTCCCATAACTCTGAGGAAAATCATTAAAGCGGAACGTCCTGGTAATATGCACACTTCCTGTTAGTAGTGACGCTTCCCAAAAAGTTTCGTTGAATTCTGGCCAGTAGTTGCTGAGAAATAGCCCGGACATAAAGTCAAGAATTGTGCACTACATACTAATTTCAGAAATATTCAAAGTCCCATAACTCTGAAAAAAATCATTGAAGTGGAACGTCCTGGTAATATGCACACCTCCTCTTAGTAATGAAGCTTCCCATAAAGTTTCGTTGAATTCCGACTAGTAGTTGCTGAGAAATAGCCCTGACAAGAAAGTTGGACGGAAGGACGGACGGACGTAAGGACGGACGAACGGACGGAAGGACGGACGGACGGACAAAGCGGGGAGTATATGCTCCCCCGAGCATAATAACAATGATCGAGGATACCATATATATTTTAGAAGCATATTGTGGATTCGAAGGAATGGTGGTACCCTTGTTAATTAGAGTTAGCATTATAGCGTTAACTTCCTCCGTAGTATTACTCGGTACTTTTTACATTTTACGGAATATTCGCCCTTACTTCCCAACTAGATCACACACAAAAGCATCGACCGATAAAGAATTGTTAAGATTTTTCAAAACAAAATATGTACACATTTGCATCAGCCAATTAGTCCCGTAACGAGACTGTCTTTGTCTATGTCATTTACCAAGTACTTGTTTGGACATTAGGAGAGAAGCCTTGAACATTTCCTTTGAAATGTACTAAAACATATAAGGTTCAGGTGAAGACGCCGGAGCTAGGAAAAAAATCAATATACAGTATGGGAAATTGAGCTTTACAGCAGTGCATACAGATACCAGATTATGTCAGTTAATAGTGTCGTATTCGTATTTGTTCACAAATCTCGCAGAAAGGGACATTTCGCACCATTGAAAGTATACAACAAACTGCTTGTAAAGAAAGGTCTGTCATAAGTAACATTTTTTAATTTTAGGACAGACAACATTGTGTAGTTTTTGTTTTTAACTGTCGGGTAAGGTATCGGAAAGTTGCGATATGGACAAAAATGATTAACACAGAAAACATGTCGTGACTTGCAATAATTTGATTAAAAGTCAGAGGTTATATGTTTATATAATATATAATGATCGATCTAGGATCATAAATCACGAACTCAATAACTTGTACTACTTGCACGGCAGTCGCTGCATTCAGTATTCACAATGGCTTATGACGTCAACATCCGTGTCAGCGAGGAAATATTTATTAAGTGGATACAAATATAAATCTTATTTAAAACAAATGCGATGCATCGAGCATGGTGTCTAAAATTGAATTATTAAAAGGAAACATGGAGTTATATGATTTTTCAAATATGCTAAACATTACAGTGATTTGTTGTATATTTGTAGTTCATGGTAAATATTTGCTTATAACATTTTTTTGTATAATCATGTTTGTTTAAATCATTTGTTTCCGCTTACTCAACGATCACCTAATCTTTATCGTTTTATGTCGTATGTTATTTTGTAGTTGCGTACTTTAGAACAGAGGCGCTGGGTTCGGGTGAACTATCTTTGGTCCATCCAGCGTTTGTTAAGAGGGACATTACACTTCATCTGTTGACGAATTCCACACTGACTGAAGAATACCGCAAGGGAATAACATGGCATGTTAATCATGAACATCCAATAATATTCCGTGAAATCAAATCTGGATATGAATACATGGAGTACGGGAATCGGGATGGGCTGTGGCTGGTGCTTAAAAGTGTCGACAAAAGCTGGAATAGATCACTATTATATGCCAGACATAACGGACGGGCTTCAAACACCATCCAAATATTATTACAAGGTAGGTTTCATTTTGAACGATCTATTCCAAAACAAAACAATCATCTACATGTAAGTTAATGGACCTTTATATGGAGTGCTAACTTAAACAACTTACACCACTTGTAAGAAAGAGCCAAATGGCATGCCTTTCGTCAAATACGTATACATCTACTAATAAATATAAATCATACTGATAACCACAATATATATATATACGTGTACACAGAAACATAATCTGAAAGGCATTATATGAAAGATGAATCTGTAGACACAATTTAAAAGAATGTAAATATTTCTGCCACTAACAGATGTTATCATTCAAACAGTTTGCGTTCACATGAACACCTTAAAACCTGTTCTCTTTCGAAAATCAGACCGAACGTAGTTGTTTTCTGCAAATCAATACATTTTAAAGAATAAAACCCCTGTCACACTAGGGCCGCGTTATCACGGCGATCCCATGAAGTCCAAGAAAAATGCAGAACGCCGAGGTGCGCGCAGTACAAGCGCAAGCATCGCCGAAGCAACGCAGTGGCATCGCCAGTAGACGCCGTTGGATCGCATAAATCGCCCAGCAACGGCGCGCACTTTGAGCATGCACAAAACAAACGCCGTCGCTCGGCGTTCTAATAAGAGCGCAGTAGGGTCGCCATAAGGTCGCTGTAGCAGCGTAGTAACGTCTCCTACAACGCGAACAAAGGTCGCATTGCAAACGCTGTGAAGGTCGATGGCGCTTGCATGGAGATTGTACGGAGTTCTCTGAGATGTCACTGCGTCTCTACCGCGCTTATACGGCGCGTCTACGGCGCTTAAACGGAGTGTTATTTATTTTACTGGGCTCTTACAACGACTGTACAGCGATCATTGCGCTACCAAGGCGCTTCTACGCGTCCATCGGCGTTTGCATGACAAAAACGAACAAAAACGTCTTCAACACGCCGTCAGCGCAGTGTGAGCGCCGTAAAAAGCGCAGTGAACGCAGTGGAAGCGCCATGAGAACGCAGACAATCGCCAACAACAACTCCGTAGGAACGCGATATAACGCCTTGGTCTCTGTGCGAACGCCGTGACATCTCCATATTCACGAAAAATATCAGATTTTTGTTACGATCTCATGGCGTTCTGGAAAATTAAACAACGCCGTGCCAACGGATTGGAAACGCGACATAGTGTGACAGGGGTATAAAGTATCAGTTGTCACGCTAAAGTCCTGTTTTATTTAACGTCAACACTTTCGCTTATTACACAAACAAGCTAATATCTTGCAGAGTTTGATAACGAGTGTGGTTATGTGGATACCCTGTCATTGCCAGACAGATCGGGAGACAGTGCATCGATTGCATATTATCCCACTCAGGCCATACTGGACCGTCCTCAAGACTTCTACAGAGGTTGGCGTACAGATGACGGCCTTATCAAATTGGAACATAGAACTTTCGAAGAAAAATATGAAATATTTAACAAACATTATGTTCTAACTGTATACAATGTCAGTAGAACACATAAATTCTTCATGGAATGTAAAAGACTTCAAATGAATCGACGAACCAACACAGTTTCGATCTTTGTAGGTAAGTAAAGAATTGCATAATTTAAATCGTATTTACGAACTCAACACAACAGGGCATGGTGATAAATTGTAAAGGAAATCTAAAAAGTATAATAACCCAGTGATAAAGCAAACTCCAGTCATTCCTACACCGCGACGCTAATAATAAGCCTGCGCATACACATTAAAATAATAGTTTGTTCTATCACAGACAAAACCGGACACATAAATGTTGTACTTACGTATTTATTTCCAGGAAAACCAGTAATAGGTCCGATATGCTCAGTAGACATGTGTGTCGACTGCGTCTGCGTTTCTCCTGGTGACAACGTTACTTGCATGTCATTCAGTGACAATGTTCGTATCAAAATCGGTAACAACAGTGCTCGTTTTGACAGAGTCTTTCAAAATGGTGTAATCCTATACGCGACCAAAGACTACAACAACACAAGTCACATGAAAACGTTTGAGTGTATTGCCGGATTCGAAAACGACAGACGCTGGTTTAGATCAAACGGATCACTCTACGTAATAGGTAATGTATCTGCAATAACATGGCATCATTATGCCCACATCCGGTACGGCTTAACGCTTGGTTCTTGTCACGTGTTTAGAGTACATGCACGAATCGCGTAGTTGGGCAACTTTTAAATACTTTGAAATTGGTTTTAGAAAACTTACATGAACCATTCCACAGACCGGAAAATTTCTAAAATCTTTAAAACAAACATCGAGAGTTGAAAACCAGAAGGTACCAACTGCCATTGAAATCAATATCAATATCAATAGTTGGTACCTTCTGGTTTTTAACCCTAAAAATATTCTAGTCAAATGGTCACATTTTCTCATACGCAATTTGTATGGGTATTCGTGAATAATGAAAATCAGAGCATTTTTTTGTTAATAATTTGTGAATAATAACTACAATGCAGTAAATATTTATAAGTGGATACATTCCACTTGTCCAAGAATATGTTTTATTATATTAATAATCTCAATATAATTCAATTTATATTTATACTAACGGTAGTGCGAAATTTTCTTGGATTAAATAGTTAAGTACTTCTTTCATAGTTCCTCCTGCCAAGATTCAGTTAAACTTCCCCAAGCTGAAGTATGGAGAATCGTTCTGTATTATAATGATGATTTATGAATGTCGTATTCTGCCCTATTTAACAATTGAACTAATGTGGTAGACCAGTAGTCCCAACTGCTTGTATCCAGTTAATACGTGTGCTGGTTCAAATACTTAAAGCTGTTCATTAAATGTCGAAGGATATCTTCATATCAAAATTGGATAGAGATTTAGACTTGAAATAAATAGGTGTATTTATTAATAATATTAAAAGGACATTAAGATGTTATTTAGCAATGCTTTTGACTTTTTTTTAAAGTTTAAGGTCAATTTTATTAAGTTTTATATGTAGCACATCCAAATGCAATTGAGCTGACGGCCCCTGCACCGAAGATTGGTGATGCGGTTAACATATCTTGTGTCGTATACAATGTGAGACCACCGCCTAAACTTCAAATGTTCATGGACGGGCAACTGATTGTGGATGCAGAACAAATAGACGTGTATAACGATTCACACAAAACGTACACGAGTAGCGTATTCACGCCACTTTCTGAAGACAGGTTACGTGCTAATATGACTTTAAGATGTTCGTCATTTGCACTGGGTAGTGATCCGAATGACGCGCGGACAAACACCAACATTCAGCCTACGGGCTACAGATGTAAGAAGCTACATGTGCATTCACATTTATATTCTCAAATATCATATAAGTATCTGTTAACTGAGAGTGTTATGTGGTAGTGTGTTTTAAATCTGAGTAAGTTTTCAATCGGGTTTGGTAATAGAGTCGTGGGGTTCTCAATATAGCCACTTTGCAGAATTGCAAAAAATAATTTAGTTTTATTTTTTTGCAGATCCACCAGTGACACTGGAGATAGTTGGTCCAATCACATATGAAAGCAGAAATAGTTCGTACCCTCTTATATTTGGATGTAAAGTCTCAGATTATGCTAATTATAAAGTTTCATGGACATCTAGCATTGTTAACGTGGACTTCAGTACAACAACCGATGTTATACCATCATTTCACGTAGGGTCGTGGATTTATTTAAACCTTTCACATCACTCTATGAATGATCAAGTTAAATGCTGTGCTGGATGCAAGGGCTTGCTGGATCTGGAACAGGAACTGCCTAGTACGGTTTGTTAAAAACACGCGAAAACGTCATACCCATATATTCCGTATTTTCTTTCTTTCACGCCTATCATGAAATTTAGTTCAACAATGGTATTTGGCACTTAAGTAGAACTTCAGTTATATTATACAATACAGAGTTCATAAATGACCTGAACTAGTAGTCAGAGAACAGGTTGAAGGCTCGATCCCCGGCGCTTACAATGCATTTCCTTTTTTGTAGTGTGTTGATTTAAGTCGTAATATTGTTTTAACAACATAGCAAACTACTAAATTGTTTTCGACTGTACCATCATAATATCAGTTACATTACCAGAAAATAATTTTGTTTCCAGGCAGTCCCTCTTCAAGTTCTTTTGATGCTGTAATCTCGTCGAGTGTCGCGGGAACTTTGGTCCTTTTGTTTGGCTTGGTGCTGTTGTGTCTAAGAAAGCGCCGTAGAAGACGCCGTAATATTCATGTCATAAAAAAAACATTGTTACAAGCGCAATAATTTTATTACGGTTATTATACATTGATTTAAATTAATGGTATCGTCCATATGAAGAAAGGCTTATAAATTACAATATACATAGTATAATATATATACTTTTCGACTGTTGGTCATCTGCGTTATTGATCACTTTGAATATATTTTGCAGGAAATCGGTCTCCTGGTCAACAACATTATACGTAAGTGAAAATATTTACTCTTACACATTAATGTACATACAAATGTTGTGCAGGTCACTCGCACGAAGAATTGACGGAAACCTGCTTCGTCAACAGGCGGGTAATCCAATCTATCAATAACATGTGCATATTTTGAATTCTACATGTATTAATGTAGACAAAAGCATTATGGCGTTCATTTACTTGCTACGTCTGTTTTATAAACAACAACATGGCAGTCTGTTCTCAAGTAAACCAAAAACTATAGAAGATTTAGACAAATGTATCGATGAGTTCGAATAAATCAATGACGCATTGCTTACAAGGTTGTTCATTGTTATGAATAAAATATATGTAAAGTAGAGTTGTGAAGTGCTGTACATACAAATGTTTTGCAGGTCACTCGGACGAAGAATTGACGGAAGCCTGCTTCGCCAACAGGCGGGTAATGAAATCTATCAATAACATGTGCATACTTTGACTTCTTTGTGGTTATTTTCTGCCACACACAATAAATATAAAAGTTACATTAACAGTCGACATTTATATGATTTGACAACGCAGACATTATGAGATATAATTATATAACAAGAAAATTTTACTGTATTTATTATTTTTGAATTAATAAAAAATATAATAGATTGCCTTGCTATAAATGATACAAAATCTATATAACATAAAGTGAATTGGGTATCTGATGTGTAATTTACAAAAAAGTTAAATACTGTATTATATATGGTAAAGAGTAATGGCCATATGTTTCAGAACACATTTACAACCAAGCGGCCATTGATCCAGAATATGATGAAATCGATCACAATTCCGATGGTTCGGTAGGACACAATGGGATGCAAATGATCGTGTTCATCTCTTCTAATTTAGTCCTTTCTTAAATTCAAAACCTACGATGCCATGTCAAGCATTTGTTTTATTATCATTACGTTTGTATCGATAAAAGTGAAAAAAAGCATTTTGTTAGCCTCCTGATTATTGGAGTTTGTAATGTATTAATAAAGTAATGTTTAGTTTTATGTTCATAATAATTTGATTGATTTTAATTGAAGGTACGAGAAGCTGCTAGACAGCGAACTCTGCAGTAAGTAATTAGGTTTTATAATTTATTAAAACGTGAAGCGCGGTTCTCAATAGAAAAAGCCATACTAACCGTTCCAAATGTGTTGCTTGGACCAAAATTGCAATACGAATACTTTGTCTTTCTTCTACAAAAATGAGTTTCGATTATATGGAATAAGGAAGTAATGGTTTTTAAAAAATACCAGAAAAACACATTATGCTGATTGTATATGTATACATATGATGCATGTGTGGACGTTTGTTAACAAACATCATATAGTCTAACGTATATTTTCAAATGCAGATGTCGTACGGTTGATACCATCGTGTGTATTGTAATGAATAAATATGAGATTTTAACCAACAATATTGGAATTACTATTGGTCAATATTCACATACTGCGCATGCTTTGCCAATCGTAAATGTTCTTTAAGTGTATCTTTATTGTCAGATGCACGTGCATACATTTACATTCATTTATATTCTACTTCATATAGTTTTAACGCACACATACATGGCGAATTGACTTGCGAATGGGTATTGATATTGTACGACACTTGTCATTAGATTAACTTTTTGTATACTATCACTATTTTAGAACCGCGACGGTAATTATGGAAATGCACGATACTACACCGAAAGGTATAACCATTAATTCATTATGCATGTTTATGATAACAATCCTGGTCAACTGTGTCTTATCAAAGTGGCATATGCACATTATTTCGCAGATATTTATATTAACTAATATCAATAATTTCATTATTTTAGTAATCGCCTTGATATATTATTTTGTATTTAACCACCATCTTAACTAACGAAATGGTTTTATGTTTACTTGTTGAGAAAACATTTACAACTCTGTTGGTGTCTCATCCGAATATAATGAGGTCGAAGAAAATGTCAACGTATCCGAAGAAAACAATAAGGTGCGCTAAATTTATTGTATTGTAAACACATTTTATACTGCAAAGTGCTATATTTGTTTAGAGATATATGTGCTTTGTTATATACGGATATCATGTCGGGTATCCGATTCTTGTATTAAAAGAGTATTCATACCTGTCGTAGTGACATCACGTTGTAGTATTTTCCACGTTTCTTTTGTTGCGTTTTTATTGAGATTTTAATTCAGATAACAAACATTACTTTTTTATGGCCATTATCTACTGATAATTAAAAATGCTGTTGACCGATTAAAGATAGCTGACAACGAGTTACCCCATTCAGAAAGCAAAGACTTCATTTTTAACGGATATGTCTAGGGGAAGAAATCGCTGCGTGGAGTATGGTCAACTGATCTTCCGAACAATAAAAATGTAGTCATTCTGCATCTGAATGTGAAACTTTATATGACGTCATCAGATCCATCAGCGCGTAGTATAGAAACGCCCGTCTTGAGATGATTGACATGCGATTCTTTCGTTTGATGAACAGCTTTGATAAACGTATTTTTAATACTTTCAGAATTACATTACGCCAATTTACCGTCGAGCATGTGGAGAAAAAGCAAACAGTTGCCAGTGAACCGTCTTAGTATAGATGTTTGCGCGCTGAACGCTGTTTATAAAACAACCCATACCGACATTTAACATCGGTTGCAGGAACAGCCCTCAGAATTACAGCTTGACAGGAATATGTATGAATGTCCAGTGGTGGTCAGCAAAACCGATCTCTTAACGTCAACTAAGTCAATGATTTGCACGTGATCTAGTAAATCATGTGAATAATAAGCAGATGTCAAATAACAAAGGTGGAAGTCTTATAAATAATGTCGTAATTTCCCCAATATCGGGAATTCTTGTTTAATGGTTACTCGAATATACATGTATATAAATGTTTCTTAATGAGTGTTATGAATTAAATTTTATAATTGCATGAAATATATACGTGTGGGTTTTTGTTGTTGTTTTTGTTTAAACGTTTTTATCTTTTATGAACGTGAATTTGTTATATGTATATATTTTACACATCTTTATATTTTGTATATTATATATCTTACCGGGTATGTATTGGTACATAAAATCGAGTTTTTGGTCTAAAACCACCTTATGTCTTTAAATTCAGACGAATGTTTACGTATATATTTAAATGATTAATTGTACAAAGATGATTGTTGAAGTTTCTTCTCAATTAATATAATATTTAAATACTAGTAGTAATAAATTTAAATTATACGATAGACACGTGCGATAATAATGATAATAATAATAGTAGTAGTAGTAGTAGTAATACATATGCTACTACTACTACTACTAATAATAATAATAATAATAACCTTCGTGAAACAAATCAATTAATTGGCTATTATTAATGAAAATGTTTGGTTATTTGACCGATTTGAAGATGAAGTAGGTACATGTATACCTGTGTTATCGAGATGTTGGTATGACGTTCTATAGTCCGTTCCTTTCAGACGCAGTGTGCATGTTTTTCTGACAATTAAATGTATACAGTAAATTACTCAAACTTAGACAATGTCGTTCAATTGGAATTGTAAATAAAGAATATATTATATAAATTACCTCTGCTATTTTATTTCGTTTAGTAATATCTAATGAGACAGCTTGATCTGATTTGTTTGATAATACATTCTACATCTGCTATGATATTTTGTATAACTTCCATGATCATGAGGGACTTAATGGTAAATGTGGAATGTAATAACAACCACTAACTCCGTCTCATCTGATGTATTGCCGTAGAGTTACCTCCCCTGCATACAAAAGTGCGAAATAGGGGCCGCAACAGGCGACATTTCGAGCGAATCTGCAGGCAAGCTACCGATTCTAATCTTGATTCTAAGTTCCAATCATTTCTGGTCAAAATGGAAGCACGAGAACCAAACTTTGTTATGAGAGTTCCATAGATAGTTCCGACCGTCATTTAGAAGCCGCACAGGTGACTAGGTACAGATACATTACGCCAGCCTACCAAGAAGGTCTAATTACCCCATAACGGAAGTCACATCCTCAGGGTTACAGGTTGTCAGTTAGATAATAAGCACATAAGGTTGAGTGCAGGATGCATATAATTTGTAAAATACAGTTTAAATGATATGTTTTGGTATCATTTTAAAGGTATATATGTAAGCAATAAGAAAAAAGGCTGTTTTTGTGCACTACTTTTCGTCTAGTGGTTCCCAGCTTCATAACTTTTGGCCCATGTATTCATGCGCAAAATGGCAGCCTCCATGCCCGTCAAAACCGGTGTGTTTTTTCTAAGGTAAATATTTTGAGTTACAACTCATATAATTTTTTGATATGCTGTTTTTTCAAAAGGGTATGTCCTCATCTTTCCAACAATGTATGGTGATATATTGGAAAGTAGCTTGGTCATGGTGAAAAGTGAGATCAAATTTTGAATATTTTATATGTAACAAAGAAGGAATTTATTTGCGCATGCGTAACCAGAAACCGATAAGGCTTGGGGTGACTGCAGACGTGGCAATATGTTCAGACAGATTGGTTGGAGCAGACCGTGTCTGATGTAGAAGAGGAGTGACAGACCGATTACTAAACTGTATCCGTATCCAAACGTTCCTTTGAAATTAACAAATTTTTCATATACGACCACAACATGACATATGCATTCCAGCCAAGTTTGGTTAAACTCAAACCAAGCAGTTTCAGAGACGTTGTTAAAGTAAATTGTTAACCAACGATGATTTTCCAGAATAGTTAGTCATTGAGTACTCAAGTGATCTAAAACCAGCCACAATACTTGTTAAGTTCTTTTGATATGGCGTACGAGTATTGAACGGATTTTTATAAACAAAAGAAAAACATGATAGGAAGTAAATGAATATTGGAAACAATGGGTAACACATCAGACATGATGTGAACAAAACATAAGACGCTCAAATATAAATTAATTAATAATTCCTGCGTCGTATAAATGTTTTTTCTCTGTTTTATATATAATATAATCTTTAGGGAATCTGACACAAAAATGACAATCTGCGCTTGCGATTATAAAGGTCGCAGTAAAGATATTAGTTGATCAGTTATGTGTAAGTAGTGTTAAGTATTCCTATTATTTGCTATAAAGCACATGTAAATAATGTTCCTTTAAAGCCGGTTTCGTACACAAGTGTACTTGCATTGTTATTTATGAGATGAAGCCATAGATGTGGCGCCCAGAACCGTAAGATACGCAAAAGCGCCAATTTGACCTGAGACATGCAACCCATGCGTTGAGTTTATCGTAACCGATGGGTTCATTTAAAACAAAACACTTCAAGGATAACTTTTTGAATGACACAGTTAATGCGCAAGTTGTTTGTTGAATAGCAAGATTCAAAATGTTCAGCAGTAATAGCTTGGCCACTTTATTATTGATACTATAGATATGTTCGTTAGTTCTATAGTTAAACATTATCGAAACCTATCTGTCCCATGTGTGGCGTTCGATGTGTAACGTACATCTACAAGGTAAACGGACATTAGCCCCTTAGGCATTAGCTACTTTCAGATTCTTCCAGGGCGTACACTATCCCCTGTGTGATTTTTAAACCCGAACAGTATCCCTTTCAGTTAGGACAATATTCCATACGATTCCAATTATTCGGTCCCCTTGAAAATTATATAGTTGCAACGTGTAAATATCTGATAAAATGTTGTGCTTTTTAAAAGTTGATTTCATGCAACTTTGACTCTTACTATGGCTTCAACTACTGATATAGTTGCATAACATTGGATTAATTAGGTACCATAGACAGCGAAGGGGCTCTGCGCAATTGTTAGGGGCTAATGTCTTACTTTGAATGGGCTAATGTCCGCCTTTTCAATTTTTCAGGAAGGGAATATTGTCCGAGAGGCTAATGTCCTAGAATCGGGAGAATCCATAAACACACCTCGTGAAGTTCGCCTCTGTTATGGAAAGATGGACGATACAAAGCCCTTTACTAGCAATAAACTAACGCCACATTAACCAAAATATGACCAAATGTAACAATACTTACACTTTAATGAATAATATAGATTATCGAAAAACAGGGATAAACAAGAATATCGGTAGAAGCAATTGTTGCTCCCCGATTCCGCTTTGCCCTCTTAATGTGGCATTGACCTGAAACCTAAGACCAGAGACATGTTGTCATGTTGAGGCTAGCATTCGTGTAAAGTCTTAACATCCATTTAAGAAGTTAGAAGTCCGGACAAGCAAAATGCCAATTTCGACTTATGACCGTTATGTATGACATTGACCTTTGACCTACAGATCTAATTCATGCTCGTAACATGCCGTCCCACATCAACTATTGGTGCCATTTAATTGGAAAAAAGCTCAATTTATGACCATATTATAATCAGGACAAGCAAAAAACTGATTTTGACCTTTGACCTCTAAGTGTGACCGTGACCTTTGACATATGACTCTGGGTTACTTCCACTGTATGTTGTCTAATTATGGTTAACATTTGTGCCAAGTAGTTTTTAAAACCCATGGCAACCTACAGCACAGACGAGCAAAGTGGCAATTTTGCCCTTTGATCTCTAGATGTGACCTTGAGCTTTGACTTAGCGACCTGATTCATGAACGGTATACACCAGCTCATTGCAGCAAACATTTGTGCCAAGTAATTCTTAGATCCGTCCATTCATGGGCAAGTTATAGTGTGGACAAGCAAAATAAGCCAATTAATAATCAAAGGGCAATTACTCCCTGAAAAATCATCAGACCGGAACGACCTAACAATATTCGCATTTCCCCATGATAGGAATGCTGCATATAAAATTTCAATAAATTCGTGTAGTTAGATCTCACACGGAAACGAAAACATTCCATTAAAATGTACTATTTTTAATACGAAAATGGCAATAACTCCTTGAAAAATCAGCAGACCGGAACAACCTGACAAAATGCAAAATGCGCATGTCCCCTTGGTAGGGAAGCTGCATATACAGTTTCTTTGAAATCGGTTTATTAGTTCCTGAAAATGAAAAATTCCTTACAAATTTCCTATTTCTAATCAAAGGGCAATAACTCCCTGAAAAATCATCGGACCTAAACGACCTGAAAGTATACGCATGTCCACCCTATAGGGATGCTGGATTTGAAGTTTCATTAAATTCGGTTTATTAGTTCCTGAGATCTCGCGCGGAAACAAAGTACTGGATTGACGAAAGGACGGACGTATGGACGGACGGACGGACACGGAGTATGACGGATAAAATCGTCGGGGATTTTCATTTCACACCCGGACAAACTTTCAGTGAAATTAGAATTCGGACGGACGGACAAAGCAGCGACTATATGCTCTCCCATTTCGTGGAGCATAATAAAAACATGTTGGTTGTGTTTTACGGCACAAAAATCGACAACAAAAATACATACACCCTTTTTAAATTACAAAACGTGTCGTTTTATGTATTATGGTTCTTGATTGCAAAAATCTGTTTGCTACTTACTACTTACTACTATGCGCTGTTTGTATATATAACATAGTAATTAATAATAAGCACAACCGGGTTGCGTCGACCTTATGTCGAGCTTGCGTCGAAATTTTTGTCAAAAACGGGTGTCGGACCTACTGCGCCCATGCGTGTTTTTCTCGATCGCAAGGTCGCCGCAACAACCGCAACAGACATTTGCGTAAGCGCTTATGTTGATGCGTCGACCTTGCGTCCATCACCCATCGTGCGGGCACCATAAGGGCGCCGTGCGAACACCGTGCAATCAACCTACGGGCTCTCTACCGTTTTTGCTTCGAAATTGCCTGTCGCAAGCATGCAAGGTGCAATTGCGGACGTCGCACGACTTCCTTGCGTAGTACTTACGGTTCCATTGCGATAAACGCACCGGCGACGCAAGAAAGAAACTGACAACTCACGCTCGCCGCAAGACACGTGCAGTTATCGTACGGTAACTGCGAGGCGCTATGTGCTTTGTATACATAACCGCGATTATTTGCATGCTTTTAACACATATTCCATATTATCTTTTTATTTCATGTGTGTTACAATCATACTGCTACTGGAAAAAATATTTTTTTAACAAATTTGAAAATGTAACCATAGCATCTTCTGATAAATATGTCAAATTAAAAGTCGTAAATGGCACCAATTCATGCAGGATATTAATGAAAAAGATATTGATAGTCGTGTTTTTGCCAAAATACCATTGCTGTTTTGCGGCGACCGTGCATACAACTTGCGGTGATCGTGCGATTACTTTGCGCTGTTCGTGCGTTGACATTAAAAGTAATTCACAGTCACACGGTGACCGTAAGGTCGCCGTAGGACAGACGCACGTCAATCGCATGATTCGTAGACACAGCTGCGGTCTGCTAAAACTGAAAACGCCCGACAGACATGCAGCGAACGCACGTCGCCCGTAAGTTGGCCGCACGATGCCCGTAGTTCAAACGAAATGCATGCGTTTACCTTGCGATCTCAAAATCGTTCGTTTGGTGTGCAGTCTGCGGCCAAAGCAGTGGGTTGTGACCGAGGCGTTAGATGCAACGAGCTTCTAAAGACATGAAATGAGAAAAAACGGACTAACATCAGTCACTTTGCAGCTCTTGTAATTCACAATTAAACAAGGAAAATTATGTTAAAAACTTAATAGTACCACAACGTTTGTCACGCGAACATCAACATACTAGCTTAAGTGTGCTTGACTTTAATAATCATTCTTCGGCTTAGACGGAAATGATTTTAATTGTTGATATCGGACACTTACTAATCCGGTATAAACTGAATTATGATTCACATAGTACAATTTAAATGTCAATTTAGTTAATTAGCGAAGTTCACACGGTATGGGGATGATCACAGTTTTGCCTAAGCTGCATTAACATTGCAAGGTAAAGATCCAAGATTTTGGACAAAATAACGAAATAATGGAACCCTGAGCAAACTGCAGAAATGTTCTCATATCAGAATGTCTTCGATTAACTAAAGTAGGGAGGACAGAAGGGACATTTAAGAACATTGAAGTGCATAAAGGTCTTGAATGTTGATGATATATTTTTGTACATTATTATATTAGGCCACCAGTGCTGTTTGTGGTTTACGCAACTGTCTATTAGACGCCGTTATTATATTCTGTATGTATTAGTAAATCTGAAGCCCCGAAGATAACTGCTCCTCTGTTATACACATGAACACTCCGTGATTTTGGAAGTAGTACTACAATGTCGTTGTAATTTATTTAGTGAACATAAATAAAAATACACCTTATTTTGAGATATAAATTAATCCGATGCATACCAGAAAAAACTGTCAACCGGGCATTTGTTCGCATGACAACTACACAAAGATAATGAAAATACTTTAGCAGTAAAGAAACATGTATTAACAACAATATTAAAAGCTGGTTATTTTAAAGGCACTTGTAAGCATATTTTACGTATTTTTGAAAACTGTCACTAAATGTATCAACTGCAAAAACTAAGGTATCTGCACTTACAAAAATAAAAATAGAAAAGAAATAGAAAAAAAGGAAAATAGTAAATGAACAGATTTGCCTTCGTCGGTACTCGAACCCTTAATCTTCGGGATCAAAGATCAGATGCTTTAACAGCTCGATCATTCCAATAGATTAACAAGTAGTGTATGTTTAATGCAATGAAAGTGATACGTGTGTTTTCCAAAATACCGATGAGAAGCCTTACAAACGATTTATAATTTTATCCATTTCAATAAATGATTCTCCATTAACGATACTATATGACCTATATGTTTATTTGTCGGAAGTGTTATTATGCTTGTTGATATATAATGTATTTTTCTTTTTGGGATCTAAGACAAACACTTGAAAAATGTCAATTTGCCAATCTGTGAAGAGGTCCATTTAATCAAGTACCAAAATATTTATACACTGTAACAGCACTGTAAAACAAAAACACAAAACAAACACAAAACATGCTCAGTGTCTCATTGGTGTAACGGTGTTCGCCTTGCTCGGGGAGTGATCGAATGATCATTCTCAAAAGACGCCAAGTACTTGTTCTATCCAGGAAACGGAATCGAAAGTGACTCAATAGACCTCAGTATTTAGACACAATCGAGTTAAAATCAATAATTGATAAAAAGGAAAATTGGTAGTTTAAATTAGCTTAGAATACTAATTATATAATTATGTCCCATCATTATTATGGTTGATATTATAATATATTTTAAACCATAAAGAGAATTATTATTATTATTATTATTATTGTTAGTAGTATTAGTAGTAGTAGTAGTAGTAGTAGTAGTAGTAGTAGTAGTAGTAGTAGTAGTAGTAGTAGTAGTAGTAGTAGTAGTAGTAGAAGTAGTATTAGTGGTGGTGGTGGTGGTGGTGGTGGTGGTGGTGGTGGTGCTTTTATTCAATTTTACAAATCATGCATCAGCGATTAAAATATTTAATAAAATGTTAAAGTATTTAAATATCGTTCATGCCGCAAACACGGTCGTAACTTACTATTCAGTGAATTGAACCTCTGGGAACGCGAACAGACTTCAGATCTGATTTTGTCAATAGAGCCATATATATTTGTTCCTTATAAGGAATAATGGCCTGGCCCCCTGGCCTGGCGGCCATGTTCTTCAACGTATCGGAATCATTTCAGCAATTTGGTAGAGATCCACCCTGGTGTACTAACGAACATTTCTATAAAATTATTACGAAATCCAACCAGTGGTTTCTGACAAGAACATTTTCATTTAAGGTAAAATGGACCCGCCGTCTGGCTGCCATGTTATTTGAAAATCTACCCAGGAGTTTAGGAGGAGATGTCGTTTAAAGATTTTTCGATTTATAGCTCTGGCTGCCATCTTGTGCAACGGACCGGAACCATTTGATAAACACACACTGGTGGCACTGGGCCACCCAAGGGACGTTTCTGTGAAGTTTCATCAAAGTTGGTCTAACAATTTAAGAGATGTCGTTTAAAGAAATTTTGTAAAAGGATTCAGAGGCACGATCTCAGAAGTCGGTTAGATGTACACAATTCGTTTTTGTTATTATCATTATTTACACATGTTGGCCAACGATGGTCAACAGTGTTTAACGAACATTACATTTAGTTCATATATGTGATCATAAATCACGAACGCAATAAATTGTACTACTTCCATGACAATCAACACATTCGATTTTCACAATGACCAATGACGTCAACATTTTATGCACGAGGAAATATTTATTAAGTGGATAAAATATGGATAAATCTTATTTACAACGAACGCGATGTAACGAGCGTTATGTTTAATGTTGCCTTATAAAATGGATTTAATATATGTTTCATACAAGCGAATAATACGTTTGATTTGGTACATACTGGTGCTAAGTGGTAAATATATGTTAATTTTCGTGTTTTTATAATCCTGTTTATTTCTAATCTCTTATTACTTAACATTCATTCCACTGATTATATAATCTGCATGCTTTATATCTCATGTTGATATGTTTGTAGTAACATACAATAAAACCGAGGCGTTGGGGTTGGGTGAACTGTCTTTGGTACGTCCAGCGTTTGAAAACAGAGATGTCACAATTCATTTGTTGACGAATTTTACGCCGACCAAAGCAAATCTCAAAGGGATAACATGGCATATTAAGTACAAGAACGAACTGGAATTCTATGAAATCAAATCTGGATATCAATACATGGAGTACGAGTATCGTAATGGGGTTTGGTTGGTTCTGAAACGTGACAACAAGAGCCTGGATAAAGCGGTCGTACATGCCAGCCAAAACCTCGTGGTTTCCAACACTATCACACTATCATTACAAGGTAGGTCTAATTCGTTGTAATGTAGCATATTATAAAGTCACAATGAAAAACAATTACTTTGTAAACATATTGTGTAGGCAAAAATATATGGTGCGAATAAAACTTCTTCAAACTTTTGACATATATCCTAATAGAAAATACATTAAATATAAACAAGCTAAATATAACTCTGCATATTGGAAATATAGTGTTTTGTTTACGAAAAAGCGTTAATTGAAATGGATAAAATTATAAAGCGCTTGTAACGCCTTTTATCGTTATTTTGTAAAACACGCACATCACTTACATAGTGTTATTCGTTACCATGAAAATAAGTCAAAACAGCCGAGAGAATAGCGCGTCAGATTTTTGATTCCGGTGTTCGTAGGTTCGAGCTCCGTCGAAGGCAAATCTTTTAATGTATTTTTTTATATCATATTTGTTGTTTGTTATTCCTACTGCTCTAGTTTTTTTGCAGTTGACATTGATTGACATTGTTCACATATGAAAAATATGAAAATCTGTGAACAGGTCTCTTATATGAATTTCGTAAGTACATAAACATGTATATAATACCAAAAAAAAAGTAAATCAAGAATCCAAGCGTGTTAACACCGTAGTATGGCTCCTGGTCAACAAATGCGCCAATGTTAAGCTGCCACGAACATTGGCGCAATTGTTGACCAGGAGCCGTAACATGACGCGATCTATCTAATTTAAAATATGTGAGCTCACATTGTGGTATATGTAGCGAAACGGAGCAGTTATGTTCAGCACAAATCCGATAATTTATTAAGACGCGCCTCATTCACATGCTATAGTTATCATTTTTGTGATTTTATAGAGTCATTCAATGCTTTAAAAAAGAACAATGCCATCTGTGTTTCGTTAAGATATTATTTCATATAAAATTTTATTCCACAACAACTACTAAATTAAAGTTTAGAACGATTTGAAGCTGTTATTTCACAAATGCAAAATTTGGACATGACACGTTTAGCTGTCTTTTGTAGTCGTTGCATAATTTACTGTGTGTTCGTGCACAGTAAAGTATCATGATACTTAAAGAAAACTATTTGTTTCGTTACGATATTATTTCATATAAAACCATTGCCTACAAAAAGCTACATAATATATCGACATTCTTTCTTTTTAAAGTTCTCATTTCCTAAACGCAAAAACATCGGATATGGCATGTAGATCTGTCTGTTGTAGTCGTGGCATAAATTACTGTATATTCGTGCAAAATAAAGTATCATAACCAATAATTCTAGATGCAGTAAAATTATTATAGGTTTAAGCCCTTAAAAGTATTATGGTTCCCTATTAAGCTACGGTTACATTCAACACTAGACCACTAATACATGTACTTATGATTAGGTAGAGGTAACTGCTTTAGAGGGTTTTAGGCTATTGTCGAGAAGCAAAAACAAAAACGTTATAATTATAGTGATTTCAAGCCACACAAAAGTTGAAAGTGGCCAAATTCAGACTGAATCATACCAAGTGTCCAATAACTACTCATTTGTTGTTTTCTTTTGTACAAATTTGTCATTCTTCTTTCGTACTTTTTCGTCTATAACTTATAAGTCCCTCCTCGGGGAGTGAATCTTGTTTATAAACTACGTTGAAATTTACTATATATCTACTGTTTGATATTCATATAGAATTATTGAATTATTAACTACGTGTTTGTTAAAATTCTTCTGTTATAAAGTGTGTATATATGTACATATATTATACGTTGTCATGTGTTTATAATTGTTATGCATTGGATTATGTTATGAGGAACATGTATATAGGTTCAAGTAACTGAATAAAATATTCTGTTCTGTTCTGTTCTGTCATTCTACTGTCTGTTGTATTATGTTTTTACGTTTGCATACACACACCATCAGGAACATTTGGTTTGCTGAATATTGTTTATTTCGAAAACACTGACCTTCCAAGTAAAATTGTTTACTAACTTTAGCTGTATTGACGAGAGGAATATTGTTGCGACGCGGATTCAATCCGACTTTTCGCATTCGCCGTTAGGTTTGGGTGAACTGCACGGTATTCTACATAAAACACGAGGACCTTCGGCTAGTTCCGTAGTGTTAAAAATATTAACAATTAGTTGAATTTCAAACTGTTAAAAGTGTGCTTTATAAAACAAAAACAAAGCATGATCTAAATTTGGTACAATAAAGAGAGTACTACCGGTACTTCGGTGTATGTCACCTAGAAATGCTGCACAATAGAGTATTTGTAACAATTCTAAACAGCGTTCTATTTTTGTTTTACTTAATTGTTTTAACGAAGATCGTAAAAGTAAATCGTCTATATTGTTAATCATGTGAAACTACAAACCTGATGGGGAATATGTAGAGTTAACAAAATAATATTATAAAATGCAAGTAGATATATCACAACTGTAATTTCAATTCTTTGAATTTTAGCAATTACATGTGCATTTGCTCAAATCAACAGTCACTGGATAATACTATGTAAAAGCATTTGTAATTTTGAAATGCATCAGTTTTAAGCTTTATTAAGGTAGCAACTTATTGCAAACTGACTGTCTCTTACAAATAAGCAAGTAAATACTATACTTCATACAATACAAGTTCTGTTATAACTGCCATTTTAAACAGAAAATGCATAATTTTAACACTTTATTGAACGAAGCACGCTTTGGTCGTCAGAATCATAGTTTGTTTCAACTTGTGATCTTTCCATTCGCTGCCTTTCCCGATCCCTCGCACCAACTTGTAACTCATTGTTCATTTATAATGCATTCTTGATTCATCGACCATAAAACATAACACATGTTCTGAAAATACAAGTGAAATTATAAATAAAGAATCCATTGTAGAGTAAATTATAGTGAATAGCTAGTTCTTCATGGTCCATGATCTGCATTTTTGTGTCTCTGAAGAAGAAAGAGATGTATATTATGATATCAGCACAAGAACATATGTGTTTTTGTTTTTCGTCAGAATCAAACCTTACCTATAAATGTGTTCAATGCATTCGAGATTTCTTTTGCAAAAATATACAAGAGAGTATTTTACAGACATTGTATTTTTAACCATTAAACAACGGAAAAATATATTATTTTTGATACTGATATTGTGATAACAATTCTGATTGTTACAAAATGTGATGTTTATATATATACCGATCAATGGGATGGACTTTTCAACCAATGAAAATATTGCAGTTAATACATGCTGAAAACTCGGTTAACCAACATTTCTCTAAATAAATTGCATAAATAAGAATATCAAATATAAGATCAATAAAACTCCTGAAATATCAACAGGAGAGCTAACCTTATTAATATCCGTATGTCCTTTATATGAGGCAAGTGACCAATTGCCTAAACAATACATGACAATACGCACAGCATAACACAAAACACAATCAAAACGATGACAGCGTAGAAATACTGTTGGCATGAGTTCATTTTTTGTTAAAAAAAGAAAACATTTGTTTGAATAATGTTCGATTTCCCAACTTTAAACTGAATAATATAGTATACATCATAATAAAAATTAATTTGTAAGTAACGAACACATATATTGTAGGCTAAATATCTTATCCATACGGAATTATATACATGCCAATTAACAAGTCAATTTGCAACGAACCATGCAGAATAACCGATGAAGAGTGGTAGTTAGGAGCATCGATTGTTAGTAATTCGTAGCCTACTGAGTCAAAAGTAGCTTATACGATGCGTCATTGTGTCCACCAGGTGTCGCTTCTCGCAACTTACCTGTGTGATTTCGAGCTGTGCATGATGGGTAAGAACTATATTCATGTGGCGCCAACTGAAGCATGAGACGCTTCCTTTAAACATTAGCAAAATCGCCATATAGTCTTGTAGGACGTAACTTGGTGCAAGTACTCAATATGTGCATCATTTTATTCAATTTCAAAATATTATCCGCCGTTGTTTTTCATTGCTCGAACAGGTATAAACACAATGCTGTGAGTGTTTGAAGTTAATAATGATGATATAGTTATCATGTTTAAACATGTTTTTAATAAGAATATACGGATATTGTGCTTGTTTGGAAATGATTTCATTCCAACGCGGACTATATCTTAGTGTATGAACATTAAGCCAAATATAGATAGTTATCGGTTCCTAGTATAGAGGTCAGACAAACGCAGTGACGTCACACTCGATGTATAGAATTTGAATATTATTTTCCATACTACAGTTTAATATTAATACATAACAGTCATTTGTTGTCAAAATATTCAGAATAAGAATCGGTAACAAGAAATAACACGTTCGAAACGTGTCAAAATAACCTAGGTAGCGCATTAATTAAGTGGTCTTATTTCGGTTACTTACGAGTAAATAGCGCAAATAGTGGTGTCATTGGTTTAAGGTAACGTTTTAAATAAACTGACCTTTTTAATCTGTAATTGTAATAATTCACATACAATATTCATTATTATACACATGATATACATCATCTTAAATAAATAAAAGGTAAGAAAACCGGCGTAATTTTTTGCTGTTTTGAAGAAGGACCCGTTCAGGTTTTGTTTTACTGACTCGTTCTCGCAAAGAAAAGTAGCAGTTTTCCGCGATACCATTCTTAGAAATTACCTTCTCAAAAGACAGTTGGCATCCGCCAACATTCTTAAATTGATTGAAACGGGGGTCACTGTCTTGGAATGGTCAATGCCAAGCATTGTGGGTTTAAACTGGTTTAAAGGCATATCGAACATCACACTAGGCCCAGAAATAATGGCAATAACACACAATTGCAAATAAAATTTAACCTAATAGCATTGCGATTCAAATTAAAAATAATAAAACAGATTATTCATTCAATTGAATTACAGTTTAATTACTCAGTGGTTCATCGGAGCAATAGAATTGCCCTTTCTGAGGCACGATGAAATGAAGTTAAAAAAATGTTAGCTAAATCCCTGCCTGTTCAGAAGATTTCAAGACCTCGTATCATATATCATAGAGATATTCCTGATCATCGTCATGCATTTCAGGAAGAAGCCGTAATACGTGGCGTCAAATGCCAGATTACATGACTTGTTTTTTGTATATGATAAACTTTTGTATAAATGACATTAAATGTTAAATAAAGATAAAAGTAGAAACAATAAAGAATATTTAGTTCACAAAATTGGCATTAATTTAATGTACACAATGGACTTGTGGGAAGAATTTCAGTAAGTGGAACAACAAAATTTGCGTATTTGAATTGCGAGATAATAAGTGGCATTTGCTAAGAACCAAACATTACAAATAAATCCTTTAATGTACAACCTCACATTATCATGTTTCCATTTTTAATATTTCGGACTACATAATTATGATTTTAATTTCAAAAAGTGTAATATACTCAAGCTGACAAACAATTTTTTATTTGCACAAACATTCCCTGCATGAAACAATTTACAAATAAAAATGTTTGGTAAAAATATAGATACGATCTATATTAACATGTAACCAAAGGACATTTTAAGTCGCGAAAACACACGGTAATAGAAATATTGTTAACAATCTCCTAGCAGAGTTGTCGTTCGATGCTCTCACCATACATCTCTGCAATGGGCTCAACGACAGGCAATCTCCGCGCAGAGATTTAACTGTGTCAGAGCATAGCTCGTTTAAATCCCTGCCGTCATGAAGTTCCACGTGACCATAGGCAAACACTTGGCGCGAAATTAAATTGTGGACAAGCACATGATAAAAACGTGGACAACGTAAAATCTTTGCTTTCTTATGTTAACTTTTTTCGGCGTAGCTAAGATCACTTTTGACCTAGATTTCTTGCGATAATTATGCAGCGGTAAAATTGAATGCCAATAGAATTTGGCAAATTTTCTTTTTTTCGTGAATGCAAACTTACAACAATGGTTTAATGTATACCAACAACTGTTTCACACTTTTGGGGATTAAAATGTACATTATTGTTTACATAAGCGGTTAAAAAAAAATTATAATCATATCTTCGACATACACTCTAGAACTGAACATAATTGTGAACATATTTTTTCATTGTATGTCAAGAACATTATATTATATTCGTTCTCAGAATTAATCCACTGTTTTGTTTAGCCTAGCAGCACGCTCTGTAAATAACAATTGATTCTAACGAGTTCAAACACTAACGATCATTCTACAATCAGCGCGCGTTTAGCTGCCGGTGTATAGCTGTTGTAATATACATGCATCAATTAGCGTCCAGAGAATTATAAGAGCGAATATTTCAATAAATGGGGAATTTATGTTTATAAACTTACTGTGCATGTTAATATGAAATTGAATGGCGGTTGCCTTCTATTAAGAATTAAATAGAATAGCACATTTCTATCAACTTCTGCAGTAGATGTTAATCAACCTATAAAAAGAAATATTTCAATAAATAAAATTTGGTGAAATAAGTATAGGTATACGTCGAACTGTTACTCGTGTTGCTTTTACTTTATTTTCGTAGCATTAATACATCATTTGCAATACCAATTATACACAGAAAGCCTTGATAAATCATATTCCTACCGAATATAATTTTAAATCGCCATAGTCTAATGAAATTTTATGTTTGTGTTTTCAAAAATGAAAGTCATCATTACTTCAAATGCGCTGAATGTTCCCTGAAGATTGCTTTTCATAAGGATACACAGTATAAATCAACTGACTTATAAATGTGTATGTATTATGAATAGATAACTTCCAAGATGACGGTAGGGTATATTACTTAAGAAAAACTATACGCGTCTGATACAGAATAATTTATTTTCGTACATTGTTTATTTGTTAAATTTGGCCGACACATTTTTATAATAATGATGTTAACGTAAATATTTTACGTTATTCATGTATCACTGGTGAAAACATGGGGCGGTATGATCGGTTTATTCATGGTACAAATAATAATAATTATTGAATTAATCACACATTATTTTTGGGATATGAGAAGTTTTCTTATGGGGTCCTCTGGGGTCCGAGAAGCCACGTAACCGATCATCTTGGCCCTCTTGTATTATGCTTAGGGTAAAATGATATCTCATTAATAATGTCAACGCCGATTGTCTTTTTTAAAAGACATTTCTTGTTCATTGTAACTCGTAATATATATACCTGGACTAATAATGCAACAGTTCTTTGTCATTGTTATAAAATACTAATGATACAATTAAAATTGTTTAAAAATAAAAATTCAATCTCCTCATAATGGTCTCCCCTTAACCTCCAAATCTGTAAGTTTTTAACTCGTGGTGGCAGTGAGAAGAGTACCAATGGGGAAGTAACCATGTATTGCGAGTAGTTTGAACGACAAAAATCTTGTCAAAACAGACAAAATGTATTTACCGCACATACACGTAGAATTTTAGGACCACAAGCATAGAAATTAAGAATAAATGTTTTTTAAATAATCATATATGGCGCAAAAAAACCAACATAATTTTGATTCCTATTATTGGAACTATTTCCATGTTCATTTATAGTCCGGTTTTTCTGAACTGTCAAAACATGAATAACTTCACAATGGTTGAATGTGTTATTTGTAGAATTTAACTTTTGTCGCAGTTTTCCGTCGTATTTACGGGTATTGATTAGCCTTTCACTGGAGGAACAAATACATGATGAATAATATAAGCAATTCTGTGTTGAACAATCGGAATGGCCGAGTGGTTGAAAGGCGAGGTAAATATGTTGTTAACTGAACGGTCCGGGTTCGAATCCCACAGAGTTATACTTTTAATTTCTTTATTTAACGCAAGTTTTTTTTTATCATTGTTCATTGTTTCAACATGATTACTGATTGTGAATCATGGTTCTATGAATAAAATGATATGAAAAACACCACAGAGACAGACACGGCAGATGAAGACGAAGACGCGCTTATCTGATTTTGTTTTTAAATTGTTTAAGAAATAATTAACGGGTAACTGTTGGTTATTGCGGTAATAACCAACTGTTTGGAGTTCCGATGCGTAGGAATTAAACCACGAGGGCGGTAGCCCGAGTGGTTTGATAACAAGCATCGGAACGACAAACCGTTGGTTATTACCGCAATAACAAACTGTTACCCGTCAATTATTTCGATTCTAACACGATCTTATATAAAATTTGTATTTTTAAAGGTTATGAATGAGAACTATATTATCTATACTCCGCCCATTTTCGGAGAAGAGAATTCACACGTGCGTTTCAGTGACGTCAATAAATCATAACAATTCAAAATGACGTCAGCTTTATTGATAAACATTGAGCGAATAACGTCGAACTTATCGATATAAAACAGTGAAAATATGATGCTAAAAAGCGCAAATTAAAAGCATATTATCAAAACGTAAACGTTTTTGTGAACTTAAGTATGAAATATGTAGTACACGTGTGGTTTTATTGTGCTACATAATGCAGAAAATGATTTGTTGGTCACAATTTGCTATCGCGCGTTTATGCACTTGCATTTTACGGAACAATTTCTTCGTCCGAAAATATTTTCAAAACATTAGGCTTCGCCCATTATTTGTTGCAGAATAACCCACAGTTATTTTCTTTCTTTATCTATGCACCACTAGCCGCGTGCCGTGGTAGAATATGTTATAAATCATTTATTTTAATGAACATTAAGAAATTGTTGAAAAAAACAAAGATGGAAAAAATATATGTAGATCTAAATATAACATATAATGTTTAAAAAAAAAAACTTGCAATTTAATATTTAATAACCTGATCGTTTTGCTCACAATATTTTTTTAATGACGGGACTCAAACCAGCAAAAGCTAGGTTGGCGTGACGAGCAATATACCACTAATCTATTCGCTCTCCAATATCTTACAGGTAGAAATTACTGCTCTGTTGAAAACCCTGTTTTAAATATCAAACATCGCAAGTTGTATTTTCTACCCGATACCCGAGGCACGCTATTTGAAAATCATGAATGCTGACAGAGGATATAAATAACGCATTCAGCAACCGTGAAATTATTCATGTTTTGACAGTTCAGAAAAAAACGGACTATACGCAGATGGAATCAGTTCGCATATGTAAACAAAACGAACAGCGTGGGTGGTATTGTGTGTGTGGTATACGCAGTGGTAATTTGCACAGGTTCCATGCTTTTCATGAATAAATGTACTTCTTACACTAATATCAATTGTCAAATACTGGAGAAGCCATTTGTAGGGCCGTCTATAAAACATGCTGCACCGTATTTGAAGTTTGAAATATATAATACATTAAACAATTTACAAACACAAAATCACTTGGCAAGTTTCTGATCACCAATAAGTAAATTTGCACAGTAACACCATGTTGCTTTGTTTAAAATTATCCATGTTTCTCAATGTGTTGAACCAAATTAATTAATGTCTTCATTCAATCTGGATACCACACTGGTATATATTTATGAGACGACCTTTGGAATTGAAATACTTTACTGACAACAATGGCATGATTTCTCCATGCAAAAATTATGCATGTGAACTACATTCCTTTTACAGGAAAGTAGGACACCAAATGTATTGAAAGACAAATGCCACTCTATTGTTAAAAACGCTGTGTTGATTTTCTCACGTTTCACGCTTGCCATGAATAACTGTACTTCTAACGGTAATATTAGCTGTCATCAAATGGACAAGTAATTTTAAGGGCCGTCTATGAAACATGTTGAACCTTATAAGAAGTTTACAATATATAATAAATTCAACAATTTACGAAATAAAAATCACTTGGTAAGTTTTTGTCCACCAAAAAGTAAATTTGCATGGAAAAAACACGCCAATTTGTGTATAATTTACCTATTTTTACTCCATTTGCTGTACCAATCTTTTTGTTCGATTTTGGATACTAGTATAGATTTATGAGACAACCCTCAAACTTGAAACACTTCAAGGACCACAATAACGGGATTTCTCCATGCACAAATCATGCATGGGATTAACATTCATTTGACGGGAAATAGGACACCCAATGTCTTTAAATGTTATGATCACGTGAATAACAAATCTTTTTTTATGATCACGCAGATAAACCCATACCAGACACATATGGGTTTGCGTGCTAGAACCTTTATATGCTTTTTCGCAGGGACCCATTTGGGTTTTGCTTGATGGGCATCCATATGGGCTTACTTGTTGGTGACCCAATTGGGCTTGTTTGTTAGGGATCTATATAGGCTTGTTGTTGGTGACCCATATGGGTTTACTTGTCTGGGACCAACATGTGATTGACGTTTCCATGACAATGGATATGGGTCCCAAGGGGGCCATATAGTATATTATCCCATGCATAATCCATATTGTGCCCACACGGGATGTCGTGTTTGGACACATGTGGACTTACTTCCTGGGGACCCATATAGGCTCTCTTGCTGGGACCCATATGGGCTTGCGTGTTGAGGACATTGTATGGCTTGCTAGTTTGTTTTCATCAAATCATAGGTTTTCTTGTTAGAAATTTCAACGCCAGTCTCTCATTCCATACTGTTGGTTTGCAGAATTTGAGAATGATTGCGGTCACCTGGAGATCCGGTCGTTACCTGAAAGATCGGGCGACAGCTCCGAGATTGTATACTATCCGACACAGGATATACTGGATCGCCCAGATGACTTCTACAGAGGTTGGCGTGCAGATGATGGTCTTATCAAACTGAAACGCGGAGCGTACGAAGAACAATATAACAAGCTAAACAGTCATTATATTCTAACAGTCTACAACGTCACAAGAGCATGTGAATACCTGCTGAATTGTAAAAGACTTAAAGAGTACCCAAGAACCAATACAGTTTCGGTCTTTATAGGCAAGTGTGTGTTTACTTCGTTAATTTAACGAGATCCGCATAACATGGTATTTAGCTGTGCAGAAGAAAACATCAATAAATGAAACTTCCTTCATGTATTAATAATGATGCGTGTTTATGGTTTTATGACACTGGTCACGCAATGACATACAGAACCTAAGGCTTAACATATCATCAAATGTAGCTACTTCTATTACAGTTCGTCCAGTCCTAGCTCCTACGTGTTCCGTAGACGGATGTTTCGACTGCGTGTGCGTCTCCCCTGGTGACAATGTTACGTGCACATCATACAGTGACACTGTTTATATCAAAATTGGAAACAATAATGCGCGTATTCACAAGCAGTTACATAATGATGTAATAATATACAGGACAAACGACTATAACGAAACATTCCACACGCAAACAGTTGAGTGTTACGCTGGATTCGAAATAGACAAACACTGGTTCAGATCAAACGGATCGCTTTACGTCATAGGTAATGTATCTGCATTACCAGTGCCTATCATTGTGTCAATTTTGTAAGCAGAGCATACTGTTTGAACCTTTACGTTGCATGTAGGATGTATGTGAAATGCAGACATTTGTAATAAAACTTACTATTTACATATTTACCATTCATTGAAAAAAGAATCATAGACATTTAGTCTAGGAGTTTAAATTACTGCAATTTATTACGTGTAACTATTGACCTTTATATTTTAATTTAATACAACATCTGTCTATGCCTTCGTAATGTGATCAAAATTATATAAAAAAAAGTCAGAATATTGACATATGTAGTTATAAATCACCTAAATTAAAGTATAAATTGGATATCGAATACTCGATAAGGGAGCCATGATGAAGAACCGGACAAAACAAACTTATCCTAAATTACATATTGTATCCATAGAAAGCTCTCATCTTTTCCACATAATAGAGTAACATCTAATTTCCTCTGATATCACCCCTTAAACCCGTTTTCGTAGACATATATATTCCTTTTATAGTATTTATTTACGTCACATTTTATTTCAAACTTAAGCAATTTGTGCGCGTGTCGTGATCTTGTATTTTTTTAATCAGAATGAATGTCTATAAATGTGCATATGCACACGTTATTGGAATATTTAGATGTTTTTTATATAATTTAATATCACAATATCCGAAAAAAAACTTTTTAATAATGTAAGTATAACACACGTTGGTTTATTGGTTTAAGTCTTCTTATACAGTTCCTCCAGCTGAGATGCAGTTAAACGTACCGTTTTTGAAGTACGGAGATCTGGTCAACATAACTTGCACCGCATACCGCGGGAGACCACGGACTAGACTTCAGATGAGACTGGGCTGTGAAATAATTGAAGATGTAGAACAGATTGACTTGTTTAATGCAAACAACCAATTCTATACAAGTAGTATAGTAAAAACGCTTCATTTGGACAGACGCATGAGCAATAAAACTGTCCACTGTACGTCAACAGCAATGGGAAGTGATCTAAAATACACTCATGTAAACTCTACCAGCCGGATTCTGTCATACAAATGTAAGTAAATATTATAATTACATTTGCACTGTGTCCGACTTTGGTCAACAACATGTATATTTAACCAACGATAAAATATATGCTCAAATGGTAATATTTGAGCTACATTTATTTACTTACCCAACTAAATAATTCAAATATTATTTTGTTATTTAAGATAGTCAGTGCACAGATGATCTACAATTCTCAGTAATTAAAAAATATATCCAATGTTTAATATCCTATTCAGATCCTCCGTCTCAGTTAAAGATGACAAAACCACCCAAACCAGATTACGTGAACTCTTCGTACCAGTTTCATATTGGTTGCACCGCAGTTGACGTCACTGATATGTGCCACATTTTATGGTCTTCTAACATTGATGTGCTGGACCTAAGCGTCACAACAAATTCTAGACAGTCATTAGACATAGAATCTTGGATTTACGTCAACGTGTCACAGAACTCAACACACGGTCGTATCAGCTGCCATGTTGTCTGCAAGGAGTCTCCTGTGTTCATGCAAAAGGACTTTATTATGGATGTTCATAGTACGTACGGTTTGTTAGTAACTCACACATAAGTGCATGATCTTGTTTCCACTTCAGTTTAGTGAATTTCATTTCGTCTAAAGCCATTTTAATTTTTAGTTTAAACTAAAAATATGTCCCCACATTTTCATGACTAGCAAATACTATTTAAAACACACAATTTTCAAAGCCCAATCTTCAAGCATTTTTAGATTTGTACCGTTCCAAGACGGTCCCGGCAGATTTCATGACGTTTGAGTTTTCCTAGGCAGTTGTTCACTTTTTAAGTAAAGGATCTTTATTTGTATTACAGCAGAATTTTCATTATCATTTAGATTTAATTGAACGAGTTTTTTTAGTATCTTTTAAGTATTGGTTAATTTAAAAAGAACTATCCATTATGCAAGTTATAGACATGTCTATCACATTTTATTGACTACTTGTGAAGGACACTACTGTTTAAATTTACTCGTATAATAAATAATTATTCTTGTCCGTCTATCGTTTAAGTCGAACTTACTGAAGGAGAAGAAAGTGCAACTACCACAACTGGAAATGTATTAGGTAATTAATGTAGAAGTTTATTTGGATTAACGTTTAATATTTAAACATGTTGTCAACAACAATCATTGTTTGTTATTTCCCTTAAATTCTGCGATTTATAATTTGGACAAAAACAGATACATTGAGTCACATGGAAATGTTTAAGATAATGTGGAAGTTCATTTGGATAAATCTTTAATATTGTTTAAACATGTTTTGACTAAAATGTATCGTTTTTATTTCCCTTAAATTGTGTGATATATTATTTGGACAAAAACAGGTAGTATAAAAGCAATTCAATTAAATTAAGTCAAGAATGAAACCTTTTATTTAATCTTGCTTTTTGCTGTTTATTACAAGAGGGCCAAATGGCCCTGGGTCCCTCACTTGAGTAAAATAAATCATAATGGCTTGTGAGAAACTAATTGCATGTTAAGAGATGATTGATTTAAAACAATGTTTATGGATTCAATAAAGGACCACTGGTAGCCATTTTTAGCGAATCAAAATGATTTGAAGGAATTGGTACAGGGTCACTCAATGAACATTTCTACGATTTGTTTTAAATCCATCAATTGGTTTTTGAAGATTTTTAATGTCTTGTTATTTGGCCATATAAGAAAAACTGCACAGCCCTCTGTTGGCCATTGTTTAAAGAATCAAAATAATATTAAGTATTTTGGTAGAGGACCACCCAAGTTGCGTTTGTGTGAAATTATTTCATAGTCCAACCAATGGTTACTGATAAAATGATTTTTAATATAGTGATACAAGGAAAAAAGGAAACGCTCTCTGGTGGTCATCATGTTCAATGAATTGAAATAATTTGAAGTAATTTGGTAGAGCAC